>JADLZN010001242.1:0-55000 GCA_018155175.1 Sinocyclocheilus anophthalmus
GAGTGGGTGTGAGAGAGAGTGTGTGAGAGAGAGAGTGTGTGAGAGAGAGAGTGTGTGAGAGAGATTGTGTGTGTGTGAGAGAGAGAGAGTGGTGTGAGAGAGAGAGCGTTGTGGAGAGAGAGGAGTTGTGAGCGTGTGTGAGAGAGAGAGAGCGTGTGTGAGAGAGAGAGAGGTGTGCTGTGAGAGGGCGTGGTTGTGAGAGAGAGAGTGTGTGAGAGACGCGAGCGTGTGTGAGAGAGCGAGTGTGTGTGAGAGCGAGAGTGTGTGAGAGCGACGTGTTTTGTGTGGTGTGAGAGCGAGTGTGTGTGTGTGAGAGAGAGAGATTGTGTGTGTGTGTGAGTGTGTGCGCGTGAGTGTTTGTGTGTGAGAGCGTGTGTGTGTGAGAGCGTGTGTGTTGTGTGTGTGTGTTGTGTGTCTTCAGTGTGTTGTGTGTGTGGTCTCTCTCAGGGGTGTGTGTGTTGGGTGAGGTGTGGGTGTGTCTCGGTATCTCAGTGTTGTGGGTGTGTGTGTGGGGTCTCTCAGTGTGTGTGTGTGTTATACAGTGTGTGTGTGTTGGGTGGTGTGCTCTCAGTGTGGTGTGTGTGTGTGTGTGGGCTCTCAGTGGGTGTGTGTGTGTGTGTGTGTGTGGGCTCTCAGTGTGTGTGTGTGTGTGTGTTTCAGTGTGTGTGATGTTGGGGTGTGTGTGTGTCTCTCAGTGTGTGTGTGTGTGTCTCTCTCTCTATGTGTGTGTGTGTGTGTATGTGTGTCATTGAGTGTGTGTGTGTGTGTGTGAGATACTCTCTGTGTGTGTGTGTGTGTGTGGGTGTCTCTCAGTGTGGGTGTGTGTGTGCTGTGTCTCTAAGTGTGTTTGTGGTGTGTGTGTGTGTGTGTGTCTCTCAGTGTCTTTGACTGTCTGTCTGTGTGTGCGTGTGTGTGAGTGTCTGTCTGTGTGTGTGTGTGTGTGTCTATCAGTGTGTGTGTGTGTGTGTGTGTTTTTGTGTGTGTGTGAGTGTGTGTGTGTGGTTGTGTGTGTGTGTGAGAGAGAGAGAAATATCTGTGTGTGTGTGTGTGTGTGTCTCTCAGTGTGTGTGTGTGTGTCTCTCAGTGTCTTTGACTGTCTGTCTGTGTGTGTGTGTGTCTCTGTGTGTGTGTGTGTGTGGTGTGTGTGTGTGTGTGTCTCCAGTGTGTGGGTGTGTGTGTCTCTGTGGTGTGTGTGTGTGTGTGTGTGGGTGTGAGGTGTGTGTGTGTGTGTATCTCAGTGTGTGTGGTGTTCTGTGGGTGTGGTGTGTGGTGTCTCTCAGTGTTGTGTGTGTTGGTGGCTATCAGTGTGTGTTGAGTTTGTGTGTGTTTTCAGTGTGTGTGTGTGTGTCTATCAGTGTGTGTGTGCGTGTGTCTGTCAGTGTGTGTTATGTGTGTTCTCAGTGTGTGTGTGTGTGTATCTCAGGGGTGTGTGTGTGTCTCTCAGGTGGTGTGTTTGTGTTGTGGTGTGTCTCTCTCTCAGTGGTGTTTGTGTGGGTGTCTTCTCTCAAGTGTGGGTGGTGTGGTGTTCCTCTCTCAGTGTTTTTGTGTGTGTGTGTGTGTCTCTCTCTCAGTGTGTTTTGTGTGTGTGTCTCTCTCTCAGTGGGTGTTCTGTGTTGTGGTGTGTCTCTCTCTCAGTGTGTGGGTGGTTGTGGTGTGTGTCTCTATCAGTGGTGGTGTCTCTCTATCGTGTGTGTGTGTTGTGTTGTGTGCTCTATCTCAGAGTGTGTGTGTGTGTCCTCTTCAGTGTGTTTGTGTGTATCTCTTCAGTGTGTGTGTGTGTGTGTGTGTATATACAGTGTGTGTGTGTGTGTGTGTCTCTCTCTCTCTGTGTGTGTGTGTCTCTCTTCAGGTGTGGGGTGGCCTCTTCTCAGTGGGTGTGGTGTCTCTCTCTCAGGGTGTGTGTGGGCTCTCTTAAGTGTGTTGGTGTCTCTCTCTCAGGTGTGAGGTGTGTGTGATTGTGTGTCTCTATACTCAGTGTGTGTTGTGTTGTGTGTGTTTCTGCTGGAGTGTGTGTGTTGTGTTGTGTGTGTGTGTCTCTCTCTCAGTGTGTGTGTGTGTCTCTCTCTCAGTGTGTGTGTGTGTGTGTCTCTCTCTCAGTGTGTGTGTGTGTGTGTATTCTCAGTGTGTGTGTGTGTGTGTCTTCTCAGTGTGTGATCTGTCTCTGTGTGTGTGCAGAGCTGCAGCGGTCAGCATGATGTCTGGAGGTCCGGCGGTGCGCGTCAGCATCGAGTCTCAGTGTGAGCGTCAGGTGCAGGAGGTGTCTCTGGACGGTCTGGAGACGTATGTGCCTCCGCTCTCCATGTCTCAGAACCTGGCCAAGCTGGCGCAGCGGATCGACTTCGACCAGAGCTCGGACTCGGAGCAGGAGAGCCGTGAGCCGTGGAGCCAGCCGGAGCCGGAGGAGGACGAGGGTGTGTGGGGGGTGTTTTACTGCGGGGCTGCTGCCTGCTCGTGACTCAAGCGCTGCTCTCTGCTGACAGGTGCGCTGAAGTTCCAGCCCTCGCTGTGGCCGTGGGACTCTGTGAGGAACAACCTGCGCAGCGCTCTCACCGAGATGTGTGTGCTGCACGACGTGCTCGGCGTGCTCAAGGACAAGAAGTACATGGCGCTCGACCCCGTGTCCCAGGACCCCAGCGTGACCAAGGTGCGGCGCTCTCCTCGTCACTAGGGTGTGCCATATAACGATAATTAGACTGTATGTGACTTGTGCTGGCAAAATGAGTCGCACATTTTTACATTTTCTATTAAAAGACCTTCAAACTGATATAATTAGATATTAGGATAATAAGACATTTGGGCTGTTGCCAAACAAATGAAATCGGTATCAGCTAAATTAATCTTTGCAGACGTTGCATGTAAAGTGGCATTTAGATGTATTTACACACGGTTTAATGCAGCTCAGAGGGACGTAGAGTGTTTTAACCTGCGGTTACAAATGCATAAATAATGTTTTGATATTTTAAACATTTAACATTGAATACTGATTAATTTAAAAAATGAAAAATTGCTTTAAATGTGAAATTAAAACCGCCAGCAGGTGGCAGTAAGTCACTGTTAATAAGCGAGTCATTGCGATTGAACCGAATCATTTAAACGCTTGATTCATTCAGGAACGAAACACGTCTGTGTTAGGAATTATTTTTGTGGTCAAATAGGCAAAAACAGGCAATTATAGCGTCTAAAATGTACGTCTCTTAATATAAATTATGAAGAAAAAAAGGGTGCTCTTCGTGTGATATTAACATATGAGTGATATAAAATATACATTTTGGCCCCATATCTTGAATTTTGTGATTATTCTAAATGCGTTTTAACTGACGGAATAATGCAGTGAAAGAAGGCACTCTGGTCTAACTCACTTCATCACGTAATGTATGCGTGCACTGCGTGCACACGCTCTCACACCAGTTTTCTTCACAAAATAAAACAGAGCAAATAAAGTGTAATGATATTAATAAACACAGTATTCTTCCACCAACAATGTAGCCTCAGAAAAGTTGTGGTTGCCTACAAGTGGTTTGAGGCAAAACACAGACGTAAACAAAGGGTGTGTTACTTGGTAGCGTCATTACAACAGCTTCGAACTTGGCTCGGCCAATCAGAATCAAGCACCGGAACTCTCCGCTTTAAATTTGAGTATAATTTGAATATTGATCATATTTAAGTACAACGTTCGTATGTAGTTTTCAGGCGTTTTGACAGCGCTAGTGTTCAGACCCCGCAGGTGTTCCAGCTGATCAGCAAGAAGAAGTCTCTGGCCACGGCGGCGCAGCTGCTGCTGAAGGGAGCCGAGAAACTCACCAAGTCTCTGGCGGAGAACCAGGAGCAGCGCAGACAGCGGGACTTCAACTCGGAGCTGCTGCGTCTGCGCTCTCAGTGGAAGCTGCGCAAGGTCGGGCACAAGATCCTGGGCGATCTGAGCTACCGCAGCGCCGGTAATGCAGCGCTCTCATCAGTGTGCTGTCCTCTCTGATGTCTATGAAGTGTCTATGCTAACATGCGCTGTTGCTCTGCAGGGTCTCTGTTCCCCCATCACGGCACGTTTGAGGTCATCAAGAACACAGACATCGACCTGGATAAGAAAGTCCCTGACGATTACTGTCCGCTGAACGTGCAGATCCCCAGCGACCTGGAGGGGTCGGCGTATATTAAGGTAACATTCAGTTATCTATAACTCGCCTGTGAGCGCAGCATCAGTTGGTTTCCCCAGAGAACGGCATGTGTGTGTGTGTGTGTGTTTCTCCAGGTGTCCATTCAGAAGCAGTCTGCTGATATCGGAGACCTCGGCACAGTCAGTCTCTTCAGAAGACAGCCCAAAGCCAAACCTGGTAAAGCCAGCTCGAGCGACTGATGAGAAACGCTGCTTTCAAACAATACTTACCTTTATAGATGACTGAAAATACAGGTATATGTGACCCTGGAGCACAAAACAAAAGTGTCAATTTTTCAAAATTGAGATATATAAATCATCTGAAAGCTGAATAAATAATCTTTCCATTGATGTATGGTTTGTTAGGATCGGGCAATATTTGGCTGAGAAACAACTATTTTAATATCTGGATTCTGAGGGTGCATAAAAATCTAAATACTGAGAAAATCGCATTTAAAGTTTTCCAAATTAAGTTCTTAGCAATGCATCTTACTAATCAAACATTAAGTTTGATATATTTACAGTAGGAAATTTAAAAAATATCTTCATGGAAAATGATCTTTACTTAATATCATATGGCTCAGGAAGAGTTCAGTTTGGCATAAAAGAGAACTGTATAATTGTGACCCATACAATGTATTGTTGGCTATTGCTACAAATATCCCCCAGCGACTCAACACTGCTTTTGTGCTCCAGGGTCACACATATAATCAAATAGTATGCTTTGGAATAGATTTGACCCATATATAGAGTATTTATGACTATGAATATCAAAAGGATTTTATTACTGCTTTCAAATAACTATTAAAGAGGACATAGCACACACAGTCTCATGTTAATCGTGAGTACCTAAAGAGTAGCACTGCATCCTTCACATCTCCAGAGACTCTTTAGTTTGATCAGATTTATAAAAGAAATACAGCTTTATGATTCTCTCCGGAAACAGCGGAGCTCCTGGAGGCTGAGAGTGAGAGCAACAAAACACAGCCATTTCCAGAACGTGACCGGGATCTTTTATATATTATACACGTATATTATAGGCAATGAGACAGCTTCATAGTTTAATGTAGGGGGCACGATTTAAAAGAGTAGCAAGCGTCAAACACTTTACGATGCATGTGAAAAATGGATTAAGTTGATAAGAGACATACAGACGACAACTAAAACGGTAAGAGACACAGTAAAGAACTAGCCAAACAATACAAAGACGATATAATAAACCAAAAGGGGTTCTGCATTGCTAATCTGAGTTCCACAGTTCAGGAGCCAACGAAGAGAGAGCCCGAGCACACAGATTTTAGCCGAGGTGTTTGAACGGTTAAAAGACCAGCTTCAGAAGAGCTCTGGCAAATGTTGAGGAGCCAAAAGGCCTCATGAGAGTTCCAGCAGCTGAGTTTTGCACCATCTCTCATTTGCTTAGTCTAGCTTTTGAAACTCCAGCCGGCAAAGCATTTCAATAATCGATACGCAGAAAAACAAGTGTTGATCAACTACAGCTGGGACCGCTCCATCGTTCAGTGTTAACTCATGTGCAAATCCAGCGTCGAGCTGGGCCTGGTTTATTAAACGCTCGTCACAAACACACTTGTGCAGCTCCAGAAAAACAAACATCTCATCCTCGTATCGTTCATATCTGTGGATGGATTTCTTCTGTGGAGCACCTTTTCCAGTTTTTCAGAATGTCATCTTTATCATCTTTTGTGTGGAATCACACGATGGAGAGTAAATGACGACAAAATCTTCATTTTTGGGTGAACTATCCTTTTTAAGTTCCCAGATATGTTAACGCTTCAGTGATATAAAGCTCAGCAGGAGAATCAGAGTCGTTCATTTCTGCAGGAGTAAGTGTGAGTCAAAGCTGTTCAGCTGTCTACTCAAACACGTTTTGAGTGGTGACGTCGTCTGAGGTCAAATGTGTGTTTTGTGGTCTGTTGCTCTTGAATGTGAATGGTGTTCTGCATTCCTCTCAGCTTCTCAGATGTGGCACTTGAAGCTGGAAGCGGCTCAGAATGTGCTGCTGTGTAAGGAGATCTTTGCTCAGCTCTCACGTGAAGCTGTTCAGATCAAATCACAGATTCCTCACATCGTCGTCAAGAACCAGATCATCTCGCAACCCTTTCCTGGTATTTACACTCATTTAGCCACGAGCAATGCACACACTTGTCATATGAACACTGTAATAGAAACATGTTCTCATCACCTTTATTCATGATTTGTGACTCTAAAAGAACATCTGTTGTTATTATTATTAGTGTAACTCTCTCACTGTTGCTGTCGTTGAGTCTGTCTGGTCTGTGTGGGTTTGTGTGTCTGCTGTAGTCTGTGGTTGGTCTCTGTGTCGGGTTGTGTGTGTGTGTCTGTGTGTGTTCCTGTCTGTCTGTGTGTGTGTGTCTGTGTGTGTTTCTGTCTGTCTGTGTGTGTTTCTGTCTGTCTGTGTGTGTTGTCGTGCTAGGTGTGTTTCTGGCTACTGGTCGTTTGCTGCTAGGGAGTAGTGTTGGTGGAATGTAAGTACGTTGGTGACGGAGCCGAGAGTGTTACATGTCTTGTATGGAGTGATCTGTGGTGTGAGTTGATGTGTACATGTGATGTGTTTCTGTCTGTCTGTGGATGTGTGTAGTGTGTATGGATGTGTTTCTGTCTGTCTGTGGCTGTGTGTGTTTCTGTGTCGGTTGTGTGTGTTTTTGTCTGTCTGTGTGCTCGTGTGTTTCCTCGGTCTGGGTGGGGGGTGTGTATGTGTGTGGTGTGTGAGTGTTCTGTGACGCACGCGCACGGTCTGCTCGTAGGTGTTGTGTGGATGTTTGTGTGCACTGTATGGTATGGGGTGTGTGGTGTGTATGGTGTGTTGCTGTCTGGTCTGTGTGTGTGTGTGTCTGTAGGGTGTTTCTGTCTCTGTGTGTGTGTGTGTGGGTCCAGTGTGTGTTTCTGTGACTGTCTTGTGTCTGTGTGGGTTTCTATGTATGTCGAGTGTCGTGTGAGTTTCTGGTCTGTTGTGTGTGTGTGTGTCTGTGTGTGTTTCTGTCTGTCTGTGTCTGTGTGTGTTTCTGTGTGTGTGTGTGTCTGTGGTGTCGTCTGTCGGTAGTGTGGTCTCTCTGTGTGTGTTTCTGTCTGTAGGTGGTGTGTGTGTCTGTGTGGTTTCTGCTGTAGTCGTGTGGTGTAGTCTGAGTGTGTTATGGTACTGTGTGGGTAATGTTGTGTGTGTCTGTGGGGGTTCTGTCTGTCGCTGTGTGCTGTGGTGTTATGGTCTGTGGTGTGTGTGTGTGTGGGTCTGTGTGGTGTGGTCTGTCTGTGTGTGTGTCGTATGTGTGTGTGTATATTGTGTGTGTTTCTGTCGTCTGTGTATGGTGTGTTCGTTATGTGTGTGTCTGTGTGTGTTTCGGTGTACGTCTGTGTGTGGGTCTGTGTGTGTTCTGTCTGTCTGTGTGTGTGTGTATGGGTCGTGTGTTTCGGCCTGTCGTGTCGTGGGTTTCTGTCTGTCTGTGTTCTGTGTGTGTTCTGTCTGTAGTGTCGGTGTTTGTTTAGTCTCTGTGTATGTGGGTGTTTTCTGTCTGTATGTGTATGTGTGTGTTTTGTCTGTCTGTGTCGTGTGTGTTTTCTGGCTGTCTGTGTTGTGTCGACGTGTTTCTGTCTGTCGGTGTCTGTGTGTGTTTCTGTGATGTCTGGTCTGTGTGTGTTTCTGTATGCTGTCTGTCTGTGTCTGTTTTCTGTCTGTCTGTGGGTGTTCTGTCGTCTGTCTGTGTGCTGGTGTGTTTCTGTCTGGGTATGTGGGTGTTCTGTCTGTCGGTCTGGGTGCGTGTGTGTTTTTGTGTGTGTGTGTGTCTGTGTGTGTTTCTGTCTGTCTGTGTCTGTGTGTGTTTCTGTCTGTCTGTTGTGTCTGTGTGTGTTTCTGTCTGTCTGTGTCTGTGTTTGTTTCTGTCTGTCTGTGTCTGTGTGTGTCCGTCTCTCTCTCTCTGTGTCTGTGTGTGTCTGTCTGTATGTCTGTCTGTCATGTCTGTCTGTATGTGTGTGTTTCTGTTTTGTCTGGTGTGTGTGTGTCTGTGTGTGTTTTAGTCTGTATGTCTCTGTGTGTGTGTGTGTGTGTGTGTGTTTCTGTCGTCTGTGTGTGTAATGTCTTGTGTGTGTGTGTGGGTTGTGTGTTTGTGTGTGTGTGTGTCTGTCTGTCTGGGTGTGGGTCTGTGTGTGGTTCTGGATCTGGTGTGTGTGTGTCGTGTTGTGTTTATGTCTTGTGTGTGTGTGTCTGTGTGGTTTCTGTCTGTCTGTTTTTTTTTTTTCGGTGTGTGGGACGTGTGGTGTCTGTCCTGGTTGCGCGCACGAGCTCGTCTCATTGTGGGTGTGTCTGTGTGTGTTTTATGTCTGTCTGTGTCTTGTGTGTGGTCAGCTCATGTTCTGTGTCGTGTGTGTTCATGTTTGCCTATTTGTCGTGTCTGTGAGATGTGTTTCTGTATGTATGTGTGTTGTGTGTTCGTGTTGGTTTCTGTACTGTCTGTGGTCTTGTGTGTGTTTCTGTATGTATGTGTGTGTGTGTGTGTGACTGTGTGTGTGTCACACATCGGACTCGGTGGGTGTGGTATGTGTTGGTTTATGTGTGTGTGTGTGTGTGTTTGTGTCTGTACACTGGTGTGTCTGTGTTGTTTCTGATGTCTGGTCTGTGTGTGTTATGTATGTATGGGTCTGTGTGTGTTTCTGCCCCTGTCGTGTCTGTGTGTGTTATGTATGTCTGTGTAGTGGTGTTTCTGTTACTGTCTGTGTTCTGCTGTGGTTATGGCGTCTGTGTCTGTGTGTGTTTCTGTTGTCTGTGTCGTGTGTGGTTTCTGTCTGCTGTGGCTGGTGTGTTTCAGCACACAGACGTGTGTGTGTGTTTGTTTCTGTCTGTCTGTGTGTGTGTGTGTGTGTGGTCTGTGGTGTTTCTGGCCAGTAGGTGGGTGTGTGGCATGTGGGTGTTCTGTCTGTCTGTCCTCTGTGTGTGTGTGTGGTGGTGTGGTGTGTGTTTCTGTCTGCCGTGTGTGTTTCTGTCTGTCTGTGTGGGTGGGTTTCTGTGTGTGTTTCTGGGTGTCTGTGTTTCTGTCTGTACGGTGTGTGTGTGTTTCTGTGTGTCTTGTTTTCATGTCTGTATGTCTGTTGTGTGTTGTACTGGTGTCTGTGTTGACTCTGTCTGGGTGTGTGTGTGGTCAGCGTCTGCGCTGTCCATCCTCTCTCTGTCACTACACATGGAGAGACAGAAAATCCAGAGAGCCGCTCCAGACAAGGAGCACAACAGACGACCACTGATGGTTAGAGCACAACCTCTACCAGCTGATCCGAGACGGATACAGGCACGTCGAGCGCTCTTCCTCCTCCTCCTCCCGCACATCATCTTGTGTGTGTGTGTGTGTGTGTAGTTCCACAAGCAGACGCTGAGCTCGGTGGTGATGCCTCATCCTGCCAGCTCTCCGTTCGGTCACAAGCGCTTGCGTCTGGCGGGACCCATGGCCTACGACAAAGCAGAGATCAGCTCGCTGCAGCAGAGCGAGGGACTCCTGGAGAAGATCATCAAACAGGCCAAACACATCTTCCTGAGGAGCAGGTGAGCATCTCACACAGAGGAGTTCAGAGAGTGATTGTACATCTCTGTGTGTGTCTGCTCGAGATCTCTCCACTTAGTAAAGATTATCTAGTAATCATATGAATACAGTGTAGTTATGGAAGGCTGCATCTGAGCTGTGAAACTGGGTAAAGCATCTAAGCAAAGTACAAATAATGTAGGGTTGGGATTTTTTTAAAGGATATGTATGTGTGTGTGTGTGTGTTTAATAATTTTCACTGATCAGTTTCCGTCAGGTGTGTATATTGCAGTATATTTGCCCAAAGGTCAGTAAAGCCTGTTTCTTTCAGGACGGCGCGGACCATCGACAGCCTGGCCAGTCGTATAGAGGACCCTCAGATCCAGGCTCACTGGTCCAACATCAACTCTGTGTATGAGTCCAGCGTCAAAGTGCTCATCACCTCGCAGGGATACGAGCAGATCTGCAAGTATGAGCTGATAACAGACACACATCAGCAGCAGTTACTGAGAGGACAGGCCTCACTCATGAAACCGCATCTCACACTTCTGCAGACAACCACTCTGTGTTTTATAATGGACTGAACGAGACATGGTTTATCATTTGTCATAAACATCCTTTATTGCTACAAAAATATCTTGATCGATTGCTTAATTAAAATATCAGAAAAAGTTCTCAGTTTTTTTCATACATAATGAAGGAGATAGTGACCTCGCATTATGGACCGATCTTGAGTGAACGCGCTCTAATAACTCATAACACTCGCACACGTGGAAGAAAACGGACACTCCAGATCATATAATTCAGTGGATAATTAATAGAAATTATTTTAAGAACATGTGAGAATAAATCTGTTCTCAGATAGCAAGAACTCCGCATCCACTCTCTCCTCTCTCGGAACACTCTTCTTCTGTGCTTGTTTACACTGGTTTTGGAAACTGCGCCACCACTCTCACTCTTTTGTGTAACAGCAGCTGCTCCGGTCACGTGATCTAAGCTCAAATCAGAACGACAGGGAAAAAATCGACACACGATGGAAAAAAAATCCTCGCTCTTTCGCCATCGCAGCGAACATTCGCAGTTAATTACTCAGCTCAGCGTTAACACTGATCTCAAATCTGCTGCTCAGGTCGATCCAGCTGCAGCTGAACATCGGTGTGGAGCAGATCAGGGTTGTGCATCGAGACGGACGCGTCGTCACGCTCTCACACCAGGAGCAGGAGCTGCAGGACTTCCTGCTGTCACAGGTGCACAGAGATCACACGATCATCTGACGGAAACATGCTCATCCTCAGGCCGTCCGAGATCAGGATGAGTTTGTTTCTTCATCAGGTTTGCAGAAATGTAGCACTGCATCAGTGTCTCAGCAATGGATGCTCTGCAGTGAATGGGTGCCGTCAGAATGAGAGCCCAACAGCTGATAAAAAAACATCACAATAATACACCAGCACTCCAGTCCAGCAGTTAAATATGAAGAAGAACAAAAGCTGAACATCCAGAATTAAAGCATTACAATAATCCACAAGTAATCCATAATAACTCTTCCTCCAGTGGGTCAGTGTTCTGGTGTGAATCAGGAGAGAAAACTGCACAGATCAAGCACCGTTTACGAGCAAAAACAGTTCTAAACAAATATGAGGGTGGATTTTGATGTGAGAGACAACAGCAGATGCACTTTTTCCACTGGAGGAAGCGTTATTACGGATTATGGACTCGTATTTTTGTTAAAAACGTCTTAATGCTGGATTTGTTTCAGCTTTTGTCTTCTCCAGATGTTAACTGAAGGACTGGAGTGCTGTGGATTACTTGTGAATTATTGAGATGTTTTTATCAGCTGTTAGGACTCTTATTCTGACGGCACCCATTCACACCATTGCTGACGCACTGATGCAGTGCTAACATTATACAAACTGATGAACAAACAACGCTAGTCTAGATGAAACTGAGGATTAGCAGTTTCAAACAATTTAAGTTTTGTCTGAACTCTGGCTGTCATAAGGTCATGCTCGGTGCGCAGTTGTGCGTGTGTGCGTGGTGTGTCAGAGTCGCCTAGCATCAGGGTTTCCGCTGTGCTAAGCAGCTGGCTATAACTGTTCAATGGGCTTGGCACGTGTTGAGCTCACGTAATCACGTGGGCCTCTTTGACGCCACCGACGAGCATTGAGGCAAGCCCTCTGCCATCACGGTCCGTTATCCAGCGGAGCGAAAACATCCACTCTCAGGTGCGTCATATGAGCAGCGTTACACATGTTCTATTCACATTAGCGTGATCTGTCCCTCACGCCAGCGGCATGGAGTATCCTAAACAGTAATGCACAATGCTACATCTGAAGGACTAGTAACATGTGTCCTGTCTGTTCTGCAGTGCGCAAACGGTCCATGAGAGCCGGCTCTGCAAGGTGTGGTTCAGTTCACATCGCAGTCAAGCCAAAGAGCGGCTCAACACCTTGAGGATCGCTGCTGCCAGTGCGGGCGAGATGGACGCACCCGAGGGGTCCTTGAGCTGAGAGGTGACTGGGGACGCATGGAAGAAGCAACTTTTGTACAAGAGTGGAGCTGCTGCATCGAGCGGCACCTAATACCCGTGGCACTAGACGCCCGCTGGGGTGTCTCACATTGATTTGAGCTTCACAATTTGTCATTTTTTAAGAAAAAGGCCAGCGATGGGCCAACAACACTGGTTGGAAATAAAAAATTTGTTACTGCCAGCTCTGCTTCTTCCTTTGTGTGAAAGCTACATGTGTGACCTGGACCACAAAACCAGGCATAAGGGTCAATTTTTTGAAATTGACATTTATGCATCATATAAAAGCTGAATAATCTTTGTTAGGATAGGACAACATTTGGCTGAGATACAACTATTTGAAAATCTGGAATCTGAGGGAGCAAAAAAATCTAAATATTGAGGAAAAACGCCCTTTAAAGTTGTCAAAATGAAGTTCAAAGCAATGCATATTACTAAACAAACATTAAGTTTTGATATATTTACAGTAGGACATTTACTAAATATCTTCATGGAACATGATCTTACTCTCCTAATGATTTTTGGCATAAAAGAGAAATGTATAATTGTGACCCATACAATGTATTGTTGGCTATTGCTACAAATATCCCCCAGCGACTTAACACTGCTTTTGTGCTGCAGGGACACATATGTACAAACAGAAGAAAGCAATCCTTCTATACACTGGAAAATCTAAAGACACTACGTTTAATGAGAACAACAAGTGCAGGTAATCATCATTATGCAAAGATTTATTTTGAACCTTTACAATCGAAAAGATCAGACATGTCTTACCCAGAAAATCTAGGAGGAAAAAATTAAATATGCTGTTAGATATTACTATTTAGCAATCATGACACTGAGCCACATTCAAATCTTTTTGTTTCATAAGAGACTTTTGGACACTAAATAACATAACTGAGGAATTTCGCTAGGATTGGTACCTGATCCACAAATGGAAATTTGCCCCTGCAATATCCAATGATTTTTAAAAACATTCATCCATTAAAAATAACACAAAGAACATTCATAAAATGTCCACCATCTGGTACTCGAGAGGACGTCCTTGGACCCTTTATAAGTATAACAACACATGTATAAGTATGTGATTGTGGTGTTGATGGTGTGGCGCTCAGAGAGTTGGTGTTGCTGTCGGTCTGTTGATCTGCACTCTGTAGAGGCAAACGCTCATCTGGTCAATCACTAATCAGTGTTTCTGTCACAGTGGCTGCAGTTCAGTCTCATTGTGCTCTGTGCAGAATGCAAATACAGAGGTTCAGTTTCATTTGCAAACGAAGAGTATATTCTGCCAAACACTCTTTCTGGTGGATCAAACGGCCTGGGCTGCGTTTCCCAAAAGCATCATAAGCCCAAGTAATCCCAGCAGCTGAGTCCTTAGCCATCCTCAAGAATCTCTTCCATCTTTAGTTGACCCTCTAACTCTAGCACTCTATTAGACTTGCACTCTATTCATTTACTAACTGCTTGTTTCCTTACAAAAAACCAACACTAGCTTTTCTAATTCTATTTTATATCTATTTGTTTTCTTTTTCTTTTTTTATACAATTAACAAAAGCAAAAAAAGCCTCTAACACTAGCTTGCTCTATTCTTTTTCTATTCTATCCGTTTTATTTTAATTTATTATAATTTTAAAAAACGTGCTGCGTGTACTGCGTTAAGCGAGCTGTTATAGGCTTGTGATATCATTGCATTTGATTGCGCCGTGTCCCATTTTGGATAAATGCGTCTGCTAAATGACTAAATGTAAATGTAGACGCATTGCCACCAATGGAGCTACGATCCTATCCTCTTCTCGTCTGTCAGTGAGTGTGTGATCTGCATTAATGAGCATTAATTATAAGCTCTTACCTCATTCAGACACTTAGCATGCACATTCAGGACATCGAACATACACAGCTGTGTGCACAACGTCTGTGCATTGCAATAAATGTAAATGACAGTCGATGTAGTACCTGCTAAGCATCTCCGTTGTCTCCAGGCCTTTATGAAGTTGTGTAGTTTATTCAAGAGCCACATGCACAGCATCAGAAATGCAGCCAGCGTCCCCAACACAATGATGAACACGATAAAGTACTGAATGTCCTCATACAGCACCTCTGAGAAACAGTTCAAACACAGGGTAGATATACGTAGAGACACAAATGCACACTGACATGATGCTTTAGTCTATCACAAACGACATGCTCACCAGTTACACTCAACACCATACACACGTCCTTGCTGTTTCCAGACGGTTCAGTCACAGTGATGGTGTAATAGCCAGAGTCTTGTAGACGTAGGTGGGATATGGTTAGCGAGCCGTTGGGGTGAGTTTGCACTCTTCCCTCGTACATTTTCGTGACGTTTGCAGCTCCTCCGAGCATCCAGGCTGCGATGCTTTGCTGTTTGCTCACAGAACTGAACATCCATCTGATCGCTGGAGTCCCGGTGCATGTGATGTCCACGGAGAAAAGAGCCCTTCCCTGAACCGGTGCTGTGATAGGGCTCCTCGGCACCTGGATGGTAATGGCCTGAGCTTCAGAGAGAGGAGACAGAGAGATTTAGTGGATGTTAAAATACTTTGATTATATGCAAAAGCAGCATTTTTGGGGCATTCTTAACCATCGTTGGTTAGTTGACTTCTAACACATTTAGAAAGAGCTATCAACACTGAGACTCTGTAACACTTTCAAAACATTGCTCTGTTTGTATGATGAGTCTTATGCCAATTTGGGGACAGAAGATAGTTTTACTGATGCTAGACGGGGGTTTAAGAAGCTTTTGGGAAACTTGTTAATATTTGGAATTGGAAATAATAAAACCAACATATTACTATAATGTGCTCACAGAATCATCAGTTGTATGGAGGGCCAACACGCATTATGAGCACTGTAGTATCATGCACTTTAATAAAAGAACTATGTGCTGTGACGAGGTGTCTAATCCTGCTGATTATCTGGTTTAGGTGTGTTTAACTAAGACTGAAGCTAAACTCTGCCCTCCAGGAGCAGTGCTGTGAGGGAAGAATTTAGGTGACGTGACTTGTAGGCCAAGTATGGTAACTCATACTCAGAATTTGTCTTCTGAATTGATCCAAGTTAGAGAGTGCTGTTCATTCACTCCCTCCACCTACAAGTTCTACTAGATGAGAATCACACCACAACCTTCAGGTTACAAGTCCCACTCTCAAACCATTATGCCACAAATGCTCCTCTAATTTGAGTTAGTGACTGAAAGAAATAATCAGGGCAGACACGAACTAATCTCTCAGTTGCATGACACAGAGCAACAACCTCCTACATATCGTCATCACAAAGTGTCAGTCAAGCAAGCGAGTGCATTCGGACGCTGAGTGTGTTAGAAAGTCTGTTCAGACCATCTTCTGTCGACATGCAGACTTTCTGACTTGGGCATCATAGTTACGGTACTTTTGTGGCTTCAGTCCTGCCTCACAAGCAGATTTTTTAAGCTGTCTGAGGAGAGGAGGGGTGTCTGTGTAACAACAGCTAATCACTGGTGTTCCTCAAGGTTCAGTTCTCGGCCCTCTTTTTTTTCTTCATTTACACAACCTCATAGCATAGAAGCACATGGCTTCTTTTACCACTGCTCTGCATAAGATACATATAACCTGATGATCCCACTCCTTCACCTCTGCAGACAATCCAGAATGCAGCAGTACATCTGGTCTTTAATCAGTCAAAGTGAACCCACGTCACACTCCTCCTGATCTCACTCCACTGGCTCCCAGTTGGGACCAGAAGCAAATTTAAGGTTTCGATGGTGGCTTTTAGCACTGCCACTGAAACTGCTCCTCAATGCACTACCACAATCAAATGCTCTCTCCCTCCAGCTACAGCCATTGAACAAGCAACGAGGCACAAATTCACTTTTCATATCTTTCACTCTCTCTGTTCCTCTCCAGTGGATTAAGCTGCCAACCTCCACCCAAACTGCAACTTCCATCACAACAATCAAGAAACATAATCATCTTTCTCCTCTTTTGACGTGTTACAAAAGCTCCCATCAAACATGTTCCTGCATCATTTTCCCCACATACTCAAGGTGAGAAGATGTGTCCCTCACACTGTGGATGTAGATGCAGTGAACTCTCGAGAAGAGCCCTTGGGGTAAGAACATGAAAGAATGAAAACATCCAGCAGATGTCCTCTCAGTGACTAACCCTAGTTAACGATTACCCCTCTTTAAACCAGGAACAAGTTCAGGAGGTGGAGTTCAATAGCAATGATAAAATAAACTAAAGCATTGCAGTGGAAGCTGCAGGCATGTCTGTCTTATCACTGATTCTTGAGACATGGAACAAAACACGTCCAGGTTTACAAATTGGGGGGGGGACAACAAAAAACAAAAAAATAACATTTTTTGGCAATTGTAAAATGTTATGAGGGATGAGAAATAGAATGTATTTAACACAATCATCCCCTTCAGTTTAATTTTATCATTATTATATGAAATCTGACTCTTATTGTCTTCTCACTACATCTAAAACTGTGTCCACAGAGAAGGCTTCAATCATTCATATGCTATAAAATGAATAAAAATGTTTTTTAATGACGAAAAGAGCTTGTTTTATCAAAGGCAACACTTAATAATATCTCATATCAAAGCAAGGTTGTTTTTCAATGACACTTGCGTGGTTCATAAGTGTGTCAACACCGTCAGACATTCATAAAAATGTAATAAAATCAGGGAATATCCTCTGCAGAGTACATCAGTGTCACTCAGGCTCTGCTTAGTTTTATGGTTTTATAATATTTTAAATCCTAATGTTAATATTTCCTGCGTCACAACCATGATATGTCAACGCCATCCTCCAATTTCTGAGGAAATGATCTGAAATGTTCAGATAAGGTTATTCTCCTGAAGCAGGTTCTATTAGCATCTCGCATCAACAGAGAAAACAGAACGGCTTCTACATGAACTCCATCTGTTTTGTGAAAGAAATGCCAAATCTGCACAACACGTAAGAAAAGTAATATGTCTGCTAACATGAGAATGTGTTTTGAAGTGTTAAAAACATCTTAAATTGCTTGACTGCAAATCAAGTGACGGCAAGGTAAAAAGCACGTTGATAAAAAGAGAAAAGTTGGGAGGTTGCACCAAAGCATAGTTTAGCCTATATGCAAGATACAAAAATGTAGTTTAGTTGGTTTGCACTCTGTTTTGTCCCACTTCTCAAGAATCAGTGTTATTACTAGTGAAATGATTCTTTGCTAAGCCCTGCCTTTAAACGCCACTGACCAATCCCAGCTTAGCAAACGTCACTTCTACACTCCCCATTCCTGCTCCTTTCCAAATAAAGCTCTGCTCTGAAACTGTGTTTTTAATACAAATAACTTAGCAAGAATACCCAAGTGACAGGAAAGTGAAAAGTGAGGCAGAAACAGGTTTGTCTGGCCTGACTCATTCAGTCTCCAGAATCCTTCAGTATTCACTTCAGCTGTAAGTCACATACGTGGCAGTTTTATAAGTGCTAACCATGTTGATCTGATATGTTCAGGGGTTAAGAAAGCATTAAAACAGTATTATGCCACGGTTACACGCTGTGATATTACATTAAAATACCAAATACTGCAGCACCAAACTCACACAGGATTACTATAACCTTATTATAGCATTGCAGAGAAATTCTGTTTAATGTTAGAAAGTTTAGTTTGGAAGGATGCATAAACAAATACCTGAACAGTTCAAACTAAAGCATTGCAATCACAATAGTATTGTTCTTAATAATATGCATTCATGTGATTACTTTTTCTTTAATCATAACACCTTTGCACAAAGGTTCATCTAACTGTGTATATGAGGACATAACATTGACGTCTGTATTTTATAATGACTACAGACTAACCCAAGTCCAAACCCTAAAAATACACTTTTGTCCCAAAGCATATCTTTGTAAACTTATACAAACACATAAAAGCACACACACACACACACACACATTTATATATATACTTACTGTAATGGCAGAGACAGAAGATAAGGTAGAGTATCTGTGTATTCTCAGACAAACGAATGCATGCGGGCCTCATTAGACTGATTCCTCCATATATCTATTTGCAATAACATGTGATTGTGTTTATAGCTCAGTCATAACTCTAGACTTTCACCCTGTCCTTCTCTGCTACCCATTCTCCTTATGCCGCTCTTTATCTTCATCTCCCCTGTTTATCTTTGCTGCTGTCGTTTTCTCTTTCCCTTTCAGTATTTGCTCCCTTTCGCTCTTCTTCCTGTCTGTCCGATCTGCTCATTCAACAAGACGTATTCCCTTACAGGACTGAACTATGATACTGATCAGACCGGTTTAGCAGCCGGTCACGCACACACACACACAACACACATCTCTCTCTCTCCTCACACACACACACACACACATCTCTCTCTCTCTCTCTCTCTTTTTCTCTCTCTCTCTCACACACACACCACACACACACCCACCCTCTACCTCACACATCACACACACACACCCACACACGTCACAAACACCACCTCCTCTCCTCTCACACACACACACACCTAACCCTACCACACACACACCCTCTCTCTTCTCTACCTAACACACCACACACACATCACCACCACACCACTCTCTCTCTCTACACTACACCACACACATCACACCACAACACTATATTCTCTCTCTCTCAACGATCCCACAACACACCACACACGCTTAAACACACTCTCTCACACACACACACACACACACATACAAACTCTCTTTATCTCCCTCAAACAACACACACACTCTCTCTCCAGCTCTATCTCTCTCTACACACCAACACCACACACACACACCACTCTTCTCTCTCTCACCACACACCACACTCCACACTACACACACACACCTCCTGCTTCGCTCACACACACACACCACACACCCCAAACATCACACCTCACACACACACACTCTTCTTTCTTTCTCTCTCTCTCTCTCTCACACTCACACACACTCACACAGTGTTACACACATACACACACTCACACTCTCTCTCTCCCACACACACACATTATACACTCTCTCTCTCTCACACTCACACACACTCACATTCTCTCTCTCTCACACACACACACACACACACACACACACACACACTCTCTCTCTCACACACACACACACACACAAACACACACAAACACACCACACCACACTCTCTCTTCACACACACACACCCACACACCACACAAACACACACACACTCTCTCTCGCACACACACACACACACACCACCACACGCTCTCCTTCTTCTCTCTCTCACCAAACAACAGACACACACACACACACACAACTCGCTCACACACACACACACACAAAAACAAAACACCACCACACCTCTTCTACGCCACCCCCGCATTCCCGTGGATTACAGTTTGCAACTAGACGGATGTACGGTTACTGCCTCTACAGTCAAAAATCTGGGTGTTATCTTAGATAGCAACTTGTCTTTTGAAAATAATATTTCACATGTTACAAAAACAGCATTCTTCCATCTTAGAAACATGTTACGAAAACATGATACCTGTTTCTGATGCAAAAAAAGCTAGTTCATGCATTCATGAACTCTAGACTGGACTATTGTAAGAACTGCTAGGTGGTTGTCCTGCATCTTCAATAAACAAGCTACTGGTAGTCCAAAATGCAGCGGCTAGAGGCCTTACCAGGTCAAGAAAATATGATCATATTTCGCCAATTTTACAGTCTCTGCACTGGCTAACTGTTAAGTTCCGTATCAGTTACAAAATATTATTACTTGCATACAAGGCCCTCATTGGTTTAGCTCCTGCGTACCTAACTAACCTTATACCATGCTACAATCCATCACGCTCCATAAGGACGCAAAATTCTGGACTTTTGGTAGTAACTAGGATATCAAAGTCCACTAAAGGAAGTAGAGCTTTTTCACATTTGGCTCCCAAACTCTGGAATAGCCTTCCTGATAACGTTCGGGGTTCAGACACACTCTCTCTTGTTTAAATCTAGATTAAAGACACATCTCTATGGCCAAGCATTCAAAATAATGCATCTCATAATCTTGTACTGCAGTTTTATCTGATCAAATGCACATTATTATCTTTAGTTTGGGTTAAACAGATCATTTTTGCTTGGTTGGAACAGCAGCTACCCTAATTATGTTTGTATTTGTTTCTCTGTTTTTTTGCCACGGGATTAACATCCGTGGTAACTAGGATTTACACAAGCATCAGTCTGGATCCAGAACACCTGAGAAAAGATACCAACCCCTCAGAGGACCTCAGATAATGCAACCCTGAAACAACATACAGAACTAACACATTTTGCTATAAGTTTGATTGCAAAATATAATAATTGCCGTTAATAGTGTTCATCGTCTGTTATATTACGTCTTAAATTGATTTTTCCGTTCTGCTGGTTCATCTGGCCAGAGGAGAACTGGCCACCCAACTGAGCCTGGTTTCTCCCAAGGTTTTTTTTCTCCATTCTGTCACCGATGTGGAGTTTTGGTTCCTTGCCGCTGTCGCCTCTGGCTTGCTTAGTTGGGGACACTTCATTTACAGCCTTTATCGTTGACAGAATTGCAAAGATATTATTTAAACTGAACTGGATGATGACATCACTGAATTCAATGATGAAAATGTCTTTAACTGAAAAATGGGTGTTTACTATTGTCATTTTGCATTATTGACCCTATTTTCCTAATTAATGCTGTTCAGTTGCTTTGTCACAATCTGGATTGTTAAAGCGCTATATAAATAAAGGTGGAATGGACTGATTCTCTCTCTCTCACACAAACAACACAAAAAAACACATCACAATCTCTCTCTCCAGCACAAACCCACAGACACACACACTCTCTTTCTCTCTCACACACACTCAGTCACACACTCTCTTTCTTTCTCTCTCACACACACACACACTCTCTTCTCTCACACACACACACAGAAACACACACAAACAAACGCACGCACTCACACACACACACACAATCACACACACACACACACTGTCTCTCTCAGACTCTCTCTCACAGCACACACATCAAACCTCTCTCTCTCACACACACACACACACTCTCTATCTCTCTTTCTCTCTCTCTCTCTCACAGACACACAGACACACACACACTCTCTCCCTCTCTCGCTCTCACACACACACACACACACACACACTCTCTCTCTCTCTCCACACACACACCACCATCCTCTCTCACACACACACACACGCACAGCTACTGCCAAAGTATTAACTGGGTAGGGGTTTTTTCAAGTCAAGCAATATTGATACTGAAACTTTAGTTTCGACAGTACTTAATGGGTGCACCTTTTACACTCAACGATAATTTATTGGTAATCTGTTACAACTGATTGGCTACCGCGAAAATATCATCAGCTAATCACATCGGCAGCAACTCAACTTAAGAATGCAGATATGCACTCAAGACAGTTACTGGAACGTTAAAACGAGCATCAGAAGATGGAAGAAGAAAGCCTGACTGACGTGACAGTGATGTGGCCATGATGTTGTGTCAGTCGGGATGGTGGAGTATTAGAAACTGTGGATCTGCTGTGGATTTTCTACCACACACCATCTATAGGGCTTACAGAGACTGGTCTGAAAAGAGAAAATATCTAGGGAAGATGCCTGATGATATCCCGAGAATGGTCAGATGGGTTTGGGCTCGAGAGGGAAGGTCAACAGTACTCAAATAATCAATCATTACAGCCAAGGTTGACAGAAGAGCTCAAACAATTTGACCTGAACAGATGGACAGAAGACCGCCACCGAGTGCCCTATCCGTCAGCTGAGACCAGCAAACGGAGTCACAATTCACCCGGGCTCAGCTAAAAACTGGACAACAGACGATGGAAAAAGGGTTGCTGGTCTGATGAGTCTCGATTTCTGCTGCAGCATTCAGATGGCAGGGTCAGAATTTGATGTAAACCACATGAAAGCATGGATCCATCCTGCCTTGTATCAATGGTTTCAGGCTGCTGGTGGTGTAATGGTGTGAGGGCTATTTCTCGGACACTTTGGGCCCCTTTCTACCAACTGAGCATTATTAAACCACCACAGTCGTACCTGAGGTTCTGCAGTTCTGACAACCTCCATCACCTTTACAAACACAGTCCGAACCCATCTCTTTGACGCAGCTTCAAGCAGGGTAACGCCCATTCCACAAACCTCACATCATCTCAAACTGCTTTCTTGAACAGACAGTGAGTTCACTTTACTCAAATGGCCTTCACAGTCACCAGATCTCAATCCAACAGAGCACAACAGACTTACAAATGAGGATGATAGAAGCAATCAAAACTAACAAGAGAGCAATGATACACAAGTGCTATAACAAGTCTCAGTTAGTCTAACGCAGTACACATAGCAAGGTTTTTTTTTTTTTTAAATCATGTAAAAAAGAAAAAGAAAACATAGATTATGAAAAGAATAGAGCAAGCTAGTGTTAGAGGCCTTTTTTGCTTTTGTTAACTGTATAATAAATACAAAGAAAACAAACAGTAGTAGTAGTGCAAAAAGTAGTTTTTGCGGGTGCAAAAGTGATTTTGATTCAATGCAAATAACTGACAAATCAACATTTTTTAACATTGATTCAGTGGTTGCTTGCTATCAGGGTGCAAGCTGAATGTGTGTATACACAAAGATAATCAAGGTTCATTTGCAAGGCATTGTCACAGTTTTGTGGGGCTGATATCGGAACTGATTAATTAATTTATCTTAAAATATATCTTTCTGTGTAACTAATGCGAAGGACGCAGATAATGCACATGATTAGATTTACACAAGCAATTTCAACAAACTCTTGCACTTTAAGTCAACTAACAAGGGTTAGTAAGGAGATTTATTAGGTTTTACACTAGTGGATGTTTAACTCATCTTTACATACTTTAACAAAATGAATAAATGTAAGCAGCTTTACAAAACTTGGAAAATATGTTTATTATATTTGATAGCTGAATATCACAGGGTTATACAAACATCATGTGTCTGAAATATTGCAACCTAATCTCATGAGAAAACTTAGCTATTTTATGAGGAGGTGATATTGCATGAATTCAACATACGATTTTTTGATAAAAAGGTAAACATGAAGATCCACCCCCAAACATAACCGTCAATAAGATTGGATGAATTCATGTGAATTAGCCACCAAAATGTAAAATCACCTACGAATTGCCATGAGATGCTTTGACCTTCTATAGATTCATTACCAGTCAAAGGCTTCATTTATAGAGGACAAGGGTATGATTCACAAAAACTAGACATGATATTCATCATATGTGTGTTATGAAACCTCCGTGTATTTCACACGTGTGTTTCTGTAGATCTGTGTGGATGTCATTGTGTTCGTATGTATTTCTGCACAGGTCCCACATACTGGAGTGTGCTCTTGGGTTTTCATTCCATCTGTGTCTGCTGAAGCGAAAGCAATAACACATCTTTTGTGAGGCTGGTATTACATACTTTTGAAAGCAATAGTTTGCTGTTTTTGGCACTGAAAATAAACTTTATAGTAAACATGGAGAGCAAGCAGACCTGGTTCTTGTTCATGCAGGTCCCACAGAGGCATCCGATCAGTCCGTTGACTACCTGTGCCAGCAGAAGCACAGCCTCCAGAGTCCCGATGCTCAAGAGAATGGAGAACAGGACCACGTTCCACATCACCACATTCTGCGGCCGCACACACACCGCCCATGACGTCTGGTTGAACAGGTAACTCTCTCTGAACGGAGGAAAGCACGGGTGTGAAAGTGTCAATGTGAAAATGAAGTGAAAACAGAGTATGTTCTAACATGTTATAAGCAAACCGCTCAGTTTGGGGTTTTCACAATCAAGTTCTGCCAGAGAGTTTTGTGCATTTCTGAGAATGAGATTTTGTTTCCCCTGCATCCTCACAGACGCACATTATACACACTGTATAGTGTACAAACAAACGGGTCAATGTGAGTGCTGTTACTCTGCAGTGCTGTTTAGGAAGGGGTAGATGAAGATCCCGTCTCCTGTGTCACACAGAGGGCCGTCCTGCAGGCCGACGGCGGAGATGATCATACAATACAGACCTCCAGCAACACCAAACACAGACATCAGCATGGACAGCATCATCTGCAGCACACACAGAGACACACACTTCAGTCAACTGGGTTGCTTCTTTGCCAGGGTCAAATGTAGCCTACTTGAAAAGTGTGTGTGTGTGTGTGTGTGTGTGATTTTGTTGCCGATTCAGATTAAGTTACTGTTCACAAATGAAATAAATGGCAGCCCTTCTGTATCTGAAGATACATTTGATAACTTGTTCTGATAAATTAAAATAAGAAATAACGTTTGATTCTGTAAATAAGTTTATTTCTCAACACTTCTGATGAATGGCCAAGCTATTTTTAATTTTGTAATTTCATCTGCACATCAACAATTGTGAGATATAGATTAAGAAATACTTTTGAGGTTAACTGATCTTATTTTGTGTCTCTGGAAAATAGTAATCTATGACACTGTGCTATGTGGAATATCAATGCTTTTTTATGTCTATTTGTTAATAATTGTATTTGTGGACACATCAGTGTTTTATCAGTTAAAATTATAGTTTTTATTTTGAAGTTAAAAGCTGACAGTTTTATTATTATTATTTAATACTTATTGTAACTGATGAGGTTGTTATTCATTATTTCCATGAATTAGATGTACATTTCAGACATATTTGCTTTTCATTAAAACATAAAGGTTATTTGAGTGAAATCATTCATTTTGCATTCATGTTTCTATTACGACATATCTTCAATTAAAATATGGGCAATTACATGTGTATGTATATATATAGTGACAAGTCGGCTGCCTCCCCCTAATTATCAGCATCACCCCGTCCCTTAATCGCCGCCCTTTGCCAGGCTCCCGACAGGAGTGGGTGCGTGAGAGAGGAGGGGCGCTGAAATAGCCAGGGCTGGCGGCGTGTGATGGGGCACACCTGATCCGAATGGAGCCTCATCACCGCCGCTGTTTAAATGCCGGGCGCGCCTCTCCTCGGGAGACCGGTCTCTTCCCCGTGCATGCACGCTGGTGTCCTCGTGGGTCCAGGAGGGGAGCGTTGAGGGATCTCCATGTCGCCAAAGATGCGAGCTACCGGACCCGCAGTCTGGACGAGAACCGCACCCATTACACGGCCGTCGGGCCAGGATGCCGGGCCGTCTAGTCCCTTCACACGCCGGGGCCAAGGCGAGAAGGATGCAGCCGCTGGAAGAAGCCGCCGCCCCTCGCGCCCCAGACTGGAGAGGGGAGCGCGTGCAATCGTCGGACTCCACCCCTTACCTGGACCCTTCCTTCCTTCCCTTCCATGAGCACGTTTTTTTGGACACTAGATTCCCCTTTCCCCTGGACACTTTGTTGTTTATATTATTTTGGTTAATTAAAGCCTCTCCGAGGCCTGACGCCACACCCACTGTGTCTGTCGTGTGCTCCTCTCGTGACTATATATATATATGTGTCACGGTGATGCAGGAAGGAAGGCGAAGACAGTAGGTGCAGTTCAAACTCACTTTGTTTAATGAACAAACTTAGAACACGGGCAGAATGGTGAGGGAAAACACAGCATAACATAACGGTGACCGGAAAACCAAAGACTGAACAGACTGGGGCTTAAATACAAGACAAACAAGGGTAATTAACCGGTACACACCGAACAAATGCTTCATTCACAACGAGAGGGGGAAGGGCACGGGAAGCACACATGGGAGAAAAACACAACAAACACCGGAACACAAGTCGGACATACTCCCACTACGGAAGGCGCGTCCTCGCGCCACTTAACTTCCGGGGGGGGGGGGGGGGCGCTCTGGAGGCCTCGAGGGACAGGCTTGTACAGGACGGGAGGCCTCCAGGGTGGTATCAGTTCAGGGGCTTATGGCGGAGCAGGCAGTCCAGGAGGCCATAGCAGAGCAGGCGATCCAGGAGGCCATGGCGGAGCAGGCAGTCCAGGAGGCCATGGCAGAGCAGGCAGCTCAGAAGGCCATGGCAGATCAGACAATTCAGGAGGCCACGACGGAGCAGGGAACTCAGAAGGCCATGGCAGAGCAGGCAGTCCAGGAGGCCATGGCGGAACAGGCAGTCCAGGAGGCCATGGCGGAGAAGGCAGTCCAGGAGGATATGGTGGAGCACGCGGTTCAGGAAACCATGGCGGAACAGATAGTTCAGGGGGCCATGGCTGGACCTTGGCCTCGGCACTCGGCCCGGCCACTACAGCCGGAGACGTATAGCCCCAGTCTTGGGGGAGACTCCGGGTCCCCTGGCTGGGACTGGCTCTGGACTGGGCTCAAAAGTCCATTCCGGGCTGCTCTCGAGAACAGAAGCCCTCTCCTAGATGGACTTGGGGACACAAGCCCTCTCGGGTCTGGACGTGGAAACCTCAGCCTTCTCAGGGCTTGACGTGAGGGCAGGAGCACTCTCTGGGCTGGACGTGGAAACAGGAGACCTCCTTGGGCTAGACTTGGGATCTGTGGCCCTCCCTGGACCATACGTGAGAACAACAGCCCTCTCTGGGCTAGACTCGGGATCTGAGGCCCTCCATGGGCCAGACGTGGGAACAACAGCCCTCTCTGGGCTGGACGTGGGAACAGGAGCCCTCCCTGAGCTTGACTCGGGATCTGAGGCCCTCCCTGGGCTGGATGTAGGAACAGGAGTCCTCCCAGGGCTTGACGTGGGAACAGGAGACAAAGGAGGGCTGGACGGGACCAGCAGAGACGAAGGAGACACAGGAGACGAAGGAGGGTTTAGCTCTGTGAATCGAGTGGGCTCCCTGTTGAGCTCTGTGACGTGAGTGGGCTCCCTGTTGTCATCATGTCTGGCGCGGACTCTGCAGAGCTCTCACGACTCTGGTCAGGGGCTAAAGCCCTCTCACGACTCTGGTCAAGGGCTAGAGCCATCTCACGACACTGGCAAGGGGTTAGAGCCCTCTCACGAATCTGGTCAGGGGCTAGAACCATCTCACGACGCTGGTCAGGGATTAGAGCCCTTTCACAAATCTGGTCAGGGGCTAGAGCCCTCTCACGACTCTGGTCAGGGGCTAAAGCCCTCTCACGACTCTGGTCAAGGGCTAGAGCCATCTCACGACACTGGCAAGGGGTTAGAGCCCTCTCACGAATCTGGTCAGGGGCTAGAACCATCTCACGACGCTGGTCAGGGATTAGAGCCCTTTCACAAATCTGGTCAGGGGCTAGAGCCCTCTCACGACTCTGGTCAGGGGCTAAAGCCCTCTCACGACTCTGGTCAGGGGCTAGGGCCCTCTCACGACTCTGGTCAGGGGCTAGGGCCCTCTCACGACTCTGGTCAGGGGCTAGGGCCCTCTCACGACTCTGGTCAGAGGCTAGGGCTCTCTCACAACTTGGATCAGGGACTAGAGCCCTCTCAAGACTCTGGTCAGGAGCTATAGCCATCTCACGACGCTGGTCAGGGGCTAGAGCCATCTCACAACTCTGGTCAGGGGCTAGGGCCCTCTCACGACACTGGCATGGGGTTAGGGCCCTCTCACGAATCTGGTCAGGGGCTAGAACCATCTCACGACGCTGGTCAGGGATTAGAGCCCTTTCACAAATCTGGTCAGGGGCTAGAGCCCTCTCACGACTCTGGTCAGGGGCTAGAGCCATCTCACGACTCTGGTCAGGGGCTAGGGCCCTCTCACGACTCTGGTCAGAGGCTAGGGCCCTCTCACGACTTGGATCAGGGACTAGAGCAGTCTCAGAAAAAATAAGGATTAAATTATCTTCCAGTGACTCGGCATCAGTGTGGAAACGTCTAAAAGAAATCACCAATTACAAGACACCATCCACAGGCACTGCGGAGAATCAACACCTGGCAAACGATCTGAACGAGTTCAACTGCAGGTTTGAAAAAACACCCCACAACCTCCCTGAACAACTTTCCACACAACCATTCACACCTCCAGCAAAACCCCCTCTCCCCCACACCTGCCATTCAGATCAGCGAAGAAGAGGTGCGCCAGGTCTTCCGGAAGCAGAAAAGGAAAAAGCACCAGGCCCAGACTGTGTTACAACAGTCTGTCTGAAATCCTGTGCTGACCAGCTGGCCCCATCTTCACACAGATCTTCAACAGATCATCGGAGCTGTGCGAAGTCCCTTCATGCTACAAACGCTCCACCATCATCCCCGTCCAAAAGAAACCCAAAATTACTGGACTTAACGACTACAGACCTGTCGCTCTCACATCTGTGGTCATGAAGTCTTTTGAAAAAACTGGTGCTGACCAACCTGAAGGACATCACTGGACCCCTGCTGGATCCTATTCAGTTTACCTACAGAGCAAACAGGTCTGTGGACAATACAGTCAACATGGGACTGCATTACATCCTGCAACATCTAGACAGACCAGGACTTGTGAGGATCCTGTTTGTGGACTTCAGCTCGGCCTTTAACACTATCTTCCCAAACCTCCTCCTGCCCAAACTAATTCAGCTCTCCGTGCCCACCTCCGTCTTTCAGTGGATCAACAGCTTCCTGACAGTCAGGCAGCAGCTAGTGAGGCTGGGAAAATACACATCCAGCACCCATACGATCAGCACTGGAGCTCCTCAAGGTTGTGTTCTCTCCCCACTGCTCTTATCCCTGTACACCAACGACTGCAAATCTACTGACCCCTCTGTCAAGCTACTGAAGTTCGCAGACGACACTACAGTCATCAGCCTCATTCAGGACGGTGACGAGTCTGCTAACAGACAGGAGGTCGAGCAGCTGGCTGTCTGGTGCAGTCTCAACCTGGCGCTCAACACGCAAAAAACTGTGGAGATGACCGTGGACTTCGGGAGAAACCTCCCTGCACTCCCCCCAGTCACCATCATGAACAGCATTGTGGCTGCAGTGGAGTCTTTCAGGTTCCTGGGCACCACAATCTCTAAGGACCTGAAGTGGGACACTCACATAAAAATAGTTAAAAAGGCCCAGCAGAGGTTGTACTTCCTTTGCCAGCTGAGGAAGTTCAACCTGCCAAAGGAGCTGCTGAAACAGTTCTACTCCGCCATTATTAAATCTGTCCTCTGCACTTCAATCACTGTCTGGTTCAGCTCAGCTACCAAATTTGACCTCAAAAGACTACAGAGGGTAGTCCGGACTGATGAGCGAATCATTGATACAACCCTCCCTTCTCTCCAAGAACAGTACTCAACCAGAGTGAGCAAAAGGGCTGGCAAAATAACTCTGGACCCCTCACATCCAGCACACTCCATCTTTGAACTGTTGCCATCTGGTCGACGCTACAGAGCTCTGAGCACCAGAACGACCAGACACAGGAACAGTTTCTTCCCTCAGGCCATCCATCTCATGAACACTTGACAATAACTGTGGAACACACACAATTTATTCACTCATACACTTATTTATCTAACCCACACACTCAGTCTACATTTCAATTTGCCCATAATATACCTGTACATACAACTGTTTATTGTTATATACCTGTACATACAATGGTCGATTTGTATATTTTTATTCCTTATTTACTTGTTCTATTTCTAATTTTTTATTTTCTGTGTTTTTTTGTTCTGTCACTGTCTTTCTGTTACACTGTGGCGCTTCTGTCATGAAAACAAATTCCTCGTATGTGTAAACATACCTGGCAATAAAAACTCATTCTGATTCTGAAGACTCTGGTCAGGAGCTATAGCCATCTCACGACGCTGGTCAGGGGCTAGAGCCCTTTCACGGCCATCTCACGACTCTGGTCAGGGGCTAGGGCCCTCTCACGATTCTGGTCAGGGGCTAGGGCCCTCTCACGACTCTGGTCAGGGGCTAGGGCCCTCTCACGACACTGGCATGGGGTTAGGGCCCTCTCACGAATCTGGTCAGGGGCTAGAACCATCTCACGACGCTGGTCAGGGATTAGAGCCCTTTCACAAATCTGGTCAGGGGCTAGAGCCCTCTCACGACTCTGGTCAGGGGCTAGGGCCCTCTCACGACTCTGGTCAGGGGCTAGGGCCCTCTCACGACTCTGGTCAGGGGCTAGAGCCATCTCAGGACTCTGGTCAGGGGCTAGAGCCATCTCACGACTCTGGTCAGGGATTAGAGCCCTTTCACAAATCTGGTCAGGGGCTAGAGCCCTCTCACGACTCTGGTCAGGGGCTAAAGCCCTTTCACGACTCAGGTCAGGGGCTAGAGCCATCTCACAACTCTGGTCAGGGGCTAGGGCCCTCTCACGACGCTGGTCAGGGGCTAGGGCCCTCTCACGACACTGGCATGGGGTTAGGGCCCTCTCACGAATCTGGTCAGGGGCTAGGGCCCTCTCACGACTCTGGTCAGGGGCTAAAGCCCTTCTCACGACTCTGGGGAAGGGGCTAGCGCCCCTCTCAGACTCTGGGCAGGGGCTAGAGCCCTCTCACGGACCTGGGCAGGGGCTAGAGTCCCTCTCACGACTCTGGGCAGGGGCTAGGGCCCTCTCACGACTCTGGTCAGGGGCTAGAGCCATCACTCAACTCTGGTCAGGAGCTAGAGCCATCTCTCGACTCTGGTCAGGGGCTAGAGCCATCTCAGGACTCTGGGCAGGGGCTAGAGCCATCTCACGACTCTGGACAGGGGCTAGGGCCCTCTCACGACTCTGGTCAGAGGCTAGGGCTCTCTCACAACTTGGATCAGGGACTAGAGCCCTCTCAAGACTCTGGTCAGGAGCTATAGCCATCTCACGACGCTGGTCAGGGGCTAGAGCCATCTCACGACTCTGGTCAGGGGCTAGAGCCATCTCACGACACTGGTCAGGGGCTAGAGCCATCTCACGGGACTATGGGCAGGGGCTAGAGCCATCTCACGACTCTGGTCAGGGGCTAGAGCCCTCTCACGATTCTGGTCAGGGGCTAGGGCCCTCTCACGATTCTGGTCAGGGGCTAGGGCCCTCTCACGATTCTGGTCAGGGGCTAGGGCCCTCTCACGATTCTGGTCAGGGGCTAGGGCCCTCTCACGATTCTGGTCAGGGGCTAGGGCCCTCTCACGATTCTGGTCAGGGGCTTGAGCCCTCTCACGACTCTGGTCAGGGGCTAAAGCCCTCTCACGACTCTGGTCAAGGGCTAGAGCCATCTCACGACACTGGCAAGGGGTTAGAGCCCTCTCACGAATCTGGTCAGGGGCTAGGGCCATCTCACGACTCTGGTCAGGGGCTAGAGCCATCTCACGACTCTGGTCAGGGGCTAGAGCCATCTCAGGACTCTGGGCAGGGGCTAGAGCCATCTCAGGACTCTGGTCAGGGGCTAGAGCCATCTCAGGACTCTGGGCAGGGGCTAGAGCCATCTCAGGACTCTGGTCAGGGGCTAGGGCCATCTCACGACTCTGGTCAGGGGCTAGAGCCATCTCAGGACTCTGGGCAGGGGCTAGAGCCATCTCAGGACTCTGGTCAGGGGCTAGAGCCATCTCAGGACTCTGGTCAAGGGCTAGAGCCATCTCACGACACTGGCAAGGGGTTAGAGCCCTCTCACGAATCTGGTCAGGGGCTAGAACCATCTCACGACGCTGGTCAGGGATTAGAGCCCTTTCACAAATCTGGTCAGGGGCTAGAGCCCTCTCACGACTCTGGTCAGGGGCTAGAGCCATCTCACGACTCTGGTCAGGGGCTAGAGCCATCTCACGACACTGGTCAGGGGCTAGAGCCATCTCACAACTCTGGTCAGGGGCTAGGGCCCTCTCACGACTCTGGTCAGGGGCTAGAGCCATCTCACGACTCTGGTCAGGGGCTAGGGCCCTCTCACGATTCTGGTAAGGGGCTAGAGCCCTCTCACGATTCTGGTCAGGGGCTAGAGCCCTCTCACGATTCTGGTAAGGGGCTAGAGCCCTCTCACGATTCTGGTCAGGGGCTAGAGCCCTCTCACGACTCTGGTCAGGGGCTAGAGCCATCTCACGACGCTGGTCAGGGGCTAGAGCCATCTCACAACTCTGGTCAGGGGCTAGGGCCCTCTCACGACTCTGGTCAGGGGCTAGAGCCATCTCACAACTCTGGTCAGGGGCTAGGGCCCTCTCACGACGCTGGTCAGGGGCTAGAGCCCTCTCACGATTCTGGTCAGGGGCTAGAGCCCTCTCACGACTCTGGTCAGGGGCTAGAGCCATCACTCAACTCTGGTCAGGAGCTAGAGCCATCTCTCGACTCTGGTCAGGGGCTAGAGCCATCTCAGGACTCTGGGCAGGGGCTAGAGCCATCTCAGGACTCTGGTCAGGGGCTAGAGCCATCTCAGGACTCTGGGCAGGGGCTAGAGCCATCTCAGGACTCTGGTCAGGGGCTAGAGCCATCTCAGGACTCTGGGCAGGGGCTAGAGCCATCTCAGGACTCTGGTCAGGGGCTATAGCCATCTCACGATGCTGGTCAGGGGCTAGGGCCCTCTCACGACACTGGCATGGGGTTAGGGCCCTCTCACGAATCTGGTCAGGGGCTAGGGCCATCTCACGACTCTGGTCAGGGGCTAGAGCCATCTCACGACTCTGGTCAGGGGCTAGAGCCATCTCAGGACTCTGGGCAGGGGCTAGAGCCATCTCAGGACTCTGGTCAAGGGCTAGAGCCATCTCATGACACTGGCAAGAGGTCAGAGCCCTCTCACGAATCTGGTTAAGGGGACTAGACGCCATATAACGACTATGGTCGGGATTGAGCCCTTTCAAGAATCGGTCCGGGGATAGAGCCATCTCACGACTCTGGTCAGGGGCTAGAGCCATCTCACGACTCTGGTCAGGGGCTAGGGCCATCTCACGACTCTGGTCAGGGGCTAGAGCCATCTCAGGACTCTGGTCAGGGGCTAGAGCCATCTTACGACTCTGGTCAGGGGCTAGAGCCTTCTCTTGACTCTGGTCAGGGGCTAGAGCCTTCTCTTGACTCTGGTCAGGGGCTAGAGCCTTCTCTTGACTCTGGTCAGGGGCTAGAGCCATCTCAGGACTCTGGTCAGGGGCTATAGCCATCTCACGATGCTGGTCAGGGGCTAGGGCCCTCTCACGACTCTGGTCAGGGGCTAGAGCCCTCTCACGATTCTGGTCAGGGGCTTAAGCCCTCTCACGACTCTGGTCAGGGGCTAGAGCATCTCAGGATCTGGGCAGGGCGGCAGGGGGCAGGGGCTAGAGCCATCTCAGGACTCTGGGCAGGGGCTAGAGCCATCTCAGGACTCTGGTCAGGGGCTAGAGCATTCAGGACTTGGTTTTTTTTTTTTTTTTTCAGGGGGGGGCCCTAGGCCATCTCAGGACTCTGGTCAGGGGCTAGAGCCATCTCAGGACTCTGGTCAGGGGCTAGAGCANATGTTATTGGTGTTATTTGAGCTTTAAAGATGTCTAAACAAACCTTTAGCTATGGGACTAGTTTAAGGCAGATTAGTTTTACCGACAAAGCTGGATTTTCTTTATGTAAACACTCTGACAGTAGTTCTCGAATAGTTACGTCGTGTTATTTCCGGTATCTTTTGCATAACTCGCCATCTTTACCGTCTTTATATTGTTCTTGCAGCATTTGAAATAATTCATTCTACCACTTTTGTCTCATGTTAACATCTAGAATGTTATATTTAGTGCCTTGCCCCATATAGGCTACTTCTGTTTTATGTCCTTTACAGTAAGCACTGTAGGCCTACTGTTTGTCTTTACAAACTGCAGGAGTCTTAATTTCTGTGGTAAAAGATGCACTTTTGAGAGAGAAAATAAACTGGAACATTTCTTGAACAATGGACCAAGTGATAGTGAAAACTTTGGACAAGTCTAAAATTCAATTAAAAAAGCTATTAGATTATTCTGAACAAATATTTTCTTTCTAAACATCTTCTACTATTCATTCATCTCCATAACACATCACTATTCAGGGACTTACACAATCCAGACGGCTAAACATCAGGACTCCTTCCTAACCCTGTATGGACTGCCATGTTCAATTACATCAAAGAAAGGCACACAGCTTCTGGAGAACATCTCTTTTTTCCCCCTACCGTTAAACTCTGTAGAAATGGATACTGCATCAGTGGGACAGAGATTACGTCTAGTCTAAAGCCCAGACTGAAACAGCAGTCTGAAAGGTTTGCATCTGTGAAACTAGCCAATAAAGACGAAAATCAATCGGAAACAAGGAAACGAAGCAGCTCAGACATACAGACAAATACAAAGACAAATCATTTTAATTTCATAGCTCAGCAGGCTGTTCTTGGTCCAGTCGTGTCCGGAAGTTCAGCAGGACTTTAGAAAGGAAAAGCCACACGAGGCGCCACATATCAGATCATTTCTACAGTTCAAGTGTAAGAAGGCGTCACCGACTCTGGTCAGGGGGCTAGAGCCATCTCAGGACTCTGGTCAGGGGCTAGAGCCATCTCAGGACTCTGGTCAGGGGCTAGAGCCATCTCTCAACTCTGGTCAGGGCCTGGAGCCATCTCTCAACTCTGGTCAGGGGCTAGAGCCATCTCAGGACTCTGGTCAAGGGCTAGAGCCATCTCACGACACTGGCAAGGGGTTAGAGCCCTCTCACGAATCTGGTCAGGGGCTAGAACCATCTCACGACGCTGGTCAGGGATTAGAGCCCTTTCACAAATCTGGTCAGGGGCTAGAGCCCTCTCACGACTCTGGTCAGGGGCTAGAGCCATCTCAGGACTCTGGTCAGGGGCTAGAGCCATCTCACGACGCTGGTCAGGGGCTAGAGCCATCTCACAACTCTGGTCAGGGGCTAGGGCCCTCTCACGACTCTGGTCAGGGGCTAGAGCCATCTCAGGACTCTGGTCAGGGGCTAGAGCCATCTCAGGACTCTGGTCAGGGGTAGAGCGTGGTTCTAACCTTTTTTTCACGAATACATTTACATATTCACTCTCATACAAACCAAACAGATTTATATTATAGCCTAAATATTATGATATCTAATCGATTACATTAATTGAAATAAATAAATAATTCTACTCACCATAAATAAAACACCTGATGCTGTCGGGAGCTGACTAATTTTGTGAAATTCGCTCGAAAGGAGTAACAGGACGCTTTGTAAGTTGCAGTCTGTAAGATGCGCACGGAAGCGTGACTTGACGCGCGACATTGCAGAAAATGTGCATTCACAAATGTAGCCTATGTTGATCCAAATATGGAAAGCACTTTCGAATTTAATAATCTGAGGTTCTCTCCAGAGATGTTTTGCCACATTTCTGCAATTAAGGATGATTGCTGTGTAGTATCGATGTTTCCTTTTGCCTGAACATCTTCAAGTGAGTGGCAGGGTAAACCAAAAGTTGATGCCGAAAGTCCAGCACTCTCCTACCTTCACTGCTGATACTGCGACTACTCTTGTTTTTATGTGTTCCTTCGCTGGCATTTTCCACATTTAGTTTTTCTCCCTTAAAAAAAATCTGTCCATTCTGATGCTCAATTTTACCGAACTAATGGATGCTGATGACTATTTGAATTGAATTCTGCCAAAGTGCGCGCTTGTAAGTGTTCGGTAAATGCGTAACGTGACGTGAGTATACAGGTCTGCTCATGTCTGATAATAATATATGAAAAATAAATGATTTTACATCATAAAAACATTATAGCTTATATTTGTTTAGTACATTTTTAAATTAATGTAAAAACAAACTAATTGTAAAACTGAAAGTTATTTTTTAAAATTGTGTTCAGCATGGTGGGCCGCATTTGCAAATGTTCGTGGAGCGGGCCGCATGGCGGCTCTGCAGACGGTGGCTGGGACTGGTCAACAGTTTTTCTCCTCCGTCTCCTTTTGGTGAGGATGAAGGAGATAGCTGCTGTTATACGTGAGGGCTTCGGGACGTGACATCGGTGACAGCCCCCCCCGGGCGTTGGACGATGGGAGGATGGCAGAGAGCGTGAGCGTTTCTGGGCTGAGGACGGGAAAGGCTCTTGGAACTGGAGACAGCAGAAGGGATGTACATTTTAGTGCTGACCTGACAGATAGGAATGCGGGGTTGGAATGCACTGTTAGAAGTCCATTTTCGAGCACGGGGAAACATGGGAGGAAATGGGTGATCGGAACCTATTTAAACGTATGTCTACAAATATTTCAGTAAATGCACACTGTTCTTAAGATGGATATCTTCCCCATATTATCCAATTATGTTCACTAATTATTTCTGTTAACAAAGCTTTTTACATTTTATTACACAAAATGCTTGATTCTGACTGGTCAATTGTAGAATTTAGAATCTAAATAATAAACTCTTGTCTAGTGCTGTATAAATGAATTCTTAGCCAGCAAACATATCTTTCCTGCATCGCTGTGCTTGTGTTCCTCTGCTGTCTCTACAGCTCAGTCCAACTCCAATCAATACTTCACTCATATGTTTGTTAATGATATCTGTTTGTTATTAGGTTATATGACTGACTGCATGTTATCTTTTACAAGCACCAGTAGAATAGTAGTGCTGCCTATCATTACTGCAAAGTGTGCTTGCATGTAGTGTGACAGGTTTGGTCCTATAACAATCTGCCACTCATTTATTGCAAGTGAAGTTTGAAAAGAGCACTATAGAAGAAGCTACACATTTTTTAACAAAGATGATGCAGAATTCATTTCTGCTGACACAAATATAAAGTGCATGTGTTATCTGTTGAGAGATGAAGTCAGTTCCTCACCCCGCATCTGTTTGCGCAGCAGCTGCCCTCCAGCCCCGCGGCCCTCATGACCGACGCTGGCAGAAACGCCTGCAGAAATCACACAAACACACAGTCAGCGGACACACTTACTCGCTCGCTCGTCTGTCCTTCACATACTCTCACACTCACCAGCAGTCCTGCTCCGATCACCCCGGGGAAGAACCAGATCTTCTCAGTGATCTCCTCGGTCCTCCACACCTCACCGTTGGGAAAAAACAGCAGGATGTTTCCGACCACGGCTAGGAGACCGAGTGGGAAGAGAAGGTCTGCGGTGCATTTAGCACATTTACCCGTACACATGATGTCCTGATTTAGACCTGTGAAAGAGACGTGTCTTGCACTGAAATCATGAACCAGTCATGAATCAGTTACATAATATATGTGTCCCTGCAGCACAAAAGCAGTGTTAAGTCGCTGGGGGATATTTGTAGCAATAGCCAACAATACATTGTATGGGTCACAATTATACATTTCTCTTTTATGCCAAAAATCATTAGGATATCAAGTAAAGATCATGTTCCATGAAGATATTTAGTAAATTTCCTACCATAAATATATCAAAGCTTAATGTTTGATTAGTAATATGCATTGCTAAGAACTTCATTTGAACAACTTTAAAGATGATTTTCTCAATATTTAGATTTTTTTGCTCCCTCAGATTCCAGATTTTCAAATAGTTGTATCTCGGCCAAATATTGCCCTATCCTAACAAACCATACATCAATGGAAAGATGATTTATTCAGCTTTCAGTAATCTCAATTTCAAGAAATGGACCCTTATGACTGTTTTTTGTGGTCCAGGGTCACACATGAATGAAGAGCAACATTCCTTTAACTGCTAGTGTCTTTAAAGTAATTTTCTTTACAGCAGGATCATATTCAGTCTACAAACTCCTCACCCGAGTTCTGCAGTTCCACTTACTTCTACTTGCTGACTTCAGTGTGGACCAGAGAAAGACGGCTCTTCTAGTTTCTGTCGAGCTGGTAATTCGTGGAGGTTAGTGAGGGCTGGCGATGAGAGGTAATGTTAGTGTGAGCAGCTATCTGTCCCTGCGGTCAATCACCTCGCTTTCAAGCACACAAACTCACTCTCAGTAACGGCCTCTGGCCATGTGTTTGACAGAGAGAGACTCATACGGTATAGGCCTAGCGCTTTTTGAAAGTGATGGTAACACTTTACAGTAAGATTCCATTAGTTCACTATGTTTAATGCATTAACTAACATGAACATTGAGCAATGCATTTGTCACAACATTTATTAATCTTTGTTAATGTTAGTTAATAATAATACAGCTGTTCATTGTTAGTTCAAGTCCATTAACTACATTTATCAATAAAACTTGTGAATTTAATAATGCACTAGTAAATGTCAGAATCAACATTAACTAAGAAAAAAAGCGTTGAGAACGAGAGGTATTTTTGCGGTGTAGTGTTAATGTAGTTATTAAGTAATGTTAACAAATGGAACTTTATTGTATTATAAGCATTACCGAAGTGATTTTGGACAAACTTTCCTAATCTTAAATCTACAAGACCCAAAATTATTATTTTGTATAAAGTATTATTACTAAATCAAATGATAACTTAAAATGTTAATATGATAGAACCACATCATTCAGGAGGCCACTCAACCCATATAAGACATTCATTACTTAGTGTCTAATCCTGTGGTTTGATAGGCACCAACTATCCCTTCAAATGTGATCCAGTCATCAAACATCGAATCCCACGCGGAACCATGCCGGGACATCAGCAGTCCCACGATGATCATACACTCTGACAACAATAAACGCACAGAGACCTTTTGTCTAAATGGTTCCATAAAGAAACTTTAACATCTGAAGAACCTTTCTTTTTGTGACCACCAAAAATGGTTCTTCTAATCTATGGCATCGCTGTGAAGAAGCTTTATTTTTAAGAGTGTAAATGTAACACAGATGTCACTGAGAACACTAGCTCCATCCAAACAGTGCTATATCTGAGCAAGAAGAAGTTTGTGAATCCTGCTGCATTCATGTCCTATCACATGTGGTCTAGGTCACTGACAAAAACAAACTGATTGACTTAACAGTCCACAAACAGCTGTAGTCTTCCTTTTTGTTGTTGCTTAAGACATTGAGTAATCATTCACAGTGGAAAAATTAAGTGAACCTCCATGTTTTACTTCAGAGGTTAAATGTGGTGTCATTGCATCAAAATGAACAAGTAACTAATCAATCAATCAATCAATCAATCAATCACAGGTCTGATCTGGGCCATACACTTCCCAATAACAATCCAACAATTTGCCATGATGCAAAAATGTGAACTACTATAGAAAGATGACAGAAAATGAAGAAGAGATGAGCAGTGACACAAACTAGCTAGTTGTTTATTTGAATGAAATCTCACAGTATCTCAAGCAGCTATAATCTGTCAACACGCCAGGTTTCAGGACGTTCTCCGTGTGTCATACTATAGGAATCTACTGATCCCACAGAGATGGATCAGGTTATGGGTTCAAAGTGCTGTGGTTTTTGTCAAACTGTAAAAAATAAAATAAACAACACTTATTTATATGATCACAATGACATAAACGGCCTATCTGTGCAGATGTAACAAAAGCAACGAACACATCGAATCAGTGAAGTAACTACTGGCAGTTACTCTGGGGCCAAGTCCCACAATACTGTAAACTGGGTTAATGGTATAATTAATTTAATGAATATATAATTACAATTCAACCTTTGAGAACAAACAAACAGAGAATTACTATTCTGTATATATATATCAACCTTCTGGTGTATCATTAGAGCACTGAACGTTTCACAGTTTGTGTAAAGATGTCTTGAGATCGTTAACCGGGTTGAGACTTTAAACACAAAATATCAGTGTTTTATTTCCATGTGTGTAAGTTTGTTCTCATCAGCTCTCGGTGCAGGAGGACCGATTCTCCACTGTGATGTCGATACACCACTTTAGACATTCAACTAATTATAAGTAAATTGGCAGCTGCATGTCAACTAGCAGTCATTCAAGTATTAGTAGACCGTCTGCTCAATATCTGCTAACACTTTACAACATACTGACTATAAGACCCTTTGCAAGTATATGTCAACTTATTCTACTAACACTAACCCTAACCTTAGTCTACTCTGAGAGTCAGTAGACACGTACAGTTGTTGCAAATGAATGAGAATTAGTTGACATGTAGTTGCAAAGTTTACTTATTTTTAGTAAAATGTCTAAAGCGGACTATCAAAAGTCTAAAATTGCATTCCAGCAATCTTTGTTTTATTTACAGCATTGTTTGCGTGAGCAGTTGTACTCGGGTGAGTGTGAGTTTAGGTCAGGGCCGTGTCTATGGCAGGGAGCACTCCGTGGGGTCGTGTGAAGCGGGCAGCAGCCGGCAGCTGAAGGGCCAGGTCAGACTGAGCAGGGTCAGGGTTTGACTGCATTGCTGCTCCGCGCTGGAGCAGACGGACTGACACGGCTGCAGGACTCCACTCTGAGCGCTGCAGTGAGGAACAAACACACCACACACCAGCCGCCGGAAGGATTCGAAACAGCCAAACTCCATCAGCACCTGCAATCACATCACACAGATGTCCAACGGGTTCTGGGGAGCTGCTCACAGTCACTGCGCTCATTCTCACCCTGTACTCGTGCAGAATAGAAGCAGCTTCTCTCTGGTCAGAAATAGACAGCCAGATGTTTGGAAAGGACGTGAGATTATAGCTCAGACCTCTGCACATTTCAACCTGGATGGGCTCACAAGATGAAGCTGAGGGGAAAAAAGGCAAAAAATAAGAATGCGAGATGCACTTGTGACTACTAAACAACAACAAGATCAACTAAAAATCTGCTTTTGAGCCTGGCATTTCAGCAGATACTGTAGATTTACCAAGAGCCAACAAATACTGCTGAGCCATATGGGCTTTATGTAGTTCCTAACACGCATGCCATTTAAAGGGGTCATGAACTGCCTCACTTTTTTATTTTGTACTGTTCTCTGAGTTAATGTTATCAAGATTTTTACATCAAAACGCATAATAAAGTAGAAGAAACAGTTTTCGACCCTCTCATCAGAACGCTCTGAATAGGCGAGGACGATCGTAGACGCACGCGGAAGTAAACGCTCAACAGTTGTGTGTATTTCACAGAGTACATTCCTCACAAATGGATGCCGCTGTGATTTAGGTTGAAAATGCATAATTAACCCAATATCAAACAATCTGTAAGAAGAGACAAAGCAATAGTGATCACGTTATGAAAACAGATAGTCACACAGCATCGTCTTTTAGTTTCAATCTTTCGGAAAAGCCTATGTCGAACTGTGCCTTGTTTGTAAATGAATGCGAGGACCGGGTTCTTACTGACGCAGTCTGAATCTTCATTAAAAATAAAGTTCATTCACACTTTCGAGTTCTGAAACTTTTTTTTATAGTAGAATGACCTCTTATGTCAAAAGATCAAGGGAATTTTGGTTTCTCAGTTCATGAGCACTTTATAATATATAATTTGATAAATGATTATGCAAGAGGTTATTAGTGCAATAGATTTATAGATTTAACTGGCTGAACAATTTATTTGGGAAGGTATTGAAAGGAGTCAAAACAGCAGGAAACGTCCTCTCCAAAAACTGCAGCGTGTTCTCACTGAAAGGAGGGTAGGTGGAGTTAATGCAGTGGTGCTCGTCTGCAGCGTCTGCGCAGTCGCTCCATCCGTCACACAGCCAGTCCTGGTGCAGACACTCCCCGGAGCCGCACGCAAACTCTGCTGGACCGCATGTTCCTCAAAGCAGAAAGCAGTGATGCAGGGAAGAGTCACAATCTCACAGAGACTCACAAAATCTACTTCATGAATCATGCAGCACTCACTTTCTGAAAGAGACATGGCCCTAAACGATGCATAAAAGCCACTGTCTGCAACACCTTCATCTGCCACAAACAGCACGGTCATCACAGGACCAGCGGAGGTGAGATCAGGAGGCAGAGCTGGCCCACAAAACCTGCTCAGAGAGACAGCGGGACGTCAAGCACTCACTATAAGAGCAGCAGAAAGCTTTCTGTAAACACATACTGTGGGACACGGTTTCAACGCACAATATTTAAGTTATGAACACTTTTCACAGTTCTGGGTCTGAAGTGTGGTAGTATAGCAGGGTAAACAACGTTTAGAGAAGCACATGGGAGACCATAGCTGACACTAATGTCCGATGATCACATTCTGTGAAACTGATCCACCTAGCATATGCTGGTTAGGTATGTTTTGAAGCATGGCTGCTGGTTTTAGTTTAGCGGCCTGAAGCACACTAGTCCGATCATGACCAGCTAAGGACCAGCTTAAATCAGCAGCCATGCTTCAAAACATACCTAACCAGCATATGCTGGTTTTTTCAACTGGGCATTGACTCAATCACTCCAGTACAACAAATATGACACACAATTAAATCTGCCTTCCTCAAGATAATGCTCGTGATGGAAATGTTTTGCGTTCTCTGCATTTTCATTTGGATTGGAACTCACTGTTGGGGAAAGTAAACATTTTAAATCAATAGGTCTCTTTAAATCCCATCAGTGTTGTAGAGACAGCAGTGCAGTATTCTCACCTGCCCAGCACAGTGTTTGCATCTGCGTCTGCGCCATCATAAACCTCCACAAAGTCAAACTCACACACATCTTGTGTTTCCAGACTGAAGTTCTGAAAACTCAGTCTAATCACTTGCCCATCTTCCACAGAGATTTGCCACGTACACAACTATGAGAGCGGTAGAGATAACTACAATTAATACAGATGTGATAGAAACAGTCACAATGCCGAAACAAATACTAGTAATTTAACAGCTGGCCTGATACATTAATTGATCAGTGCATAGCTAATTTATATAAAACTGTATGTAAATGTATGCGATTTAGCAGTTAGATTCAGGAAGTGATTGACAGAAATAGCAGCTGATAAATCATTCACCTGTTGATGTGGGTAAGGCTTTGGATGGTTTGGACTGGACAACGACCCATACTCTCCTGTTATTTTCCCTCCACACTCTAAGAAACAGAAGATTGAAAGACAGAATCATGATATCGATTATAGTATTTACTCTCAAGCGAGATAAAAGACTGAAGTGTCACACTTTGTGTAGTGACGTCATTACTGTAAAGGCGTAGGGCCCCCTTGTTTTTCTAAGGATTTTTTCCCCCTCCACCATCCGGGGATTTTTGTGGGCCTTAACATGCTCAAAAACTCTTGAAAATTGGCACACACATTGGAATCTGCGCCCCCTGGAACAGTCAGAAAACTTGATGTATAACTCACACATACTTGCACATATTCATATGAAACACGGTACACATATAGATCTCATTATATCTCGAACAGTTTGGCCATGGCGATGCGATGAAATTATGGCAAGAAATGAGAAACAGGATGTGTCTAATAACTGTTGGACACAATGTCTGCTTGTGATGAAACTTCCGCGGTTTATTCGCTGCATGAGGCCGATCACATAGTTGTGACTATTATGACCTAAAGTTATAGGTCCACCAACTGGCAGCAGGGAGTGTGTCATTTTCAAAATGCTTTGAATCCAGCATCTTATTTTTACTTGATTTTCTTCAAACTTCACCAGAATAATGCCAATGCCAACATGGTAGATGCAAAACAGGGAAGGGATTATTGATATCTTATATACTGTTACCATGGCAACGCACCAAACTTTAACATTTGTTTCCTGTGTTTTTGAGGCAGATAACATGCTTAGAATTTCATGAAACTCAACACACACATCAGTATTAATGATAGTTCGACACTGGCTAAAGCTCATAAATGGGCATGTAGCAGGCACTCTATAGCGCCACCTTTTGACAAAAGTTGGGGGGTTATTTTTTCCTACAGTCACCAAACTCGGTACATTTATTGGTCTCATCAAGCCGGACAACTTTCTAATTTACAATCATTAGCTACAACCAACAGGAAGTCGGTTATTTTGGTTTGAATGTGGGTTTTTGGAAAAATCATGCTGTGAATTAATGCATACTCCTCAGCGGAGAATTATACTATACTCACCAAACGTTGTCTACATAATGCCAAAACATTGAAGAACCTATATTGCAGAACGGTTTTTGGATATCTTGAACGGTGTTGCCATGGTGATTTATTAAAATAACAGCAAAAAAGGAAACAGTAATTTTCTTATATCTTTAAAGTGCATTATCCAAACTGTTCAAATCTTTTTATATATGAAGAAGTCATTCTTAGGAAACATGCTTAGTTTCATAAATGTATCATGCTCAGGAGCCACCAAAAAATGTTAACTATCAGAGAATTTAACAGACAGATGAATACCAAGGATGACCACCGGATGGAGTCATAAGATAAGAAATCTTCCAATCCTGTTCAGATCATCTTCAGTGTATCAGAAAGAACAAAATAATGCATAGAATCAGTTGATATGTACTGTACTCTCAGTATACTTTTACATAATTATTGTAGAAATGCTTATAGAGCATTAAAATCATTAAAAAAAATCTTTAAAGGAAAAATCATTCAAAGTTTAATATATCCTACCCTCACTCACTGATAGGATAAGAAATCTTTTAAGTCTTACGCTTTACTGCTCAGTTCAGTTAATTAGAATAAGAAACAAATACATGAAATAAGTTAATATGTACTTTATTGGTAATATAGATTTATATAATTATTTCACAAATGCTTATAGATCATTAAAATATTTTTCAAAAAAAGTTATAAATCATAAAAAGTGTTGGTAACAATTTACAATAAGGTCTCTTTGGTTAACATTAGTTAATGCATTGACTAACATGGACTAACAATGAACAATATATTTTTACAGCATTTATTAATCTTTTTAATATTATTTAATAAAAAATATTCATGTTCATGTTAATTTACAGTACCTAAACTAATTTTAAAGATACAATTTAAAATTTTAATAATCTATTAATACATTTTGAACTAAATATTAATTAACATGAATAGCTATATAATTATTGTTCATGTTAACTGATATAATGTTAACAAATGAAACTGTATTGTAAAGAGTTACCAAAGTTTTAAATATTGTTGTGTGTGTGTGTGTTTCACCACTACTGAAATTTATAGTGGTAACCCGTCATGCGTGTACCCTTATAATCAGACTGCAAGAGGGTTATTGTAACTGCAACGTACCCGCTGGACACCATTTTCTGATGCCAGGGGCAGGGGGCGGTTGAAATGATGGATGGGGCCCCGCCATCGCTGCTTGCGCTATATTTACCCTTGTGTTTCTGGCTGCAGTTGGCTTCATCTGACCTGTCCTGACAGTTTGGCTGGCCGTCACACACGGAACGGGAAGCAAACAAAGGGAAACACGTAACAACATGAACTTCTCTCTGGAACAGCTCTTGATAGCGACAGAAAGGAACCTTTAGTACATTACAAAACAGAAAAATAACACATGTGACACTAAGTTATGTAATCTGTGACAGAATATTTCATAGTATATGACAGTATTCACTGAGGCTGCTCTGTAATTTGCATTTGGCACAACTTTATTATTCTAAGGAAGACCAAAAGATAGTATTATTTGGCCTATAAGGACCAAATTTTATGGTACGTGGAGTTTTAAACAGAAGTCTATGGTTCATTTAGTCACCCTACAATACAAGGACTACTATCCACAAAATAGAAGCGTCGGTAACCTTTAGAATTACTGTTCCCATCATAAGAAATAATACACAAGAAACATGAGTAACGCACATATAGCACTCTAGTAACTACTAGTATATAACAAGAAAACTAGTGATTATTGAATTATTATTGGTAGTTCACTATTAACTAATCAGTAATACTATTTTTTTCATACCCCCCAAGAAACGTCTCACGAACTACGGTATACAGGTCATAATTACTATGAACAATGCATAAGCCTAATTAATTCTAAGTGAAGGTATGGAACCCAATAGTAATTTGATCAAAGCATTACCCAATATTCTAAAGGAATTACACATTTTTGGATCAGTATTCTAAAGTGAAGATCATGATAACTCTCTAGTAATTACTGAAATCATTGAACATTTTGAGGTTTTTGTAAGTTTCTGGTTAGTAATTCATTTCGCTTGATTTGGTAACACTTAACCCATTACTAGTGGGTTACCATGACCTTCACTTTAGAATTAATTATACATTATGCGTAATTCACATGAATTATGAAGCTGTACACAGAAGTTCTTAGTAGTTCTCCAGCATATATGAAAAAAATAGTAGTTACTGATTAGCTAATAGTGAACTACCACTTTCAACTGAGCGCCGTTACTTAATAAATCATTAATCAGAGTTTCTTGTTAGGTTGTAGTAGTGGTTACTAGAATGTTAATAGTGCAGTAGTCATTTGTTCCTGTGCAGTTATTCATTAACGATGAAACTGTAGTCTAAAGTATCTTCCATAATTCCAATATTGCCTGTGCTTTTAAACTATGAAAAGAAACATGATGTTCTGTTTGTTTCAGGTTTACTTACTCTGTCCAGGTAATATAGAATGATACTGTGCAGTGAAGCCATTTCCGCCAATACTCCCGTCAGAATGGAAGGACACCAGCACGCTGCTGCTGTCTGTGTTCAGTGTAGGTGGAGCGACGCCGCCACAGAATCTAGGAAGAACTGAATCTTAATTATTCACAGTTTGACTGCGATTGCCAAGAACAGCCCTGTACAGCATTAATTACTCAATAACTCAGTTGTTTCTATACATGCAGTTTCACAAAAACTCCATAAGATACATGTTTAAGAGGTTATGTTGTGAATTTGTACCAGCCAAGACACACCTGAGATGTTAACCATTGATGGTTTGCTCATGGAGCTATTACTATTGTTCTGGAACAATATTGATAAGTGAGAACCACTGATCTGGAGTATATGTAACAGTTATTTTTTATCTGTTTAATTTTCTTGAAAAAAAGAAAAAATATGCAAGACTTTCTCAAGATCACAAAAGTACAACAAAAAATATTTAAAGCCAATATACTTAGAGGGATAGTTCACCCAAAAAGTTGAATTTCTGTAATCATGGTATGAAGAATAAAATATGGAAACGGGGGGGGGGGGGATGCGGTTTAATTATTGTGAGAGATATGATCGCTGTAGGCTTTAATCACATATTCATATGGATTCGCTTTACAGCGCCTTCATAATCTTTTTGAGATTAAGTTTGGGTTACCTGGATTTCAGTGGAGGGACAGAGACCGCTCAGCTTTCATTAAAAATATCTTCATTTGTGCTTCGAAGATTAACCAAAGTATGACGACATAAGGACAAGTAAATTATGATAGAATATTCAAAATTCATTATTCCCTTCTGCACGAGTTTTTCTCCTCCTTTCCTCTGATCCAGCACAAGGACACTTATTTTGTTTTATATTTGTTTCTGTGTTTCCATTTCCTGTGCTAGTTTTTGCTTATGTTCACCTGTGTCTTGTTTAGTTTCTCGTTTACTCCGGTGGTTCTCCCTTTGGTTTTGTTGGTTATGGTCTTGATGTTTTTAGTTGAGGGATTTGTATTTTTCACTGTCAGTAGTTGTGTAGGTAAATTAACAATGTGTAGTCTTTTTTCATGTTATCTGCACGAAAATATTTCCATTTATTTCTCAGCAAAAAATTAGAAGGATGATGCAATATGCACCAGCTGGTAAATCTCTGACAGCTCCAGGGCATTTGCTGAAACTACAGATCAGATACAGATCTAAGAGCAGCTTTCTGACGGTAGAAAACAAGACATAGACCGAGTCCAGGGAAAACAGAAACACATCAAACAACTCCCAGTGAAACACAGGGAAGCCAGGGCTTAGGGGTAACTAGGTTAACAGGACATAGGTGTGAACAATGTGGGAGTAATGAGGGAAACCAGAAGGAAAACTTAAATGCCGCCCCATGTCAAATCTGATTGTCATTTATGATAAAATAAGGTGAACCTTGTGACAGTAGATGTCTTCTCTGTCTCCTCTCTGACTTCTAGCCAGTCAAACAAGCAAGGAGAGGGTCCCTCGAGAGCCAGAGAAGACACGTGTATCTGCAGGAGGAGCGGAGGAGACGCCCTGATCACCCACACGCAGTGAGAGTCCGGGGGATACGGGCCGGGGTGATTGGGAGAGCTGAGCGTCCCCCAGGAGTCTGTCAGCATGCCGCCACAGGCTGGAAAAACAGATGCAAAGCCATTTATATTGAACTGACAGGTGAAAAAACATATGCATACAAAATAGTTAGTGCCATTTTAATTTACAATAGCATGCAAACCAATTACCAAGCGATGCTTCATTTTGTTCAGTCTGTGGTGTAAAGGTTGCATTAGCAATTAAAGAGAAAACACTTAAGCAAAACATGCTCAGGTCAAAGTGTCTGAATAATTTAAATTGTACTGGTAGTCCACTGTATGAAGAAATGTTGGGTTTAATATATCACAGTTCACTTTATTTTGCTATCCTCACTTACATAAATTAACTATAGTGTCCTGCACCCAGTAATTAAAAAAAATATATAAAAAATTATATCTGGTTCTGGTGTCTGAATAATTTTTGGTTTGACTGTATTTAGACACTTAAATGTCACACTTAAAATGTCCCAATAAACTCAACCTTAAGTGCCACTTGGGTTGATATTTTGTAATGAAATGCAAAGGCAAAGTCGTTCGGGGTCACTTTATATGAAATGGTACATGCCGTTAGAAGAGCATGAACTGACCTGTAAAGAAGGTGCGCGGTGAGAGTGTGGGATGAGGAGCAGTCGGACTCAGAGAGAGATTCAGTGAAGATCTGTCTCCAAACCCAGAGTCTAAAGGGGAAATCTCTCCTGTATTAGTCTGAACGTCTGTGAAAAGAAAGAGTAGAACAGTGACAGAGCTCATTTTCTCTCTTTTCTCTACTGCTAAATCATTTCCAAATTTGGTACGTAACGGCTACGAGGTAAGAGTCAAAATTAATTCAAACAATAATAATAATAATACCTGTCAATGAAGCTAATAGCTGCAAAGTTTTAAAGGGGTTTTTGTGAGAGGAGGTAAATAGGCTACAGGCTCAATGGCCAAAGCAACTTATTTAAATAAAACAGACGTTTAGGAATGTTCTGGGACCTGTATGAAGCTATATTTGGCTATAAAAAAATCACTTGTGTTGCCTTTGTGGCATTAAATAAAGGTACAGCAGCTGGAAAGCATCTTTACATGCTTTTAATTGTGTTGACTTGTGGCACACTTAACAGCTCTTGTGTGGCAAGTTGAATTGAAGGAGAAAAAACCTCACAAAGAGACATCCAAGAGAATCGAAAGGGCTTTGCCAGACAACCAAAGAACCAGATTTGTACCAGCGTTGCTGCAGCCACAAAGTAGACTACTAACCACTACACAATTACAACAAACTAGCAGTCTGGAGCTAATCCCAAGATTTCCCTGAACACAAACGAGCCTCATCATCTTTAGCTTGATCACAGCAAGGTAAAAGACAAGTCTTGTCTGCGTGCTGAAGAGGCTGCTTGGCATTCAGTGGCAGAGTGGTAGCGTGCTGTGATCGTATAGTGGTTAGTACTCTGTTCAAGTCCAGGTCACGGCAGGTTTTTCACGATGGCAGAATATCAGAACTGGTCAGACACATAAAAAAGTTAAAAATACAGGCCTGTAGCAGCACTCTTTGAAACCACGGTCTCGTTCTTATTTTACAGTTTGCATTCTTTTACAGAATTTCAACAATTTCACCAAAACAGAACAGCAACACCAGACAGACGGAGTAAAAGAGTTTAGCGGACTCACGTCTGAGAACCAGGAGCAGAATGAGGCACAGCACCGCCGCAATCAGCACCACACCGGCCGACACCATTATTGCCCCCTGACCAGCCAGCTGACCTCTTACAGTCACCAGACCGTCCCTGAGCACACTGTGGCCTTTATGAAGGACAAGACACTAAGCCAAAAATACAGCTTATGGACAATATAGATCAGATGCACTGCAAAGGCACCTAATTCTGTACATAATACAAATGCTTTATATAACACAGTATTTATGCTAGGAATATCCAATATTAAATAACCCTAAACATTGCTATGCACACTTGCCTGCAGCTGGCGTTTTAGCAGGTTCAAGGTGGATGTCGATTTTGAAATGTCCTTTGGTTTCCTCATTTTCTTCATCAAGCTGGAAAACTGGGTTGCAGAAAACATTCTATGAATATTAAGACAAAGGATTAATTTATATATAAAGACAGATGATTGGTTGTGAGCCATCATTGAATGTATAATAATAATAATTTACCTCATATGCATCTGGGCTCTCAGTTGAAAGGTCAGAGTTCATCATCTTTGCGTTTAGCGAAACCATTTACATATGTTCAGTTATCAGAAATCCAGAGGAAGGCTATTGATTCAGTCCTTTGGTTGTGATAATGAATTATTGTTATCCATAAAAGGAAATGCCTAGACATAATGGTAAAATAACAAAAATAAATAAATAAAAAGTTGTAAAATCCATTAAAGTGTGTGCATTGAATAGTAGAATATTTCAGTAGATTCAGTAGAATATTTATTCATTAAATCTATTTATTTTTGTCTCTTATTAGTGCTATGATATTATGGTCCAGCATCTTGTGCTGCTGAAAGAAAGTGTCTGGTATTCGCTGTGGAACAGAACTTTCTTCCCTATATTCCCAAAGCCAAGTCAGCTGAGAGGATTGAGCTCCTTAATGATCCTGGTTTACACACACATTCCCAATCTCTCTCTCTCTCACTCACAGACGTCACACACACACACTCTCTCACACACACACAAACACACACTCGCACACACTCTCTCTCTCTCTCTCTCACTCACAGACGTCACACACGCAACACACCCGTCTCGTCTCTCTCTCTCTCTCACTCACAGACGTCACACACACTCACACACACTCTCTCTCTCTCTCTCTCTCACACACACACACACACACTCACACACACTCTCTCTCTCTCTCTCACACACAGACATCACACACTCCAACTCTCTCTCTCACACACACACACACACACACACACACACACACTCTCTCTCTCCCCCACACACACACACACACACACACTCCTCTCTCACACACACAGACGTCACCACAAACACCACTCTCTCCTCACACACAGACGTCACACACACACCTCACGACTCTCTTTCTCTCTCACACACGCACACACACACTCCACTCTCTCCCTCTCACACACACACAACACTCACACTCTCTCTCTCACACACACGCACACACACTCTCTTCCCCTCTCAACCAGACCGTCACCACAAAACCACCCTTCTCTCTCTCTCTCTCTCTCCCACTCACACTCTCTCTCTCTCTCACACACACACACACACACTCCTCCTCTCCTCTCACACACACACACACTCATGCTCATCGCCACAGTGACGTCACACAAAGAGGACAGGCGTGCGGGGCGCGGGACGAGGGCGCTCAGTCTGCTGCACACGTGAGCGTTCACACACTCACACCACACACACATCACAACGTCGAACTCCGCGTCTCACACACATACCAGACATCAGGCATCACTCCTCACACCACATCTCTCTCTCATCGAAAAAGATCACACTAGTACAAATCGGGGAACACACCATCCCACACACACAGACTTCCACACCAATGCAGGCCATCTCAAGATGCAACGGGTCACCGCACACACACTCCTCTCTACTCACACACGAGACGTCGGTCACGACACACACACACACCAACACTTCTCTTCCTCTCCTCACAAGTCATACAACACACCACACACACCACCACACCCTCGATCTCCAAATCCGCCACAGGGCAGACATGCACCACAAGGGGGGGGGGCGGGGGCATCTCTCATCTCATCTCTCGTCCTCTCTCTCACACACCTGCTGTCTCTCTCTCACTCACACACACACACTATCTCTCTCACTCACAGACGTCACACACTCACTCTCACACACACATCTCATCTCTCTCTCTCGCTCACATCACCTACACACACAACTCACTCTCTCTCACACATCGTCACACTCAGAAAACACTCACACCCTCTCATCTCACACAGACCGCACAACACTCACACCCTCTCCTCTCTCCACTCACTCACTCACACACTCACACAGACATTAACTCTCTCTCACTCACTCACTCACAGACATCACACACTCACTCTCTCTCTCTCACAAACACACACACAAACACAACTCTCTCTCTCATCTCACAGACTCACACACACAACACTCTCTCTCACATCACAGACATCACACACACACACACAACTCTCTCTCTCACACACAGAACTCACACACACTCTCTCTCGCTCACACACACACACAAACACACACTCGCTCTCTCACACATACGCACACACACCACACGCGCTCTCTCACTATACCAGACATCACACACATCGATCTCCTCTACCTCACACACACACACACACACACACCCTTCTCTCTCACACAGACGTCACACACACACACACACACACTCTCATCACACACACACACACAATCATCACACACACACACACACTCTCTCTCTCTCACACAAACAGACTCACACCCCCCAAACAACCCAAATCTCATCTCTCAACGTCATACATCCAACACACACACACACACTCTCTCTCTCTCACACACACTCTCTCACACACTCTCTCTCTCTCACACAGACTCCCACCACACGCTCTCACTCACAGACATCAACACGACACTCGCTCTCTTTTCACGACACACTCTCTACTCTTCACACGACATCACACACTCTCTCTCTCACCCGACGTCTCACACACACACACTCTCTCATCTCACTCAAAGACATCACACACACTCTCTCTCTCCACGACATCACACACAGACGTCCACACACACCGAACACCTCTCCTCTCGACTCACATACATCACACCACACTCTCTCTCACACACGTCACCACACACTCTCTCACACAGACTCAACACACACTCTCACTCAGACGTCACAACATCTCACTCACATCACTCACAACCACACACACCCTCTCTCTCTCTCTCTCACACAGCGTCCACACCTCACTCCCACACATCGCCTGCTACTCTCATCTCACTCACTTCACTCACACACACCACACCCAAAGCACCTCTCATCTCTCTCACACAGACGTCACACCTCACCCACACTCGTCTCTCGCTCCTCAATACCACACAGACGTCCCCACACTCACACTCACACTCTCCTCTCTCACAGACCATCACACACTCACAACTCTCTCCCTCTCACACACACACACTCACACTCTCCTCTCACCATACACAGACATCACGCACGGCAACACACACACTCTCTCTCTCAGGGTCTCTCGATCACACCCAGCCCATGCACACACCCTCTCTCAATTTTCAATTCAATTCAATTCAATTCAAAATTGCTTTATTGCTCATGACGTGTAAATTAATACATATTGCCAAAGCTTATACACATGGTACAAAAAGGAATAGAAAAATATTAAAAAATATATAATAACAATAATAATAAGTGAATGAACCTCACAGTAATATAATGGAATATTATAACATCTTAAAAGTATTAAACTGTAACAAATTATAACATGTGAACATTTGATATTAGAAGTATTAAACTGTAACAAATTATAACATTTGAACATTTGATACCACAGTCTTTAACTTGCATAGAAACACACATAAATACTTCGGATCACTGTCATGGACAGTAGGGTAACACACTGAGGTCAGACACAACACACATTCACCTGCTGTCGTCTCTCTCACACCACACACACACACATTCTACCTGCTGTCTCTCAGGCTGTGGCACATCCACACTATCTCCGCCAGTGTCTCTCTCTCTCGCGCTCTCGTCTCTCGTCTCACACAGACGTCACACACCACTCACACACACACTCTCTCTCACACACACAATCTCTCTCTCTCTCTCTCTCTTTTTCTCTCTCACACACACACACACACCCAACACACTCTCTCTATCTCACACGACGTCACACACTCACCACACACTCTCTCTCACCACACAAACACAAACTCTCTCTCTCTCCTCTCATCTACTCTCTCTCTCACTCTACTCTCACTCACTCACACCCCCACACATTCACCGCTGTCTCGCAGGCTTGGCACATCCACGTATCTCACCAGTGTCCTCTCTCTCTCCTCTACACACTCTCTCACCAGACTTCCACACACTCACTCACACACACACTCTCTCACAAACAGGGGTCCACACCCCCCTCTCTCGGTCGTCAGCTCTCTCTCGCAATCACACACACCGGACACACACAGCAACACCTCTCTCTTAGCACCAGGTGACTCACACACACACACACTCTCTCTCACCACACACACACTCTCTCTCTCTCTCTCTTGCTGTCTCTCTCTCTCTCTCCCTCTCACTCACTCACACACACACACCCACACACTCTCTCGTCACACAGACGTCACACACTCACTCACACACACACTCTCTCTCTCACTCACACACTCTCTCACACTCACACACAGACTATCTCTCTCACTCACACACCACACACACACACACTCTCTCTCTCTCAACAGACTTCACACACTCCTCACACACTCCTCCTCACCACACACCAATCTCTCTCGCTCTCTCTCTCTCTCTCTCTCTCACTCTCACTCACTCACACACACACAGCACACACTCTCTCTCTCTCTCTCTCACACAGACGTCACACACACAAACACACACTCACACACTCACTCTCACCCACACACTCTCTCTCTCACCCACACACACGCTCACACACTGCACACTCACTCGCGTCTCACTCAGTCACACACCACACACCACTCTCTCTCTCTCTCTCTCACACAGACGTCACACACTAACACACACACACACACAAACACACACATCTCTGCCATCACAGACTCACACCACACACACACACTCTCTCTCTCACTCACAGACGTCACACACACACACACACACCTCTCTCACTCACACACACACACACAAACACACACACACTCTCTCTCACTCACACACACACTCACTCAGTCAGTCACACACACTCACTCACTCACTCAGATGTCACACACTCTCTCTCTCTCTCACAGACGTCACACACTCACACTATCTCTCTCACTCACAGACGTCACACACACACTCTCTCTCACTCACAAACACACACACACACAAACACCACTCAGCATGTCACACCAACTCTCTCTCTCTCTCTCGCCCAGACACAGACCGTCC
>JADLZN010001242.1:60000-117500 GCA_018155175.1 Sinocyclocheilus anophthalmus
CTGCAGTACAAATAAACTACATTACCCATGATGCTATCTTCCCACCGCTCCATAGAGGCAACTAGCCATCGACTGCGTCCGAAATGGCATACTCTCTTGAGTAGGTAATTTCTGAATAAATAATTGCTTCGCGACCATGAAAAGGGTACGTTCTATATAGTATGAATGTTACCTGGATGTACTACATTCGTCCGCAGTATGCACACTTCAGAATCACACTGGAAGTAGCAGGACATCCAAGTACTTTCTGCCTGCTCTTTTAGGAGTACTGTGAATTCAGACATGGTATTACTTTTTAATACCACCTTGAATGAAATTTAAGACCTAAACCTGTAATGGAAGTACACATTATATTACATATATGTAATATTTAATGCGTTTAATGTAAAAAGAAAAATAAATCATCGCCGTTATAAATTTATGACTACGATATACAGTGAACTTTTCATGTTTAATTTTTTCTACTCTTTGTGCTACTACAAATGATTGCTAAAACCACTTCCTATTTGCACTAAAATTTGAGCATCTTTTTGCTCTTTCAGATTAATTTCATTTAACAGTTTCAGAGCTGAAGACGAATAAACCGTTCTGGACCGATGCTTTCTTCTGGCTGTCCAGCAGTTCATCACGTAAACTCAAACGTGAGGCTGAACATGATTGTGCTTTAGTTTAGACGCAAGTATCACAAAACTCAAAACGCCACATTTAATGTTTATTTAAAATATTCGACTGCAGTGCAGTAAAAGCATGATAATATTCCATGTGTTACTATAGCATAAAACAGGCATTTTTATTTAAAAACAATAAAAGAGCAAGAGCGCAGAACGAATGAGACGTATAAAAGGTTTAGAGAAGTGATGAACAGACAAACCATCAGAACAAACGAGTGATTGTCGGAGTATCTGCTCTCCTCACGCCGTCTCCATCTGGCGCAGGACGATGGTTTTGGGGTTGATGGCCACGTTCTTGGTGGTGTTGTGTGTCTTATAGATGCCGATGAGACGGTCGGCCATCTCAAACATGTTGTTCCTCAGGGAGATGATGATGAACTGAGCGTTCTTGGTTTGCTCCTGCAATAATGTGGGAAAATTCAGCAAACGTGTTAGAATGAGGGGGGCAAAAACAGAAAAGCATTGCATTGATTTTCTGTATAACTGTCGGTAGTTTTCCTGAACTTGTTCAAATCAGCAACGACTTCCTTGTAAAGTTGGTGTACTGCGTATTTCTCTCGCGCTCATGTAACGGATTAAAGCGTTCACTGCACACGGTTGCGGTCCAGCAGTGCGTTCAGGAGCGGTGCGTCTGCAGCACAGCAGAGATGGTTTCCACACAGAGTCTATATCTGCTGCGCTGCAAGCGAAACTTTCTAAAAAATGTTCAGTCAAAAGATTTTTTTTGCTTGAACCCCTGCAATATAAGCCGAATAAGACAAATAAGTTACCAATCATATGAAATTAGTATTAATAAATTAATTTGTACTACAGAGGTGGCACAGAAGAACACAAAAGTGGCTTGTAGGTATATGAGGCTCAGAGGTCGCATGAGTGCAATTAAATTCATACATCTATGTGGAGATTAATGTTTTAAATATAACATTTTGAATACAGAAATATACGATTCCAAAACTGATTTATAGAGGCCTAAAAATGAACTGAATCCGCCAGCAGGTGGTGGCAAGTCACTGATTTTATCACTTTATCATTCATTCAATTGATTCGTTCGAACGGCTGAATCATTCAGGACGAGCAACGTTACGGACACTTTAGGACGGAGGAAAACTTTTATCCCGGATTGTACTTTAAGAAAAAAAAAAAAAACAGGGAAAAAAAAAAAAAAAAAAAAAAAAAAAAAAAAAAAAAAAAAAAAAAAAAAAAAAAAGAAAAAGAAAAAAAAAAAAAAAAAAAAAAAAGGGAAAAAAGAAAAAAAAAAAAAAAAAAAAAAAAAAAGGGAAAAGAAAAAAGGAAAAAAAAAAAAAAAAAAAAAAAAAAGGGCGGGAAAAGGAGGGGGAAAGAAAAAAAGAAAAAAGGGGGATAATGGGGAAAAAAAAAAAAAAAAAAGAAAAAAAAAAAAAAGAAAAAAAAAAAAAAAAAAAAAGGAAAAAAAAAAAAAAGAAAAAAAGAAAAAAGAGAAAAAAAAAAAAAAGAAAAAAAAAAAAGAAAAAAAAAAAAAAAAAAACAAAAGGGACGGAAAAAGGGGAAACGGAACGAAAAAAAAAAAAAAAAAAAAAAAAAAGGAGAAAAAAAAGAAAAAAAAAAAAAAAAAAAGAAGAAGAAAGAGAAAAAAAAAGAGAAAAGGAAAAACAAAAACAAAAAAAAGGAAAAAAAAAAAAAAGAAAGAAAAAGGAAAGAAAAAAAAAATACATTATTTTTATGTATCCATTATATGAAAGAGACTTTTGAGGATGTGGTTTTGTTTGTTTTTTGTAATTTTGAGGTGTTCAGTTTTATTTTGGTTTTAGAAAATAAACGTGATTGCTCTCCTCACAAAGCAACTCTTTCTTGTTGCTGTGTCATGCTCTCTGTGCTTGCCCTGGACTTATGTCACTTCCTGTCTCCCGTGGTGTTTGCAGTCAGTGTGTTCATTGGTTCCCCTTGATTAGTCTCCCCAGGTGTGTCTTATCTTGTTCAGCTTGTTAGCCCCCTGTGTGTTTATATAGCCCTAGTGTTTCTTTAGTTCCTTGTGAGTTGTTGAATGTAATGGTTGTCTGTTTGCCAGTCATTCTGTTCTTTTTTCCTTATTGTTTGTTCTAGTTCTTCCATTAAATACCTGCACATAGAGCTTTGCCTCTGCCTTTTCCCTCAGCTTCTCCGCAACATTACAGTTTTTGACTGGCGTGTTTCTTTGACTAGTGCATCTTTGAGCCTATATTTAGTATAAGTAAAATACTTAAGTACTGTTGAAATCAGATACTCTAAGACTTTTACTCAAGTTGTTTTGGAATTGGTGACTTGTAACGTGTAGTGGAGTAATTTTCACTGTAAGGTATCTGTATTTTACTCAAGTATGGTTTTAGTTACTCTTCACACCTCTGCTTGTGAGACGCGAGTGCAGCAGTCACATTTGTCCGTCTAGAAAATGCGCTGAATAAGCATTCTGTGTGAATGGCTTGGTTTCGGTTCTAACCTAATCAAGATCTTCCATGCATCGAGCTTCTATATCTCTATAATATTTAGAATGAATAACGCAGCAGCGGCGCGTCTCATGGGCTAGACTAACAAAACATTACAATGCAACAATGTCACTTACGTTTACACTTTTTTCTATCATTATTGATGAAGGTGTACTGTCGATAAATATACCGTACCGTATGATACCGTTTTTAGGGCCCTTTGATTTGCGCAATGCAGAAAACGTGGACGGAATCGCAGAACCCAGTTATAAGAAAGGAATTTACAGTTTAATCCGGAATGTCGTGGAATTTGCCAAAGTTGGGATGCGTTAATCAAAAGTAGGTGATTACACTTCAATCAAAACGCGATATGGGCTAGTGTTTGTGAATATTAAGCCACAAAAAGACTATTTAAACATGAACCCTGTGTTCTGCGTGTCTCTGTGAACGAATGGCGCAGACGCGCGGTTTTGTTTACTACACACATACTGAAGCGTGTGACGCTCGCGGTGTTTTCAGCATCTGTCGTCTCTCTAATGAGGACATAAATGCATGAACAACATCTCCAGAACTGCTCTGAGAGTCACTTCAGCAGCATTTTACTGTTTCATTTGAGTAAAACTATCCTCATATCATATACACACAGAAATGTAAGAGTTATTCACGGCATCCCGTCAAAGTTCGGTTTAACTTGAAGACATTGTCTGGCAGAAATACATTACTATTGTCCAGCAGAACGCACGTAATTCTACTCCTAAAATTATTAGAACCTAAGATATAATCATATTTCTTCAAAGGTTTAATTGTAATTGTAAATCCCCTTTATTTGCCAAAAAATTAAGTTTGCTTAATTTGGGGGGGGATCCTTAATGAAAATATAATTTATGTTTTATGCCTTCATTTCATAACCACAAAAATTTGTACGAATAACTGAACGTGTTTTTTAATGCATTAAAAATTCCAACCTGCTAACACATAATTTTGTACATAAAACATAAGGTAGAAAAACAATAAAACAGGTAGGATTGGGTATCGAAAACCGGCTCCAAATGTCCAAGAACCTGATATTCAATAAGATGCGTGCATTTAGATTCTGCTTAACGATTCCTGCATTCACATTTTAATATGATTTCACGAAAAATAGGTAAGGGAAAGACGGGGGGGGGAAAAGGAGACGGATGATCTTGACTGACTATATTTAATAACTTTAATTAATCTACATTTTATGAAAAGAAAACTATGCAGTGTTTTAAAACTTTTAATTACAGTTTCTGTACCTGAACTTTGGTTCAGTTGTATTTATTTATGCTATGGCTAATTATTATTTTTATTCCTATTTTATTACTGACTGTTTACTTGTCTTTAACACTTTAATATTTGAGATTTATATTAGTCTAGTTGTTTTTGCTGCGGTATTTTTGTTAAAAGCAAAGGCAGAAGTTCCTCTTGTAGGCCTAAGTGTTCTGTAGGCTGCTGATTCTGCAACAGAACGCTTTGTAAGAAGACTGAATAAATGTTTGACATCTCTATGTTTGACTTCATTTACTTTATATTGGATTTTTCTTATTGGAATAGAAACTAGGAATCGATAAAATTCAAGCGATACCCAACCCCATTCATTGGGCCCTAAACGTAATTTCTGTTAAACTTTTAATAAATTGATGTTGATTTTAATTAATTAGACATGCTTTTGGATTAATAAAATTTAATTTAACCATTAAAAAGGAGTCCATAAAAATTAATGGAAAAAAATTTAAACTGAAAAAAATTTATTTGGGAAAAAATAAGAAGGATTTCATAGGGCCCTACATTGTATTGCCCAGGCCTACTAAATGCTAATGGACTTCTACTAACTGACAGATTTCCACTAGTTTATTTAATTCAGTATTGAATAATAAAGGGTAGGCCATCTCAGAAGACATCGAATGCTGAGCAACAGCTGTGTTCACTAGAGAGATACATGTCTGGTCACATCATGTGAGTGTTAAGAGCCTTAACCGCAGGAAACAAGGCAGGTAACAAGGCAGGTAAGTGTACGTACGTATATGTAGCAGGCCACGATGGAGACGTTCTTGAAGTCGAGGGCAGCGTCGATCTCATCCATGAAGTAGAGTGGCGTGGGCTTGAAGTGATGCAGCGCAAACACCAGCGCCAGAGAGCTGAGCGTCTTCTCTCCTCCTGACAGGTTATAGATCTTCTTCCAGCTCTTCTTAGGAGGACGCACACTGGGAACGCACAGAACACACCAAGCTGTCACGAGGATGGCTAGACTGGGACCATACACCTCATTCACTCAACAGGTCTCACAAGAGTAAGACTTTAAAAAGTCTGGTAGCGTGTGACAGTCAGTCAGTGCGCGACGGAGGCGTAGCTTTTCCTCCATAAACATTTGCAAGCCTAGTGTAGGGCCCTTTTAAAATCAGGTTTATGTGTCCAAAATTCACTTTTTTCATTTAAATTTTCTAGACTACGTTTTAATGGTTAAATTAAATTTTATTAATCAAAAAGCATGTCTAATTAATTGAAAAAAATGAAACTTACACAATTTAACAGCAATTTATTAAACGTTTAAAAGAAATTGCTTTTCTCTCAAATTCGGTTTTATTTTTTACCAAATTCTTTGTTTTCCATTAATTTTCTAGATCCAATTTTAATGGTTTCATTAACTTAATTACAAGCATCTCTAATTAATTGATTAAATAAAATGTTTTAGTTTATTCAAGTTAAAACAAACCTTTTTAACTGGTTGCTGAGAAGTCCTTTAAGTTTCTGTTTGTATATGATGTGACGATAGTTTTTTCTCAAAAGAAATGGCAAAATGCTCATGAAGTGACAGTTCTAGAGATCATGTGCTCATGTACTCATCTATTGAGGCAGCAGAGGATGAAATCTCCGTGCTTCAGTATGTGTAGTAAACAAAATCGCATATTTACACTGTCTGAATCGTTACCTATCGCTTTTATAGTGCACTACGTGCCATTCACCGTACAGAAAATACTAATCCTGTGAACAAGCGACCGATCTCAGGCGTGGTTTCAGCATATATTTTATAGTGTAGGGGGTGGGCGCTTCAGATTTTAGAGAGCATTTGATTGGTCAGATAGTTTGATGAGAAGCTGAAGTACGATGTGACGTCAAAAAATAGTTGATCCATTTTGGCAGAAGTGATGAACTGCAAGCTATGCATGCTTATATCTTCAAAATGTGAATTTTGTCACCGTTTCAGAGCACACTGCCTTATAGATAGCCTTAAGACTAACATATATTGATACTAACAGCCAAAAAAATAATAATAATAATTTTGATTTCACAGGGACTTTAAAATTCAGACACTAGTCTTGATTGAAGTGTGCCGGCCTACTTTTTATGTATTCATCCAAAACTTGCAAATTCTGTTATACAGTAAATTCCCTTTTTATGACTGGATTCCGTCCGTGCTTTCCACATCACGGAAATCATAGAGCCCTACTAGTGCTTTAAAAGGTGTTCAGATGTTAACATTTGTGCAGGTATTGCAGCATTAACAGACGGCTGACCTGCAGACACACACACCTGAACATGATGCCCTCGGAGAAGGGATCCAGACTGTCCACCAGCTCCAGCTCGGCGTCTCCTCCTAGCGTGAGCATCTGGTAGTTCTCCTTCAGCTTGTTGGTGATGATGTTGAATCCAGCCATGAACTCGTGTAGCCTCTGCTTGCGCAGGTCCTCGCAGCCTCTCTTGAAGGCGTCTCTCTGTGTGGTGATGCCATCGAGCTCCGCCACCCGCTGCAGATACAGCTCCTCCTGCGCACACACACACACACAGTCAGTGGGCTGATGCGTCATTCATTGGCTGACCACACCGAGTGGATCTCTGGTACCTTCTTCTTGAACTCCGCGATGGCTCCCAGGTTGGGCTTCATGTTGGAGCAGCGGTCCTCCAGCAGAGCGATCTCGTTCTTGATGACGTCTGGATTGCCGATGTCTTCCAGCTGCTCTGGGTTCAGTGCACGCAGCTCTTCTTCTGGAGCTCCATCGATGGGGTGCAGCGACAACCTGCTGGCCTAAAACACACAGGACTGTGAGCGCAGAGAGAAGACGGAAGCGCACAGGCCAGTACGGGCTTCGACTGATTTAAACAAACAACACACAAACCACCCCATAGGTGAGCAAATCAAGGTTGGTCTGGCTCAGGAAGAAGAGCCTGCAGAACATGGCACAGGAATCAAACCCAAAGCCATGGGCTAGGCCTGGGAATTTTTTCACATTCTATCCATTAATTCAAATTTGATGTTTTGCAGCCATTTTATTATTTCACATTTTATATTCTAAAAATAACTTAACTTGAGCGCAGCATTTTTAGAATGCCATTTCATGCAAGAGATGTGAGTGTGATGGTCAAACACGACCATTAAACGCATGTTTACATAGAAAACAGTGGAATGAAAACCCGGTGCAGAACTACTACTGTACGATATTTCATGTTTGCATGATGCTGTTATTTTCCATTTTGACAAAACATGTAGAGTTAATAGTAGTCCACTGGTGTTATACTTTGTCATTTTGAATCTGAATAGTTTTGACTTTTTATTTTTGCATTTTTCTTATAATTTTGGAACCTATGATGCGTTTAAGAAATTTGCACAGTTTGTGCCTTCATATCCCATGCATCTTTTGTGTAAAGATATTGTGATTCGTTTTAAATTTAAACTGCATGTAGAACTTGCTTTAACTAGATGGTTTAGTAGTTACTTGATTCATGTTGTCGTAAAACATTTTTATTGACAAAAAAAAAAGGTTTTATATTTTGCCATATCACCCATCCTACCCTGCGGTCACACAGAACACAGCACAAAAGAACAAATGATACATGTAAAAATGAAATCCACTGAAGTTAAAAAGACACTAAAGCTTGCTTAAATATCTCTCCTATGAAATTAGTCTAAAAAGGGTCTTAAGGGAACTTAATGAGCGAGCTACATGATTATACATTGCTAGCTGAACATTACATATAATGCATCAGCTAAATCTCTGGGAATATACAGTCAATAGTCTGTTTCCAGATGTGTGTGTCTGTGGCTCAGTACCTCTCTCTCCCAGTGTTTGATCTTGTTGTGACACTCAGCGATGGCCGTGTCGATGTGCTCCACCTTCAGCCGCACACTCAGAGACTCCTTCTAAGAGCGCTGTTCCTGATCATGTAGGGCCTTGATATGCTGCAGCACTCCGCGTGAGGCTCATGAACCTCCGGCAGAGCTTCCTACCACACACACACACACACACATCAGCACCGAGCGTCTTCACGTGTTCAGCGTCTGAGAGAGAGGATGAGACAGAAGCACCTCAGCCTGCTGGTACGTCTGCATGATCTCTCCCGCCGCCTCCTCCAGCTTCTTCAGCTGCTCCGTCAGCTCCTCCATCAGCTTCTCATTCTCTCCCATCTCCTTCTCCAGCTGAGACACGCTGTCCTCAGACTTCTTCAGATTACTAACACATCAGAAGACAACATTCACTTCAGAAACTAACCGACTGGCCCTCTACAGAGCTCAGTTCCTGATGCATCCTTCCTGGTGTGTGCCATGCCTCATCTTATTCGTTTTTGTTAATAAACTTTTTGTTTATTAAGCTAGTTTGTCATTGTATCCTACTGTTTTATTGTTGTTGTGCTTCTTAAGAATAGCAATGAATCCATATTTTGTTTTAGTCTTAAAAAGCGAAAGGTGTATAGATGCATGTAAGCAAAAATGATCTCTTCTTGTAAAACGTGACGAGATTGCAAATTTGAAAGTGAAAGCATCCAAAGCCCGCGGCTTATAACACAGCAAAAGAGGAACTCCCGTTCACAAAATTCAAATCACAAATAATATACTGATGAAAAAGAACAGGCTGAATGTTAACCACTTTAGATTTCATATAATTATAAACTATGATAAAAGTTAATCAGCATGCATTGATTAATCCCATGTTGTAGCAGAAAAAATTAAAAATTTAATTGCGACCAAATCATGTGCTCGATGTGCTTTTTTTTTTTTTTAATAGAATAGAATAAAGAGTGCTAGAGTTAGAGGGTCAAATATAGATGGAACAGAAGATTCTTTATGGAAGAGCGCTCTCCATTCGACTCATTTATCTGAAGGGTTTACACCATACCTTTACATCCAGATGGTGTAATTGTGACTCAGACCTCTTTTGAGATGTGAAACTGTCTCAAGTAAATAAAATAAATTATCTCAGGATCAACATCAGTGGCCGTGATCACTGACCGTCCAGCAGTCTTGATGGCCACCTGGGCTTTAGTGATGGCTGAGGAGCACTCGTCCAGCTGTGTGCTGATCTGGTCCAGTTTGTCCTGCTGGGCCTTCAGCTTATGGCTGTTGATGTCCACGATGAGCGTGTGCAGCCTCTTCACCTCCGCCTCCACCTTTCCTGCTTTAGTGGACGCTGCCTCAAAGTCTTCATGAGAAACAAACAAAAGAGATGCACAGATGGACCGGCCAACACATGAGACTGTGAAACAGCATGCTCTTTGTCCACACAATACTGTCCAATGTTGAGTAGACCCCAATGTTCCTCAGAATGCCTTGTGTTTTCAGAAGAAAGTCATGCAGATATGGACTGACAGGACTGAGTGAATGATGTACAAACACACCTTTCCTGTAGACCTCCAGGCTCTTCTCCATCTGCTTCTGCTTGGCTTTATCAGGAGCAGCGGAGATGACGTTGGCCTCCAGGTCTTTGATCTGAGTCTTGAGATGAAGCTCCTGCTCGGTCAGGCTCTGTAACACACATCACGGGTCAACAGAAGCCAGGGCTCACACGTTCACGCGGATGTTTTAGCTGTGCTGTCTGACCTGGATGGTGGCCGTGTATTTCTCCAGCGTATTCTTCATGTCTCTCAGCTCACGTCTGGCTTTGTGCACCTTCTCCTCCAGCTGATGCTTCCTCTGCTGCCAGTCCTGCAGCTGCGTCAGCTCTTTGTTCAACTCGCTCTCCATTTTATCCAGCTGCGCACAATCACACATTTTTAGCTAGGGATGCACCAACCGAAACTAAAGTTTTCTGTGTGTCGAAAACTGGAACTGAAAATGTTTATTTAATAATCAAATAATGGATCAAATTGAAAAATAAAGTCCAATTACAACAGTCTTGTAAAAAAATTAATACAAATAATTAAATTGCACATAATAGTTTTAAAAGTGCCACTGTACGAGCCGCGTCTGGAAACACGTCCTGCTGTGCTCCACTGAAGAAGAGGAGTTATCATGTGATCTGACCTGCTCCTGAGTGACATCAGCGCAGACCGAGGAGCCCATCCGGCCCTTCATCACTCGTCCTCCTCCTCCAGTCATGGTACCTGAGGGTGAACGTGAGAGCGAGCTCATTACTGTCATCCAGACACATGATTCAACAACACAGACCGAATCCAGTCAGAAAAATGGAATTCGTATAAATCTTCACTACAAACCTGCCAAAATAAAAGTTTGGTTTAACTTGAACAAATTATAACGGAAATATTACTAATTGTACAGTAAAATGTACTTCTCAATGTTGTTAAAACAATAATAATAATACAATTTTAATTTGATTGCATTTTAAAATAATAAATTTCATATTTTATGCCTTCATTTAATTAACATCGTTTCGGAACCAAATACAAAAATATTAAAACAGACAACAGAATTGCTAAAGAAATAAAGCATTTCATAAGGCCCCATTATTGAAGAAATTAATTATTCGAGTGTTAAACTTGTTAAATCCAGTGTTTCCCATACATTGATTTTTTTGTGGCGCCTGTCACAACATCAAAACTGACCGACACAAATAGATTTCCCAAAAGGCTTTGATTCGTTGAAGTCAATTTTAATTCAAAATTGAAACCTGGTGCGGGTGTTTTTATATCACTGTATTTCTGAAGGAAACCGACTGTCTTCAGGAAATTTTCGATGTCATTTTCATTTAATCTTTCAGGTAATGTCTGATAAAGCAGTGTTTGCGAGCGCAGCGCTGCTTTGTGTACAGCGTTACCGGGGAAACCTCTATTTCTCTCGCTCCGACAGCGCCTCCTGCTGGCAGAGAATGCATTTGCTTATACATGCCGCCACAGATAGAGTGCAAGTCTGTGGGAAACACGGAATTAATTTATTTAATTCATTAATAAGACCTTTTAAACAATCCACAAAGAAAGAAAACACAGGAACAAACATTTCATAAGGCCCTACAACTGTAATTTTTGTTAAACTTTTGATAAAAAGATTCATGAATTTATTAGACCTTTTGATTACTAATCCAGAAGAACTGAATTTGGGAGAAAAAAAAGATTTCATAGGGCCCTAGAATGTAATTTGTGAATTTTTTAAAAATTAATTGTTGAATTAGATGCTCTTTTTGATTATTTGTATTTATTTTAACCATTAAAACTTAGCCCAGAAAAGGAGCTGAACTGAGCAGAAACTGAGTTCCTAGTGCTCTAGAGACGGGAGTAAACGCACCGGCCTGCTCGATGATCTGCCCCTGCAGCGTGACCACCCTCCAGCGCTTGTCCTTCTGGAACGCCACCCGCGTGGCCTGCTCCAGGTCTCTAGCCACCAGCGTGTCCCTGAGAGCGAAGTAGAACGCCGGCCGCACGCTCTCGTCCTTCACGCGCACCATGTCAAACAGCCGAGGGATGCTCTCCGGAGTGGAGACGGAGCCCATGCTCTGCTGCCACACTTTCATCTGAACAACACCAAACACCATCAGCACTGGACTGCAGCTCTGAAAAGAGGTCCAGCAAGCAATGTCCTTTCCTCACCTTGTCTAGGCCGATGAATGTGGCCACACCGATGTTCTGGGTCTTCAGGAACGTGACGCATCTCTGCGCCGTGTCAATGGTGTCCACTAAGATATTATCCAGCGAGCCGCAGCTGGAGGAGATGGCCACGTCGTATTTCTCATCGACAGCTCCCAGATCACCCTGTTGAGAGGAACATGACCCCGTTTATCTACACAGAAAGGGTGCTTCTCAATATCCCTCGTTTCCTCTGACCCAGAAACCGATCGAGTTCGGACATCTCAATTCTCTAATTACACATTAAAATTTCAAACAGCTTCACCGTGGTGTACAATTCTGGCTTACAGAAAATTCATATTTACATAACCAAGAATTTTGCACACTTATTATATTTTGCTTTAGTAAAAATTGTGTTCTTGCAACGGTTTATTAATTATTATTGTTGTACAGGACACAAATGTATGCCAAATTACAACAACTGTAGTAGCACAGTTGCAGAATTATATCAAAGCACAAGAAAAAGAAAGAAAGTTCAACAAATTGTAATACTATACAACAAATAAAAAGCAGTTAATAACTCATTGTTAATAATAACAACTGGTAATATTAAAAAAAATGGACAAATGTGGTATTTTGTGGAGGTTAAAAGTACTACAATATAAACGATTATCTCTAATGTGAAGGGGGAACAAAAAATTTGTTTTTTGTTTTTTTTTTTCCCGACATGGCAAAGCTAAATCCAGCGGTGTCGGGCCATCATTAATCGACGACGCTTTGAAGTGACGCTAAATGGAGCGAGGATATATAATTTCACTCCGCGTCCTTCCCCCGCATCCCGAAGGGTGGAGCGGAGATGCGAGGAAAGGACACGAGGAAGCACAAATAAGAACTGAGAAGCAGCCAAAGACGTGAGGGACGTACCAGCCGTCCCAGGATGCCCGGGATCTTCCCCGAGCGTTTCTGCTGCATGAGGGAGTCCAGCACTTTGTTGCGGCTGCGGTTGGAGGACAGCGAGCTCTTGGCTTCAGCCACCTTCTGTCTCATGTCTCCAGCCTGCAGCCGCTTCTGCTGGTCCTGCTCAGAGATCTGCGCCAGCTCCTGCTCGTCCTGCAGCACAAGCACACAATCTCACAACCAACGCCACACACAGTACATCCAGCAGCTGGCTCTTTCTAGGGTCCGCGCAAGTATTTTACACAAACCTGATAATCATACACCGCCCTTCAAACGTTTGGGATCAGCGAGATTTGTAATGTTTTTTTAAATGGAGGCTCTTCTGCTCATCAAGGCTGTATTTATTAGATCAAAAATACAGAATGAAATATTATTGCACTTTCTAGTATTGGTTTCACGATCCTTCAGAAATCATGTCAATATGCTGACTTATATATCAATGGTTTGTTAAAGCAATAAGCCCCGTGAAGACGTGGTTTACAGCGGAATGGATACCAGCATAAGGGGCGTTGTTAGGCACGTTACTTCAGTTATTCCAAAAAGAAATTACGGTTAAAACGGTTATTCCATAAACATAGTAAGGTTTCACAGAATAAAACAGAGCAAATAAAGTGTAATGATATTAATAAACACAGTATTCTTCCACCAAACAATGTAGCTCCTCAGAAACAGTTGTGGTTGCCGAGCAACAGACAGACGTAAACAAAGGTGTGTTACTTTGTAGCGTGAGGGCTCAGCCAATCAGAATCAAGCACCGGAACTCTCCGCTTTATAAATATCAATATATCAGCGTTGAAACTGTTGTGCCGCTTTATATATTTTTCGGAACCTGTGATACTTTTTTTCTTTGATTCATTGATGAATAAAGTTAAAAAGAAGAGTATTTATTCACAATATAAATCTTTTCTAGCAATACAAGTCTTTACTGTCACTTTCATCATCTGGCTGAAAACAAGTATTAATTTCTTTAAAATAAATAAATAAACAATTTACTGACCCCAAACGTTTGAATAGTAGTGTACATTGTAACAAACTTTCCATTCTGAATAAACAGTTCTTTTTGACGTTTACAAGAAACCTGAAAAAAGCATCACAGATTCCAAAAAAAATGAAGCAGCGATAACTCTTTCCAGCTCTGATAATAAATCAGCATATTAGACTGATTTCTGAAGATCATGTGACACTGAAGACTGGAGGGACTGATGTGAATACAGCGCGCATACAGACACATTACAGTTTAAAGTCTATTAAAACAGAAACGCACAAAATTCGTTTTTCCCGTATTTTTGATCAAATAAATGCAGCCTTGATGAGCATAAGAAAGGTCTTTAAAAACAACATGAGAACTCTTGCGGAGTCTTGACACAGACCTTCTTGAGCTGCTCCTCACACTGAGGTATGCTGGCGTGGAGGTGCTTGATGGCGGCTCTCCTCTCTCTCAGCGTGTCCACAGCCTCCTGCAGAGCATCTTTGGCCTGGTTGAGCTGGCTCACAGCCGTGTTGTGCTGACTCAGGTAGATATCCAGCTCTGACTGAGCCACATCCACCCGTGAGCGCGTCTGGTTCACCGTCTTACTCAGCTCCAGCAGCTCCTGCTCTTTCTTCTGCAGGAACACCACACACAAGCAGCAAAGACTGAGTGAGGAGGAGCTATATCCTGCAGAAAAACCCACCCTCAGAACTGCATTGCTGAGAGAAACTCACATTTTATTACACACAGAAATAATGGAAAATACTTCTATACAAACACATACTGATACGGCACAAAAGTGTAAATGTAAACATGTTTTAATTCTCTTATTTCGCAACAAACTATTTACATTTAATGTAATTTTAAAAACAAAACATATTACAGAGATTCATTTATTTACACACAGAAAGCCTAAACAAATTTATTTTAAGCAGTTATGCACCAAAAATTTTAGCCAAATAAATAATACATAAACACACTAAAATAAAATAAATTGTCAAACCAAACCAGAAATTGCTGTTCCACAGATGAAGTATAACCGGTAAACGTCAGCTGTGTGCCGCCCTCAACACTGATTCTTACATCTCAAGATCAAGCTTTTAGTCTGAGCTGCTTTCTGTACTAAACCTGTTGTCTGCATTATTTATTGTGCTTGAATACAACCACCGGCTTAATGTTTATATTTCAAAAACAAACTGGAGTAGTGTTAAGGGTTTGTACTACTCCGCAACTCCAACTCCGTGTTGATGAAATTTGATTAATTCAATTTCAGTTTGCGGCCAATTGCTCCATGAACTTTTGGTTTTGACCCAGAATTTTCATTTTGATGCATTACCAATTTAAAGTGAAATGAGCAGTGTGTGGGAAAAGTATGGTGGCCGAGAAGTGCAAAACAAATCACAATACTGAAAACAAAACAACAAATTTACAAACGCAAATCTAAAAAACAAAATAACAATTCAGAAAACATTACAACAAGTCATAAAACACGATGACAAATCCAAGTGTAGGTCTCTGTGGAACAAAAATGGGGTGTTTCTCAAATGTTCGTCATTTTCTTCTCATCTAAATTATAATGCCTGAAAGTAGTGTTTACTTTGTGTACAGCTGTTACGAGCGAAACCGTTCCAAGAGCGCCTCCTACTGGCAGAGAATCAATTTGCATGTTCATTAAGACCGTTTTTCTGTCTTAATGCTGTTGGAAATAAATTAATTAGTTTAATTTTCCTAATAAAAAGACTGTTCAACTCTTAATATTTTGTATTTATATTCTTCCCCTTTAAACTCTCTCCGCCCCTCATAAAACAATCCTAATTTAACACACCTCTGGCTGTTTTTTTGCATTCCCATTTGCTCAAATACCAAAAGAAAAACCCATGACAGTGTTTTCACAACTTATAAAAAGGATGGAAAAAACGGAAGTCTGAAGAGAGAACTGTGTCAAATTTACCGTCACTCCCATAGACGCTGTATTAGAAACACCCTCGTATTAGCGTTAACTAGTTTTTTGTATTCTGATTCAAAGGTAATATAACAGAGTGCAGTGTTGTAAATGCACATGCATATTTTTTACTCCATAGTAAGGGTAATTCACAAAATACATTTAAACTGTGTTACTTTAAGACCGTCTCTGAACATTCTACCACTACTCTGCTGTTCTTCCTGTATACCTTGATTGACAGATGTCTCGTCCAATCAGCGGTGAGTAATCTATTCTCACACCAATGGCGTTGTCTCAAACTATACCTACCTCTTCTGGTTAGTCTGGTTAGTCTGATTTGTCGTTGTGTTTTCTGACTTGTTATTTTGTTTTTTAGATTTGCATTTATTTTGTTTTCAGAATTGTGATTTGTTTGGCACTTCTCGGCCACCGTAGAAATGTGCTATACTGTACAAATAAATTTAGGCTCACGTGCCTCTTGCATCCAGCACAAATCAAGAAGTGTGCACATTTTGGTATTAACTGCATCATCACAGCTTGTTTCAGATGATAGAGTGCTATCGGCTGGCGTCAAACATGCTCATGTCGTGTCTGTGAGACATTCTCTCACCTCTTTATCTTTACTGCAGGCGTATGGTCCTCATTCAGGCTCTCCATCACCTGAGCCAGCTTCTGCTCCTCCACCAGCTGCTTCTTCTCCAGCTCCTCCTTCTGAGCAGACGCCTCTGTGATGATCTTCTCACTGCTCGCGGGAACGCTCCTCACCTCCTCCAGCTGCACAGAACACAAGCGCTCATGAAGATCTGCAGTCGAGAGGCTACAGAGCTGCTCATCTTCTTCAGATCGGGACGCCTCACCTTCTCCTTGTCCTTCTGAAGCTGCTTCTGCTGCTTCTTGGTTTTGCTCTTGGTGTGTTTGAGTTTCTCGCGCACCTCCACGTCCTGCAGGTCCAGCTGGGTAAATTTCTCCTTCTGGCTCTCTATGAACTTGGTCAGCTTGGTCAGTTTCCTTCCGAGGAAAAACAACATCCACAACACTCCTCAACTATACAGCTGCCAAAACACAACGGTCTGAGCAGCAGAGGAGACACAAATACTAAAGCATCAGGCATTATTCCGGCTTTTAGAGGGACGAAAAGGTCTCACTTCTCCACGCCCTTCAGCTCCTCGTTCTTGGTCTTCATTTCTTCTGTCAGCTGGCTGCTTTTGTCACTCAGTTCCTTTGTGTCCTCCTGAATCTGCTGTTTCTCAGCTTCTTTGGCGGACACGCGCATCTGTAGATCATGCCTGCAGAAACAACTCAACACGTCACTCTGAATAACCAAACCTTCCACATCTCTGATGGAGCAACACCACAACGCCATTACTGAGGACCTAATTCACTGCACACAGTGTGAAATCATTGAGTTTGTAGAACGCTCTGAACTGAGGCTGCGTGTCACTCAGAGTTGTTCACAGGGGTGCGTGTGTCTTACACGTAGAACTGACAGAGCAGGTTCCTCTTCTTAAAAACGTCGTTCTCCAAGCTGAGGAACTCCACGGCTTTATTCTTCTCTCCCTCCAGAGCGCTCTTCTCCTTCTCCACCAGCTTCACTCGATTCAGCTGCACACAAACACACACACACTACAACTGACATGGTTCACGAACCACAGCAAAATCACGGTTTACCTACAGGGTGATTAGATATGAACACCCGTGCACCAGTGACGATGTGCTTCTCCAGCCGGTACCATACTGGCTGCCGGAAATCAAAACGAGGTTCCTGATCTTTCTAATATCATGATGATCCTCACGCAAGCAGAGGCACAGAGGAACCCAGGGTTCAATCTCACCAGACGATCCACTAAATCTTTACGAAACCATTTTCAGGCTTGAAAACTACAATTGACACCAAATAAGATTTAACAATTTCTCTTCAATTCTAAACCTAAATTTGGATTAAAGCGTTTAAAAAAAAAACTCAAGAGTATCAACAGAACAAAACCATTTTCTCAGAAGAGTAGCACTATTGCAATCCAATAAAATGTTTGACGGACAGTGAGCTCTGCGGAGTGTAAATGTGTCTTGAGTGTCCTGCATCATGTGTAATTCACTTATTTTAAGAGCTAAAGTAAATAAGCTAAATCTCTGTGCAATCCTCGTCTGTGTTAAGCAGCATAGTAGGGCTGAGCGATTTTTCAGATTAATTTGAATTTAATGTTTTGCCACGATTTAATATTTTAGAAATCGAGGAATCGCCATTTTGAATAAAAATCACCAAATGTACGAATTAGACACTTAGACAACATGCCAATAATAACAGTAAAAAGAAAAGAATGAAAAACATGCAAGAAGATGGGAGAAGTTCTTTTAACTTGAGTGGCGTGTCTTTAGAAAGCCGTTTCATGCTAGAAACGTGAGCGCAACAGTCAAACGCGTCCATGATTGCATAGAAAAACAATGGAAAAGGAGCGCAATCGAATACAAAACCTGTAACTACTACTGCATGTCTGATATTTCATGTTTGCATCAGTGACGGGCTGAAAGCTGCTGCTCATTTATAGTTAATAATAGTCTACTGGTGTTATACTTTCAGTCATTTTGAATTATCTTGACTTCTGAGATTTTTTGAAGCATTTTCCTCGTATTATTTTTGAGCATATAATATGTATAAGTCAAGTCTGTACAAGATGTAGTTTACCACATTGACCACTTCATGTGTGCTGCACTTGGAACAGGATTTTCTTTAACTAGAGGGTTAAAATAAAGAAACAGTTACTTGAAACATGTAGTAGTTACATGTTTATAGAGATCTTTATATAAATAAAAAAAGAAATTATTTGTATAGTAATAAAAATCATTTAGTTCAGTAAAAGAAAAGACACTGCAATTAAAAACTGAACGCGGCTGCTCAATGCAGCATACAGATCAGATTTCATTCATCACGTGAGGAGAAGCTGAGAAGAAGAGTGAAGCGAGACAGACAAGAGATTCAAACCACATGCAAAAGCACCGGTTTTAAAAATATTTTGGGTTTTGAAAAGCCTGCTGATTTCTGCCATTTATCAAAGGTGATATTGGACTTTTTTTTTTTAAACATGTTTCTTATTTGTCCACAATTGTTTACTGATCTTCAGTTGTGTATACATAAACTTTAAAGTTAAAGTAGTATTTGTATTTTATTAGATATAGCATGGTGTATTTTTATTTTTTTTGTTAATAAAAGTTCTATGTTTTACGTTGTATTTTGTTGTTGCTTGAATTGAATTCATGATGACCTCCGAGACTCGTTCAGTAGCTTGAACTGAATTCATGATGACCTCTGAGACTCGTTCAGTAGCTTGAACTGAATTCATGATGACCTCTGAGACTCGTTCAGTAGCTTGAACTGAATTCATGATGACCTCTGAGACTCGTTCAGTAGCTTGAACTGAATTCATGATGACCTCTGAGACTCGTTCAGTAGCTTGAACTGAATTCATGATGACCTCCGAGACTCGTTCAGTAGCTTGAACTGAATTCACGATGACCTCTGAGACTCGTTCAGTAGCTTGAACTGAATTCACGATGACCTCTGAGACTCGTTCAGTAGCTTGAACTGAATTCACGATGACCTCTGAGACTCGTTCAGTAGCTTGAACTGAATTCATGACCTCTGAGACTCGTTCAGTAGCCTGAACTGAATTCATGATGACCTCAGAGACTCGTTCAGTAGCTTGAATTGAATTCAATGATGCCCTACGGACTCGTCCGTAGCTTAGAACTGAATTCATGATGACCATCCGAGACTCGATCAGTAGCTTTACTGAAGTCTGTGACCTCTGAGACTCGTTAAGTAGCTTGAAACTGACTCATGATGACCTACAGACTGTTCGTAGCTGGAACTGAATCCTGATGACCTCCGAGGACTCGTGCAGTAGCTTGAACTGAAATCATGTGACCTCCGAGTACTCGGTCCGTAGCTGAACTGAAAATTCATGACTGACTCCGAGAATGTTCAGTAGCTTGAATTGAATTCATGATGACCTCCGAGACTCGTTCAGTAGCTTGAACTGAATTCATGATGACCTCTGAGACTCGTTCAGTAGCTTGAACTGAATTCATGATGACCTCTGAGACTCGTTCAGTAGCTTGAACTGAATTCATGATGACCTCTGAGACTCGTTCAGTAGCTTGAACTGAATTCATGATGACCTCTGAGACTCGTTCAGTAGCTTGAACTGAATTCATGATGACCTCTGAGACTCGTTCAGTAGCTTGAACTGAATTCATGATGACCTCTGAGACTCGTTCAGTAGCTTGAACTGAATTCATGATGACCTCTGAGACTCGTTCAGTAGCTTGAACTGAATTCATGATGACCTCTGAGACTCGTTCAGTAGCTTGAACTGAATTCATGATGACCTCCGAGACTCGTTCAGTAGCTTGAACTGAATTCATGATGACCTCCGAGACTCGTTCAGTAGCTTGAACTGAATTCATGATGACCTCCGAGACTCGTTCAGTAGCTTGAACTGAATTCATGACCTCTGAGACTCGTTCAGTAGCTTGAACTGAATTCATGATGACCTCCGAGACTCGTTCAGTAGCTTGAACTGAATTCATGATGACCTCCGAGACTCGTTCAGTAGCTTGAACTGAATTCATGATGACCTCTGAGACTCGTTCAGTAGCCTGAACTGAATTCATGATGACCTCAGAGACTCGTTCAGTAGCTTGAATTGAATTCAAGCAATTGACGCTGAATTGCCGCTAATTTGAAAGTGAAAGTAAAACGCGCACGGCTCTTTTACGAGCTATTTAAAATGCATACTGCTGCATACGATCACATGTTCAGTCAGTATTGTTGTACCTTCTCTCCGCGCTGCTCGTTCAGTAGCTCCACCCGCCGGCACAGGCTATTAATGGGCTCTTTGAGACGACAGGAGCCGATGATGTCCTCCAGGTACTCCAGCATGCCCTCATCGTGCTCCGTCTGTCCTTTGGGCTTCATCATGGCAATCTGCTCCACCTCGCCCTGACAATGACACGACACAGCACTTACACACACACAGAGTCTGATGCATCTCTCATCTCCACACAGATTTAATCAAGGCTGAGCAGTGAGATGTTAAACAGTTCCTGCAAAAGATTCTGCTATTCTGTTGCAAAAGCAAAAAAAACATGGAGTAATGCAAAAATACTAGGGATGCACGATATTATCGGAACATTACCAGAATCGGGCGATAACTGGGGTTAAAGTGTAGATCCGGCATCGGCCCGAAAAAATTATGCGATCTGTCTTGTTGATAAGTGATACCAACCGCATGTGTCAGTGTGGGCTAGCGTTAGATCACGTCAGCCGTGTGGCTCATTCTGCGAAGCAAAGTTGTCGCCTGAACTTTTCTTATCAAAGTTAAGACTCATACACACCCTCCTAAAACGGCTGTTCTAAACACGCCCCAACGACTACATCACGGTGGAGATTTGATAACCACCGACCAAATTTCACGCAAGAAAGAAGGCGTAAATGTATTGTTGACGCCGCCATGTTTGGAGACGCTGTGTTCGTTATGAAAGAGAAACTACATTGTTTGGTCTTCCAACATTTGGACGCATTCACTTATGCTAATATTACCACTGTGATGTAGATATGTGGGGGCGTGTTAGATCGAGCCGTTTTAGGGGGGCGTGGCAGGTCTTAACTTTGATAAAGAATATCTCATTGTTTTTGAGACTTTAGTCTTTGCAACTTAAGGGATCTTATCTATGCACAATCAGCTTGTACCACTCCAAAGAGAAAGGAAAACTTGAAAAACGCATCATATGACCCCTTTAAGCTATATATTGGAGGGCAGTTTGTGTACACGTGTCCAAAGACTCAAAAATACATCACAATTACCAAACGATGCACTCCACTGTTTGAGCGAGAGCCATTCTCTGTTGTCTTCACGTTGTTATCCGGAACTTTGCTTCCACCATTGCATTATTTTCTGTTAAATATAACAGTGAACAGTGGTTTTTGAATGTTGATGCTTAGCCTAAATAATTTTATCGTGAGCGTTCATGTGAGTGCTGCTGCAGTCTTAGGCCCATCCCTAATGCTCTCATTGGTTGAGACTCGTGATGACACCCATCCCAAGCCAGTACAGTACAGACACACAGCCGTGTGACATTTCAAATCACACAGAACAGAACAGAACAGCTACAATGATAAACTGAACAAGAGTTAACAGTGCAAAGAGAGTCCAAACATGGCCTTAGATGACAGCAGTACTCGCAGTGAAGAATGATGTAAAGGAAGTGAAGGAGGCTGGCTCCTGCCTCACTGAAGCAGCACACACAATATTGGGGCTAGCCTTGACTTTAACACGCCAATATTTACGTGCTGCTAAAGCGAGGAAGGTAGAGTGGACAGATGTTGACCTCTGACCTTTTTGGACAGTCCATGTTTACAAACCGTGTGCAATTGTCAGGTTTAACTTATGAGAGTCCCTTAAAACTCTAGAGCAGCAAATGATGGCTTGCACCTTCCCTCATGTTGAAAACCATGACGCGCTGCTATAGCAGATTTTGCCCGGTTTAGCCCGTTCACGACTCTCCAGAAAACACGAGAGGCCAACAGCAGAGATGAAAGCATGCAGCGCTTCAAGAGAGGTGACGGTGACACGATTACCTGCAGGATGAGGAAGCGGTTGTGGTCCAGGTCGATGCCGTGGCTGCGCAGCAGTGTGCCCACATCTTTGAAGGTTGCTTTCTTGCCATTGATGTGATAAGAGGAGGAATTATCTTTGGCAGCAGTTCTCGACACGTAGAAAGAGCTGTTGGGAATGACATCGTAGTCGTCTCCTTCCTGAACACACAGAGGAGGACAACAGGGACAGGTAGACTTCAGGAGTTTGAAACACTCATCGAACAACCAATGTGACAAACAGATTTTGTCAAGTACAAATACGCAGTGCAGTCCCTCAATTCAAGTATGCTACTAAAAACAAAATCAGGGCCCGAATTTCAGCACAGCATTTTGGGTATTGTGCATAATTTTACTCCTTCCTGCAAGTATTTATTCACTATATACACGTGTAGGCTGAAGGAGCCTCAATGCAAGTCTGAAATCAAACTTGCTTGCGTTGTGTAGGCTACTGTGTGACAAAAATGCCCTCAAATCACCAGGCTGTGCAGTCTAAAGGATCTCTCTTGATCGTGTTGGGCGATATGTGCAATTGTCATATCAGCCTGTGAGAACGCCGATACATGATACTATCGTCTATCGGCCCAACCCTGCTCTCTAATAATATAAACATGATTTAGCAGACAAAACTTAACTAATAAGAAGCATAAAGTATCGGGTCAGCTTTATTTTTTAGCGCATTTGTAAAGCACTCTTCTTCATCAAACTGCTTAAAATATGTATTGCACAAACACAGTGAACACCCAATCATTTAGGTGAGAATCATGCTTTAAAAAATTTAAGTGGGAAAACGGAATTTCGGAAATGAATTTCAAAATTTAAGGCCCCGCAAGTGTGCTATTTATGCAAAAATAAAAGAAAAATGTATAAAGAAGTATAATGCTGACAGTGCAGATTTAATTTGTACTGCCAGTTAAAAGTAAAATAATCTATAATTTATGGCCTCTAATGTTCTGACTTTAAAATGAAACTGAATTGACTGTGGAGAGAGAGATCTGTGCATGTGTGCTCTTCATCACTAGGCCTGGCTCACCTTGTCGATGATCTTCTGGAAGTGCACCTCCACAGTGCAGCTCTGGATGTCCGGATGAGCGTCAGAACTGTGGATCAGAACCGACAGCTTCTTCGAGCGAATCTTCTGAGCTCTGTATCCAAACACGAACAGCATGGAGTCGATCACGTTGGACTTGCCACTGCCGTTTGGACCGATGATGCAGGAAAAGCGCTGATGAGAGAAAGGTTTAAACAGAATGCCTTTTGAACTCTTTTCAGGGAACACTTTCACACACTACTATCAGAGTATCAGTGAAGCTAAGAGAGGTGATGCAGAACAACACTCATCACAGACTGTGGAAACAACATCTCTCAACAAGTATTTTAACACATAGTAACTCTTAACGTCTGAATGACACTGCAATAAAGCAAGAGACATTGATTGTAAAGGTAGATAATATCACAATTTTCAAACAAAAAAAAGGGCTGCATGGCTTGAAAGGCAACATCTTCCCCCCAAAGTTGAAGAAAGAACTAATTTGCTCTAAATTGATAAATAAATTGAAAATCATTCTTCCATATTTTAAAAATCAACAGTCCTCAAGAGGGTGCAATTAACAAATAGAAATCAAACAGCACCGTTTTATTGTCTACTGCAAACAGCAAACCTGGCTATGAACTGAAGTGAGTTTTGTTCAGTGTGAACAGACACCAGCAGGAGGAGGATGAATTAAAGTGTCAATGTACCATTCAATTCTACTGCATGTTCAACGACACGGTGATGTTTAACTTTGAAACTCATAATAAATGCATTATTTGTGCAACTGATGTTTGAGACGGGGTTATTGCTGATGACTAAAGCCAGAAAAAAACACTTCCATTACTTAATTAACAAATAATTTACAATTATTTCAGCTAGTTGCTAAAGCAACATCTCTAATTTATTAAAATAAACTAAATAAAATATGAACAAACTATAATAGTATGTAAACGATACTAATAGTATAGTAATAGCATATTACTGATATTAATAACACTGCATTGAGTTTTATTTGAAGTACTTCCATTGTGTTATATGATTTTATGTGAAGAACTGCAAAGAGTGTGAACTTGAGAAATGACTCCACTAAAAACAGAACAGCTGATTCAAAGACATGGAGCAGACGGGCTGCAGATACCTTATGGAAGGGGCCCAGAATCTGCTCTCCGGCGTAGGACTTGAAGTTTCTGTTGACGATGTGTGTGATCATGAGGCGCGGGGCCCCGGGCTCGGAGCTCATGGCGGGAGGCGGCGGAGGAGGGATGCTGGTGAGGATCTCCTCCAGACTGCGGTTATCCAGCTCCTCAGCAGACTCGCCCGGAGACGCATCTACAGAGACGACCGGTCAATCAAAGCACTCTCACACACTTCATCCGACCAAACACGCTGAAGAAGCTTGTGTGCGTCGGACTAAACCATGCAAACATGACTGCTCGGAGCGAGCACTGCTGCATTCACTCTGCCTGCTGATCACATTACACGCGTGTCTGAACGCCACGATTTCTGTCATTTACTGAATATTGCTTCTGATTTACAAACCTGCATCTGGACAAGTTTTCTTACTTAGCCGTTTCTGTTCAAACTATGAGAATGACTTGTGAACATCACTTAGGGGTGTTAAATTATAAACTATTCACCATGACTTTCTTTACAGCTGAAGAGTATGCACAGCAGTCACAACCACATTACAGCTGTAAAATATCCAGATGGCATTGCAATATCTGCGTTTTCTCAGAATTCTACATTTTTTGTTTCCGCTAGAGAATTTTCATCTCACACTTTTTACCCACAATTGCAACTTCAAGCATTGTGAGAAAAAGAAAAAAAAAAAGTTAGCCATTTTTATTTTTTTGTCCTGTGGTGGAACCAACTATATTGGAATGTACTTCTTATGCATATGTGTCCCTGCAGCACAAAAGCAGTGTTAAGTCGCTGGGGGATATTTGTAACAATAGCCAAAAATACATTGAATGGGTAAAAAATATAGATTTCTCTTTTATGCCAAAAAACATTAGGATATTAAGTAAAGATCATGTTCCATGAAGATATTTAGTAAACGTCCTACCATCAAATATATCAAAACTTAATGTTTTGATTAGTAATATGCATTGCTAAAAAATTCATTTAGACAACTTTAAAGGCGATTTCTCATTATTTTGATTTTGTGCACCCTCAGATTCCAGATTTTCAAATAGTTGTATCTCAGCCAAATATTGTCCGATCCTAACAAACCATACATCAATGGAAAGATGATTTATTCAGCTTTCAGATGATGCATACATCTCAATTTCGAAAAATTGGCCCTTATGACCAGTTTTGTGCTCCAGGGTCACATATAAAAAAGTTCAGGTTAAATGAAACTTTATCGACATAAAGGTTAGTAAAATAAGATTTGTGTGATGGTCAGGCTGCTGCTGCTGAACACTGTTAGGTCATCCCTGCTGTTTAGTCGAGTGAATATTAAGTTCCATTAGCAGCAGGCTAACGGACTTCACTAAACAAAAGAGCCGTGTCGGGATGAGAACAAACACCAGCGCGCTTGCAGGGTCTGGGTCTCACCGGTCCCACCGTGCTCCGCGGCAGCGCTCGGGGGTCTGCGGGCGGCACTCTGCTCCTCGTCGGACTCCACCGCTCTCTTCGCAGCCGTCGAGCTCTTGGTTTTCGCAGGCATGGTTCACGGCAGCTGAAAGCACATTAGCCCGGGTTAGTCTGGACTGATGAGGGACACAGCTCGTGTCTGTCTTTGTTCACGAACACGATGCACAGCAGACAAAAACATCACAACAAATCATTTAGGGATGCACGATATATCGGCCACAATATCGGTATCGGCTGATAAATGCTCATTTATATGCCGTTATTTGATGTAATCTGATGAAATCATATAGAGCGTTGGTTAGTTTAAAAGAGCGCGTCAGTACGGGTGATCGTCTTATAGCTCAGCGCACGAACAGCTCAGAACAGCAGTGCACACCATTAATAACGATGATTTGGGACTGGGGTGGTATATTAACATCTAATGAGAAACATTAATTATAATGAGAAACACGTGGGCAATCATTGGGTTTAGTTGCCGTGTTTCAGGGGTTGTTATGGGAAGCGCGATCACAGAACAGGGATCACACCATTCTGACTATCGCACGCAAAAACTGCGATGCATTTGCTACATATATAAGTTGTAATATGTAGGGGTTTATGTTGTATTAAAATTATATAGGTGCATTCCGAGTTAAATAAGCGCCAGCAAAACGCTTCAGTTTACCTTTTCATTAGCTCTTCAGCTTCAGCACTGCGCAGCTCAACGGCTGCTATTGAAAACCGGGTATTAAGGTACTTTTCCCATAAAAATCAATTGAACATTAATATAACAACCACTTTTATATTTATCTTATTTATTTTCATCAACAAAGGTTTAGTTAAGTAAAATTCATTGATTATTGTCGATCCAAGGCTATTCTGTTTATTGATGCTGTATGGAAGATTGAATTTACTGATTCTTTACACGTGTAATGATGTCCAGAGACTTGTTTGCATTATTTATGCATTATTTTATTTGTAAGACTTTATGACTAAATTCGGTAATGGGAGAGTAAAAATATTTTTAAAAAGTACACCGTTCAAACTAGGCTGCTTAAGTTGAAGTGTTCGGGATGTGGTTTTTAATGATGAGAACTTTTTTTGTAATCAGGCTCTCAAAAAGTATATAAGAATTTGGATATAGATTTATCGGCCAAAATATCGGTTATCGGCTTTCAAAAATAAAAAGTAATCGGTTATCGGTATCGGCCAAAATTTACATATCACGCGAGTGCATCCACGTAAGAATTCATTGCAATTCGTTGGTGAAAACTTTCTATCTCTCTCACCCACTCGTCATCACACACACACTCACCACTCTCTCACCACACATAGCACTCTCACGACACTCACTCTCACACTCACCTACACCACACTCACTCACAACATCAGCTTCAAAACACATCACTCACACACACCACTACTCCAACACAACTCACTCTCACACTCACTTCTCCACACTCACGTCGTGCACACACACCTCAACTCACACACACTCACTCACACACAACTCACTCCACACGAACCACTCACTGCTCACAACAAACACGCCTCCACACACACACTCACTCAACTCTCTCCACACATCACGTCTCACACACTGACATATCACACTCACGCTCACACACACCACTCCCCACACACCACCCACACATCACTCACACACACACTCACTCACCCCACACACTCACTCAACAACACACACTCACTCTCACTCTCACACTCTCACACACACTCACTCACAAACACACAACACTCACTCACACACACACACACAAACACACACTCACTCACACACACACTCACTCTCACCACACACACACACACACACAATCCCCACACACACACACACACACACACTCTCTCTCTCACACTCTCTCTCTCTCACACTCACTATCTCTCTCACACACACTCACTATCTCACACACACACACTACATCTCTCACACACTCACGTACTCTCACACAGCACTCACACAAACATCACTCTCTCACGCACTTTTCACCACACACACCACTCCTCTCTCACCACACCTTCACTCATGCACACACGCACATCTACAGACACACACGTCAACGTCTCTCACAACAACATCAACTCAACCACACTAGACATCAACAGGCACTAATCATCACACACTCCTCTCTCACACACTCCACTCTCTTACAAACAGCTCAATACATCTCACCGACGACCACTCTCACCTCACACTCTCACTCTCACTCTCACTCACACACACACACACTAACTCAATCTCTCACACACCACACACTCTCTTCACACACACACAATAACTGTCTCTACACTCATAACACAACACTACAATCACTCTCTCACCACACACACTCTCACACACACAAACTCTTCACAACACACACTCACTCACTCACAAACACACTCACTCACTCACACCATCTGATCACTCTCCCTCACTCATCAAACTTCAAACTCACTCTCACACCACACCACCAGCACTAGCTCTCACACTCATACCACTCACAGTCACACACACATCTCGCTCAACATCTTCAATCAAACCACAGCACAACACGATCTCACCACTCACTTCACACACACACTCATCAACTCACGTCAAACACGTCCACTCACTACACACACACAACGCGGACACACACCTCTCACTCACACACAAACACACACACCCACACAAACACACACACACACACACACTCTCTCACTCACACCCACACACTCACACACACACAACTCACTCACACTCACTCTCACACAACTCAATCACACACTCTCGTCACTTAACACACAGCACTCCCACACACACTCACTCACTCTCACACAGACACTCACTCACACACACAATCACACACACACAATCACACACACAATCACACACACACACACACTCACTCACACTCTCACACACACACTCCCACACACACACACAAACACACACAAAAAAAACACACACACACACAAACACACACTCACTCACTCACTCTCACCCACACACACACACTCTCACACACAAACACACTCACTCTCACACACACTCACCCACACACACACAAACACACACAAACACTCTCTCTCTCTCACACACACTCACACGCACTCTCTCACTCACACGCACTCACTCACACACTTACTCACTCACTCACACACTCACTCTCCCCTCCCTCAACTCACTCCACTCACACACTCACTCACACACTCACTCATCACACACACACACACACACTCAGCATGCACTCACTCACTCACTCTCAGCACACACACCTCACTCACACTATAACTCACTCTCTCTCACACACGCTCACTCACTCACACACAACACACACACACACACACACACTCACACACACATAAACACACACAAACACACACAAACACAAAAACAAACACACACACACACACACTCACACACACTCACTCACTCACTCTTACACACACACACGAGCTCGACCACTCACTCTCACCCACACACTTCATCTCCACCTCACACACACACTCACTCACTCACTCTAACACACTGACTTCACACACACACACACACAGTCTCACTCACTCACTCTCACTCACTCCCACACACACTCACTCTCACACTCACACAAACACTCTCACACAAACACACACTCTCTCACACTCACTCACGCAACCTCTCTCACACCACGCACTCACTCACTCACACACTCACTCACTCCTCTCACAAACGACACACACACACACACACACACACACACCCCCCCCCCACCCACACACACACACCACCACTCACACACACACTCTCTATCACTAACACAAAACACACCACACACACTCTCACACACACACTCACTCACACTTTCTCTCTCACACACTCACACACACACCCCCACTCTCACACACACTCACACACACACACACGCACTCAAACACACACACACACACACAAAAACAACAACAACAAAACAAACACCACACCACAACACACATCACACACACACACACGACACCACCGTCTACCTTTGCTTCGGCGGATTCCCTCGCGCTCCTCGAGATTACTGCGTGTGAGGAGAGTAAAGCTAGAGTACAGCCGCGCTCTTCTCTCCCTCCACACAACACACACTCGTAAATGGCGCGTAAACTGAGCGCACGAACCCGAGTCCGTTGCCGCCGCGCAGTGCATCATGGGAGCAGCCGCCCTCCGCGCGTCACGTGACCGGACAGTTTCGTTTTAGTTATTTGTTAGCGACAGAAGGCACACCGAACAAGTTCGAAAACTATACAATCACACCATTTATAAAAAAAAAAGACGATAAATTAAGTAGCTAAAGAAAAACACGTACAAAGTAAAAACCGTTAACAAAACATAGCCAGCTTTTTTAAAGTACTTTAGTAAACCTGTTAGAAATACATCAACATTTGAATACATTCGAAAACGTTACGAATAAAAACAGATTAAAAACACACACAATATTTTCATGTCGCGAGAAGTATGTATGTAGTTTTGAATGAACTTCATCATCTCGCGAGAAGTGGGGCTGTAGTTTTGAATGAACTTCATCATCTCGCGAGACGTGGGGCTGTAGTTTTGAATGAACTTCATCATCTCGCGAGACGTGGGGCGCAGTTGTCGTCTAATCAGTTCGCTCTCTAGTGTACTGCAAAGAAAGCAAACGGTCCGATAACAAATAAAAAGGAGACCGAGACGTAATGTAACTGATTAGCGCTTACTCAGAAGTGTTCGCCGTCGAGACAGAATCCGGATTATTTCGTGCATTCGCAGCGCTTTCGTCAGGGTTAGCTGGTTAGCACGCCACATGCTAACGCGTCTCCGTGGCAACGGCTCCTTCAGTAAACACGGTTCTGCTGCGATCTAGCACCTTTCTCCTCAAAAACAGCGCACTATCTCACCACGCGCTCCAGAGGGACGCTGCAGCATGCGGCTGAAGACCTCTCTGCTGAAGGAGCCCAAGCATATCCTTTACATCTGCACGCACTCATATATCACATATGTTGTGTTTAAATACATGTATTATTACAACAGCCAAGGGAAGCATGCTAGCAAATATTAGCACTGTTTCCTGTGTGCTAGTGTGTGAAAGTAGAGCGCTTCAAGTACAGCATGGAAGTGTACTTGGGGTGTGAAAACTTTTGAACTTCTGAGACTGCTTCAGCATAGCTGTGTCTGTAATGCACCGCTCTCTGTCACAGAGTTACAGCACGGTTCCTACCGTAGTGTGAGAAGTGAAGAGGCAGCTGGTCTGCGAGAGGCTGTTGTGTTTGCATTAGAATGCTTTTAAGACGTGAAGACCCAATGGAAACGTTCACAGTGTTGTTGCAGATGCATCATAAAGCAGATAACATTAAATATATACATCTCAAGTAATGTTCTCTCAGGTCAGATAGATTGTGATTGTTGATCACTCAAACCCTTTGTTTGAACTCTGCTGACCGGTCCCTCTCACTTAGCCACACTTCTGTGTGAATCTGTCTCATTTCCAGCAGTATTTAGTGATGCAGCACTGGTCTGTAGTGGTGTTCTCCAAACATGAGCACAAACACATTATTTATACATCATTCAGAGACTGTGGGTTTGTTTACTGAAATGTTTTAGGTGGACGCTCATCTACAGATGTTACTTAAATGATCTGTTATTATCTCAGATTTTACTTAAATGATCTGTTATTATCTCAGATGTTACTTAAATGATCTGTTATTATCTCAGATTTTACTTAAATGATCTGTTATTATCTCAGATTTTACTTAAATGATCTGTTATTATCTCAGATTTTACTTAAATGATCTGTTATTATCTCAGATTTTACTTAAATGATCTGTTATTATCTCAGATGTTACTTAAATGATCTGTTATTATCTCAGATGTTACTTAAATGATCCGTTATGATCTCAGATGTTACTTAAATGATCCGTTATGATCTCAGATGTTACTTAAATGATCCGTTATGATCTCAGATGTTACTTAAATGATCCGTTATGATCTCAGATGTTACTTAAATGATCCGTTATTATCTCAGATGTTACTTAAATGATCCGTTATTATCTCAGATGTTACTTAAATGATCCGTTATTATCTCAGATGTTACTTAAATGATCCGTTATTATCTCAGATGTTACTTAAATGATCTGTTATTATCTCAGATGTTACTTAAATGATCTGTTATTATCTCAGATGTTACTTAAATGATCCGTTATTATCTCAGATCGTTATTATCTCAGATGTTACTTAAATGATCCGTTATTATCTCAGATCGTTATTATCTCAGATGTTACTTAAAAGATCCGTTATTATCTCAGATGTTACTTAAATGATCTGTTATTATCTCAGATGTTACTTAAATGATCCGTTATTATCTCAGATCGTTATTATCTCAGATGTTACTTAAATGATCCGTTATTATCTCAGATCGTTATTATCTCAGATGTTACTTAAATGATCTGTTATTATCTCAGATGTTACTTAAATGATCCGTTATTATCTCAGATGTTACTTAAATGATCCGTTATTATCTCAGATGTTACTTAAATGATCTGTTATTATCTCAGATGTTACTTAAATGATCCGTTATTATCTCAGATGTTACTTAAAAGATCCGTTATTATCTCAGATGTTACTTAAAAGATCCGTTATTATCTCAGATGTTACTTAACCATGATAGGTGATTATCTCAGAGGTAATTAAATGGATCTGTAAGATTACTCTCACAGGTTACGTTAAGATGTCATCCGTTATTATCTTCAAGGACTCGGTTACTTATATCGATCGCTTACCGTAAGTGAATCAGGACGTCGGTATTATCTAGGATCGTTATGGATTATCCAGCATAGCTTACTTAATGATATGTTTTTATTTCAGTGTTACTAAAATGACCGGTATAATCAAGTCAGAAGCGTTATATACTCGTCCAGAGGTTACTTAAATGATCCGTTATTATCTCAGATCGTTATTATCTCAGATGTTACTTAAATGATCTGTTATTATCTCAGATGTTACTTAAATGATCTGTTATTATCTCAGATGTTACTTAAATGATCTGTTATTATCTCAGATTTTACTTAAATGATCTGTTATTATCTCAGATTTTACTTAAATGATCTGTTATTATCTCAGATTTTACTTAAATGATCTGTTATTATCTCAGATTTTACTTAAATGATCTGTTATTATCTCAGATTTTACTTAAATGATCTGTTATTATCTCAGATTTTACTTAAATGATCTGTTATTATCTCAGATGTTACTTAAATGATCTGTTATTATCTCAGATGTTACTTAAATGATCTGTTATTATCTCAGATGTTACTTAAATGATCTGTTATTATCTCAGATTTTACTTAAATGATCTGTTATTATCTCAGATTTTACTTAAATGATCTGTTATTATCTCAGATTTTACTTAAATGATCTGTTATTATCTCAGATTTTACTTAAATGATCTGTTATTATCTCAGATTTTACTTAAATGATCTGTTATTATCTCAGATTTTACTTAAATGATCTGTTATTATCTCAGATTTTACTTAAATGATCTGTTATTATCTCAGATTTTACTTAAATGATCTGTTATTATCTCAGATTTTACTTAAATGATCTGTTATTATCTCAGATTTTACTTAAATGATCTGTTATTATCTCAGATTTTACTTAAATGATCTGTTATTATCTCAGATTTTACTTAAATGATCTGTTATTATCTCAGATTTTACTTAAATGATCTGTTATTATCTCAGATTTTACTTAAATGATCTGTTATTATCTCAGATGTTACTTAAATGATCTGTTATTATCTCAGATGTTACTTAAATGATCTGTTATTATCTCAGATGTTACTTAAATGATCTGTTATTATCTCAGATGTTACTTAAATGATCCGTTATTATCTCAGATCGTTATTATCTCAGATGTTACTTAAAAGATCCGTTATTATCTCAGATGTTACTTAAATGATCCGTTATTATCTCAGATGTTACTTAAATGATCCGTTATTATCTCAGATGTTACTTAAATGATCCGTTATGATCTCAGATGTTACTTAAATGATCCGTTATTATCTCAGATGTTACTTAAATGATCCGTTATTATCTCAGATGTTACTAGAGCGTTCACAGAGCATGCAGATGTGACATTCTCGTAATGTTTGCAAAATGATCAAATGAGATGTTCTATTAACATTGCGTAACAAAGGAGAAACATTCTCAGAAACAGTGTTGCCAACTGAGCCATTTTGTTGCTACATCTAGCAGCTCTTCAGAGTACCCTAGCAACGTTTTCTTCCCAAAGCACCTAGCAACAAATTTAGCCATTTTTACAATTTATTTGGCAACTTTGAGCAACTTTTGATAAGTGACTGCAGGCACACATTTTCCATCTAAACTACACAAAAAGAGGAAACCACATATGCCTAGCACTACACACATCACGTGAATTAATTTAGCTGCTGTTTGCCATTGTTCAATTTAATAATAATAATTGAATAATTGTTCATTTATGATACAATTGTACCTGCAATTGTTAGTACACTGTTAGAAAAATATCTAGAAAAATGGAAAAGGACATTATGTGTTGTAACCCTGTAACCCGAAACACAAAACAATACAATGCATAATTAAAAACGCAGGTAAGAAACCTGCAGAAAACACAGTAGATTGTGCCAGACTCTTCTAACTACTGATACACTGCTAAAAGCGTAATTGTTCAGAATGTGTAATTTTACTGGTTTACTAGCTAATAATACTACTTAAATTGTAATCGTTCAAAACATGTGTACGTATTCAATGTATTTAAAAATAGTTCTATTTTAAAATTGTACTATGCACATATTATTTAATGAAGAAATCTGAATGAACATGTAGGAAATCTATGGCTGAGAGTTGATGTAGTGACACAATATTGCATCGTGACATCACGTCATTAGCAACAAATAAACCTTCGTTCAGTGAGTTCGGCTGCAGTGTTGAGAGAGAAGTGTGTTTGTTGACCCTTGACCCCTGAGCACACAGAGAGCTGGTGAGCTGCGTGGGATGGACCAGCGCTGATGAGCTGTACTCCTGCAGCGACGACCACCACATTCTCCGGTGGAACCTGCTCACTAACGACACCAGCGTCCTCGTCAAGCTGCAGGACCAGATCTACCCCCTCGACCTGCACTGGCTCCCCAAGAGCGCGAGCGGGAAGAAGCAGGCTGGGGCCGACAGCTTCGCCCTCACCAGCACTGATGGTAAAGGCCTGGCTCACAGGAGCTTCTCTGTGCTCTGGTATACACCACCACTCAAACGGTCTTCAGCAGTAAGGTTTTTTATGTTTTTTTTAAAGAAGCCTCTTCTGCTTGGTAACATTGTGAAATATTTTTACTATTCAATATAACAGTTTTCTGTGTGAATCTCTGTTAAACTGTAATGTATTTCTGTGCATGCAGCAGCCAGCGTATTTTCCAGCATCATTATCCGTTTCTAGTGTCTACACGGATTCGACTAGCATGAATCAATATTCCAGTATAAATATGCTGCTCTGCTGCTCAAGAAACACTTCTGATTATTATCAGTGTTAAAAACAGCCGAGTATATTTTTTTCTGGTTTCTACTGCTCCACAGTATTTCATGCTTGTGTGCTTGTGAGCTGATTTTGTGGGCTTGACTGCGCTCACATGCACTAAATAAAGCAAAGCGCAGGGCAGCAGCATGCTGATTTGCATTTTTAGGGACCACAAATGACACAGAACACTCAGGATTCTTTTAATACGCACCGCCACAAAGTATACGCTTAGAGTTAACGACAACAAGCACACACACACACACACACACACACAGAGAGACACACACACACACACACAGACACACACACACACACACACACACACACAGGTTGTTTTTATGGTTTATGGGGACTCTCCATAGGAGTAATGGTTTTTATACTGTACAGACCGTAGATTCTATTGCCCTACCCAACCCTACACCTAAACCTACCCTCACAGGAAACTTTCTGCATTTATAGATTTTCAAAAAAACTCATTCTGAATTATTTATAAGCTTTTTGAATTACGGGGACACTGAAAATGTACTCATAAATCACCTTCTCGTTGTAATACCTATGTCATACCCATGTTATTATACAAATTTGTGTCCTCATAAACCACATAAACATGCACACTCACACACACACTCAGACAGTCACACAGACACACACACACTCACACACACTCTCTCTCTCACACACGAGACTGCATCTGTCCAAAACAGAGTCCAGAACCACGGAGAGTGCGTGGACGGCTGCTTTTGTGAGTTTTGGACAATTTGATAATGTATACGAAGAAAAAAAAACGTGAAAAAGTGATCAGCTCCATTCTGTCTTGACTAAATCTCATGCAAACATTTCTAGTCATAATTCTAAAACATATGAGGAAACCATATTGAAGCCTGTTTTAGGACCGTTGCATTACAAAAGTTATTTTCATTTCAGTTAGACTTGATATTTCTCTCAAATACTCATCACTGCCAAGTGTCCAGATGTTTTACTTTTACATTGTAATACTCAGTATTTGCAGTGATGAATCTATGTAGACTGTGTCATCATTGATGCTTTACAGTTTTAATAATCATTGTAATACTTTAAGAATAAACAAGCTCATAGCGATAGCGACACAGAGGAATAAAACAGTTAGAATCACTTTCAGACTGACTTTATCCAGGTGTTGAGTGCTGAAACCATTCACAGCCAATCACAATCTTCCCTGACTTTCAGGAGCTACATCTAATAATGCATAAATCTTAAATTAATAAACAGTAACTTAACGACTGTTAGTATGATTCTGATATAGATTTCATCATAGTTATCAATGTTGATGTGAACCAGTTTAACTGTACAATAATTACTCTAATACAGGAGTTGTTTTATTGTCTTTTAGTGGTTTGTAACTTATTCTCATCTAGTATTTTTGAGCAGACTGTGGTGCACTCATAAAAAAAATAAAGGTTCCTAAAAAGGGTTTTCAAGATCCCTCCCTGGTTCCCTAAAGAACCTTTCAGTGATCAGAAGCTGTATTTGTGAGTGTGTGTGCTGTTGTGTTGTGCAGGTAAACTGCACCTGGTGTCTAAATCTGGACGAGTAGAGAAGAGTGTGGAGGCCCATAGAGGAGCTGTGCTCGCCGGACGCTGGAATCATGACGGGACGGCTCTTATCACAGGTGCACTGCAACATACTCCCTCAGAAGACTGCATGCATAATTATTAGCCACGATGATATTCTGATCATACTTTTTTCCCAACCACATCAATCTTAATAACTACTATTCATTTTGTATTTAATCATTTATAAGTGATATATAATTGTCCACGAAGGCTCCTTCTATTCAGGTGTGGCAGGAATTATTGAAAGGTTGTATTAGATAAAATGAGCCAAAATATCCTAGCATGTGATGCTGGTCCTTCAAGAGTCACTCACGACTTATCTGTCAATAAAGCCTATTAAAAAAAATCAGTCTTAATGTATTTCACAATACTTCAGCATGTTATTCTTATTAAGTGAGGGTCATTTTTTAGGATTTTCCGTCTTCCAGCCCTGGTTCTGTGGCCATCTACTGACCCTCTTGTGTTCCAAACCTGTATGACTTTCCTTTATATAGCCGAGAAATAAAAAAATGACATCGGTCAAGTCATATTTATCTGTATAGCACTTTTTTTGTTTACAATACCCATTGTTTGATAGCAGCTTTACAGGAAGTCATACAGTAGTGTCTCTAAAGTCCCTGTTTGAACAGTTTGATCCAACCCTCGACTGATAGTCATGCCGCAGTGCACTGAGTGAGCAAGACACTTCTGGAGAAAGAGACCAGACTCCGTTCCTCTCTGGCTGTAAAGCGTGAACAGTGTCAGTGTTATTATTCAGTTGAACTGTAAGATTAGTTTAAATGTTTCTGTGAGGTTTTTCCTTGTTTATTTTCCACTTCATTCAGAAATACTTATGCACACGGATCAGAGTGTTTACGAGGTTATGTGTTGTTGTGTGTGTGTGTGTGTGTGTGTGTGTGTGTGTGTGTGTGTGTCAGCTGGTGAAGATGGACAGCTGAGAGATTGGTCTAAGAGTGGGATGCTTCTGAGGTCCTGACTCTGCCCACAAGGTACACCCACACAACACTTCACACAACGACCCCACACTGAATCACTCCAACACAACAACATAAACATGACTCACAGTCACACACACTCACAGTCACACACACACTCACACACACACACACACTGACTCACACACACACACTCTCTCTCACACACACACACACACACACACACACACTGACTCACACACACACACACACACACACACACTCCACATCACTCTCGTCCTCACAAACACAACACACACACACACACTCTCACATTTGTATAATACTCTAAGCACTCGTTTACAACCTCGCAGCTCTCCGCCATGTTTTCACACAAAATGAGGAAAATAGGCCTACTCTGCGTGCTGCCCTGCTGCGACTTAATCTTGCTTTTGCGCGATAGTATTTATTTATCCTTGAGTCTGTGCCCCTCCAAAACCGAAAAATAGAAGATATAAGCATCAAGCAATGTAGACAGTTCGACACTTACGGGTAGTATGGGATCAACACAGTTTTGATGACATCATTATGCGATTTCAGGTTATCCTCTGAGTTTTGTACAATCCAGATGCTCGCTTAGAATGTGACAGCCTAAATAAACAATGAACGAACAGCTGAAATCGGTCTGTGATGCACAGAATTAGTATTTTATGTATAGTGAATGTCCACAGGCAACACTATAGAAGAATAGGAGAGACATGCCTGTGTGTTGAGGTGATGACCACTCACAAAGCCCAACACAAATCACGAATCTGAAGAATGCTGTTTTAAACGTTAGCCTAAAACCTCAGCATTGTGAACATCAACGAAGAGGAGAAGAGATGACAGCGCTTTTCAAACTCACTGATATAAAATTCTGCTTGGCCGGGCTGTGACATGAATGAAACGCTATTGGCTATCGATATGTCCCGCCCTGACTTCCTGGTTCAGTGGAAAGTGCAGAACCTACTAAATAATTTTTATTTTTTTTTTAACCCCCCCCCCATGATTCGGAAAGGCATTTCAGTGGGATTTTATCCCATTTACATGCAGTGATATCAGTAAGCAGCTTTGGGTGTACAGCAATACACAATAAAGCACTATAAAATGCCTCATTCATTCATTCACACTATTTGCACTAAGTGAAAATAGCTGTTTTTTTAGCGATATTCTATTGTCACTAGGTGCAAATATCTATAGATTATATTTACGCTGTTAAAATAGCAGGATTTTCTGCTATTTATACTACTTAATGCAAATAGTGGCAATTATCTGCACCTCAGTATTGAAGTGTATTATGAAACCGTATGCAATAATAATGTATTGAGTGTAAATTATAATTGTAATTCAAATGATTAAATGCAGGGACTCCCGTGTACTCCGTGGCGTGGGCTCCAGACTCGGGACGGGTTCTGTACACATCGGGTCGACAGCTGGTGATCAAGCCGCTGCAGCCCAGCGCCAAAGTCCTGCAGGTACAGCATTACACACACACCCCAGACTCTGTGTTCACAAACTACGACTTTTCTTCATAGACTGACAATTATTCATCAACATTTAGTTCTAGACTCTTTAATTACATTTACTGTTCACTGGGATAGCATTTCGTACTATTGAATAGCCACTAGAGTTTATTGGGGACGTGTTTCTTTCTGTTTGCTCAGTAAACAAAAACTTGTTGGTAAACATAATGTTCTTCTCAAATCTCTGACGAATATATATTTACTCTGATATCTGTAAGTATTCAGTAAAGACAGTCAGTCAGCTTGGTAAACCAAATGAAGATTCGTTTTGTTTTTTAATGACATTCTGTGGAAGACAAGAGAAACAAAATACAAATCCAGATCGAAACAAACCCACGTATTTATAGTTCCGGTTTATTATGAACACTATGCTTTACCCTGCTTTACTATTTTCAGCTACACATTTGGATTCATCTGATCATTTGACTGTGATGTAATTTCTGCATTTTATTAAATCATGTCAAATTCTACAAAATGTAATTTATGATTATGAAAAGTTAAACGAACATTATAAAGTGCGCTGTATAGATCATCACACAAAAGCATGTGCATTGTTTTAATTGGAAGGTTAGTTTACATGGTTCTAAAAAATAATCAATGGAGAACAAGGTTTTATTAGGGTTGTCGCACAAAGACATCAAAATATGCACCATTCTGGAAATGTTAGTTTTTGGTTGTTAATTAAAACTTAAAAATAACCATTTATGTTTTGTGTTCTGTATGTTGTTTTTAAACTTAAGCTCAAAAACATAATGACCTCCTGCAACATTCTGGGATCGTTATTTTATGGTGGAATCTAGAGTGTTATTATTTGGGTTCTAGAAATAACCAAATGGGAACCAAATGCTAGCGTTAGGGGGTTTGCTGGTGATGTAGTCCTGTCACATGACGAGGAGTAACTCGTAATACTGATGAGTTTGATGGGATGGCTGGGAATATGCAGCTGTTCCTTTGTTATTGTTGTTATAGCACAAAGACCCCTCCCCCACATGACCTTTGACCTCCTGAGCTCAGACCCCAGGGCAATGTCACAGACGGGTCACATAAACTCAGCAGAAACACACAGCAGCATGCATTCACATCTCTGGGAAGAGAGCAGTGTGTGTGTGTGTTCCTAGAGACAGCAGAACACAGATTAGCACAAGTACCTCAGTGTTCAGGCTGTGCTGTCATATGTAGCTAATACAGTATTCACTGTACTACAGCGAGCATTACACTCATTACCAGAAGCGGCATCGTGGGAGCTGTAGTATGATACAACCCACTGAAACGACATGGATATCACAGTGCTTTAATCAAACTCTCCAGGGCCATCATTTATCAAGAGTGCGTAGAAAAGGTTCTATAGCGTTGGTAGATCCCACACTTTGCATGAAACTGTTCTTACGCACTCATTACGCACACATCTGTGCATACACACTGTTGATAAATGAGGGCCCAGGAGCTTCTTTCAGAAGCAGCACTGATGCAGTTACTGCAGGTCTTTAGTGTTAAACACACACACACACACACACACACACACGTTGTCCTAGAACTCACTGCCAGAGCCAGATGATGCGGAATGTCTGAATGCATACTCGCGTCAGATATATTCACAGATGTCCATAGGCTGCTGCAGTGTGTGTACTGATGGGGTCAAGCTCAGTTACAGTAGTGCAGTACTGTAATCGCACGCATGATGCACCACACAACCAGCACGCCAAGCTCACAGATCCATTCCCAGCCAGTGCATGAACTGATGATATCCTGCACCTGAACAGTGACCGTATGTGTTTGGTCTGTGTCTGCAGTGGAAAGCTCATGACGGAGTCATTCTGAAGGTGGACTGGAGTGCTGTCAATGATCTCATACTGTCAGGAGGAGAAGACTGCAAATATAAGGTAAAGATCAATGTAAATACAGGGTTTCTGCAGATCTTAAAAAGTCTTAATCCGCCCTTCCACAAATGAAGACTATATAATAATATGTAATATTGGTCTTGGGTGTCCCAGGAATGTGTCTGTGAAGTTTCAGCTCAAAATACCCCACAGATCATTTATTATATCATCTGGAAAATGTCATTTTTAAGGGGTGTCTAAAAAACAAGTGTTTTGGTGTGTTGTATCACTTTAAATGCAATTGAGTGCCTCTTCCGCCCGTCTCCAGAAGAGGGTGCAGCGTATACATCTCTCTGCATTGCATATCTACAGCAATAAACAGCATCATGACTGAGAGCAAGAGCCCAGCGTCGTCAGCCGTACCATAGGGAAGCCAATGCACTACCAGTGGGCGAAACAAGCAAGTTCGGCTTCCGCCATCCCCCCCCCCGCAACGACATCCGACCGTCAAGAAAGTAATCCGCTGCATCCTCCGCGGTCAGATGTTGGGAGAAAATTAAGACTTCTTAGGGTCAGTACATCCAAAACTTAGGGCTGTCAGTCGATTCAATTTTTACCATTCATTATACATGTATGTTGATTAATCTATTCACTGGCCCACTTAATTTTGGTGTGAGACTACCCACCTGCTTTTTATATGAAATAACGACTCCACCCCAATAGACATCTCACACTGCCCCACAGGACCCCCACCCTCCTACCGGTCGCGCGGTAAATGTCCTGACTGGTCTCTCTCATCTCCCTATAACAGGCTAGCTCCTTTTGACCCAATTAGGAAAGTTGACCGCAGATTCCTTATCGATGGCTTCAAATCACGGCCCAGCTCTGATCTTAAGGAATCCGTACACGGATTCTTATGAATGGATCTTTCGACTCATGATCACTTGATTCGGTTCAACACCGCCCCGATCCCCTGACGCTTCCACCTTGATAGATGTTAAACCAACACACCCATCAACTCTTTCCAAACCTAGGTACATGATTTTTGTTGTGCACTACTGTATGCCCAAAACGAAACACCCACCATGTGTATTAAACCGATATACCACTACGCCAATTTCATGATACGTATTTAGTTATCCGCGCCAATGTTGTAGAAACTTCATTGCATTCGGGACCAACACATAGAAAAAAGAGCGCCCCCTGTGAATTCGACTGCTCGCTGCTCGTGTGATATCGCTTATCATATGACATAAATATGAGACAAAAACTCATACAGGGGCATTTTTGCCCCAATATCTTGAATTTTGAGGCATAATTGCGTTTATGGAGTTGTTGCCCTGCATCATATTTGTCAACAGTCAGCTGTATGAAATGTAAGATGACGTACAGGTCTGGGGGCGGGGCCAGTGAGTTAACTGCGTTAAAATATTTTAATTGTGTTATTTTTTTCATGACTAATTAATTAAGTTAATGTGTTAAACTGACAGTACTAATCCAAACACAGAACACAGGGATTGCTTTCGAGACATTGTAGACGTTACAGCTGCTCGAGTACAGAGAAAATGCAGGGCTGTCAGTCAGCCGCTGTGGGCGGGGCCTAAGCAATGTGATGTCATATTGCTCAGAGAATCAAAACAGCAGGCGTAGTGAGACTGATTTGGCTTTATAGGGATTAAAAATGAGGAGTGGGTGGATTTTTATCATTGTTGGGTGGTTGTGTTCACACACTGCCAACACACATTTATGTCCAAACACCATGTAAAAGTGGATTTTGCATAATAGGTGCCCTTTAAATCATACATTTACTTGAGATGCAAAATGAAGACATGAAGTCTTGTTTTCTGAGAAATTGAACAAAGCCCATGATACAACTCGTGTCAACATTGGACGAGACTTCATTGGATTTAAAACCAAACCATAGATGGAGAAGGCAGTTACCTGCTCTAAAAACATTATTTATGGATGTTCATCTTTGTATTTTTTACATGACATCTTTTCTTTCTGGAGGGCCGAGTTTTGTCATTGTTAGTGAAATTCTCCTGTAATCACGCCTCAAACCTTCATATTCTTCAGCACAGTCTTCTACTGCCGCTTTAACATGATGAAATCATGATTAACTCAACAACTGATGTGTTTTGACAAGCTCCACTTGAGTTGAGTGTGAGAGTGTGTCTGTGCTGCAGGTGTGGGATAGCTACGGCCGGCTGCTCTTCTCCAGCTCTGCTCATGATTACCCTGTCACCTCAGTGGCCTGGGCTCCGGACGGAGAGCTCTTCGCCATGGGCTCCTTCCACACTCTCAGACTGTGTGATAAGACCGGGGTAAGACACACACACACGCCTCTCACAGCCCCTGACATCTGCTGGAGTTCAGCATCTCTGAGAGTCTTCTTTCACTTCATCTCAAACATGTTTTAAATGAGAGTTTCAAGTTTGTTAAAGTCATTTCAGCCTCATTATGTAATATTTATAGGGATTTGTGCCTGTAATGTTGTACCTTTCTCATGGTAAGTGCTATAATCCATGGCTGGACTATTTTAGCTCTGTCCTTTGGGCCAGACGGCCCATGTGTGTGTGTGTGTGTGTGTGTGTGTGTGAGAGTGAATGTGTGTGAGTGTGTGTGAGTGTGCGTGCGGACGGGTGAAGGGTTAATGCTGCGAGGGCTTTCATGCTGTGTCAGCAGTTCACTGCATTAACCCCCTCAGTAAAAACACACAAGCACTAGAGCACTTAAACAAACACAGGTTTGCCGTTTCGCAGCTCATTTCAGATACACATCATCACAGATGCAGTGCAGATGTGTTTGCACGTGCAGTGTCTTAACTCTTTATGAGTAACCGTTGTGTGTCACATGTGCTAGACAAATACGCTTGCCTTCAGTGTTTTCGTATTTTTATGCTAGTGCAATTGTTAGATTGTCAGATGGACTAAGATCTTTTATTCATTAGGCAGATTCTCAAAAGCTGCTCAGGTGCTGCCGTGTGACGGTGTGTGATGTTGTGTGTGAACATGTTGTGGGACAGCAGTGTATTAATGAATGTGTGCAGCTGCTGTCTAGCGTCTGGACTCATTCCCTGCAGACGCATGATGCTGCCTGAATGCGTGAGATGAGATTGTCTTCCTCCCCACCGAAGACAGAATTAACTTTGTCCATTTATTTGACTTAGAGCACCATGCTTTGCGTTGTGTTGAGCTCAAACATTTTTGAGTGTGAACATTTTCGTTAGGGAGAAATATGTGGCCTGTAGCATGAATCTATCTGAACAAACTCTGGGTTTCACTTTAGGTTTAGACTTTACAAAACCAACAATATCCAACCCAACTTAGATCAGGTTCAGCAGGCTCCCTGTAATTTCAGCTCAAGGCTCGGATCAGAACTAACTATGATCTGTGCTTCAACATTTAAACTTCTAATAGATTTACCTGTTTTTAGACAATAAAACATGCTTAATAGTGCTTGTGTGCGCTTTTTTTACACTCCAATATATATTTTATTATTACACGTAAAATTAAGTCAATAAATTCAGTCTGATTGGATTGTTTTCCCCCGTTGGCACACTAACAGATGTAGTATATATTACTGAAGGCTATATCAATCTTTAGCAGAGAAACTAATTCAGTTAGGATGTGTTTAGCTGTGTCTATAAGACGGGTTTAATCTCACAGTACTAAGGAGTGAACAAAATCAACTGGCTCCTCTCATCATTATGGCCAGAAACAGTCTAGTTGTGTGTGAGAGATATATATACGCCTGTCACAACCTACTGTCATTTACTGAGAGATTGATAGAGAAGCTCCTGACCCACACAGCACACCCTTACCAAAAAGAAGTTTGAAAATTGAGGAATTGTTTTTGTCAATATTGCACAACCCAAATGTAGATACACGTATGCACACAAACTGTTCACTGTGTAATGTCCACATTTAGATAGCTAAGTAAACGTGTGTGTGTGTGTCTGTGTGTGTTGATTTGTACACCATATCTGTCCTGTGTGTAACTGAATGATAGCAGATGTAAGTGAAGCCAGCTGTGCCAGATTTACACAGCTCACCTCCCTACAGCCTGACAGCATGTGTAAACACTTGCTGCGTGTGTGTGAGCGTGTGTGTGTGAATGCATGTGTGTGTAAGTGAGTGAGAGTGCGTGTGTGTGCGTGAGTGTGCACTTGAGTCAGAGTGGATGTGTTTGTGTGTGGGTGTGAGAGTGTGTGTGTGTGTGAGTGAGTGTGGAAGTGAGTGTGTGTGTGTGTGTGTGTGTGTGTGTGAGAGAGGGAGAGTGGGTCAGGAGGCATATTTAAAGGTTGATGTAATGGGGCTGATTCAGCACCCACAGGAAGTCATTACAGCACAGCATATGTCAGTGACCCTCGCCAAAAACACCCCACACTCTCTTATATTCACACACACACATACACACACACACACACACACACACACACACTCTCACATCCACCCACACACTCACACACACACACTCTCTCTCTCTCTCTCACACACACACACACACACAGATGGGAGGGCAGGGAGATGGTAGGCTATTTTCTTAGCACTATTTTTCTTTCTTGAGGCAAAAAGCAGTTTTCAGTGCTTGTCTGTTTGTAAACCACAAATGCAAGTATGTGTGTGTGTGTGTGTGTGTGTGTGTGTGTGTGTGTGTGCCGTTTCTGATGTGTGTGTGTGTGTGTGCGTCAGTGGTCGTACTCTCTGGAGAAGCCCAGCACTGGAAGTCTGTTCAGTCTGGCCTGGTCTGCAGATGGCACTCAGCTGGCCGGAGCCTGTGGAAACGGACACGTCTTGTTCGCTCACGTCGTAGAGCAGCGCTGGGAGTGGAGGAACTTTGAGATCACACTCACAAAGAGACGCACTATGCAGGTACACACAGCCTCCTGTGACGGCCGGCTCATATTGCACTTCACAATCTGAAGACCGAGGTGAAGATGACATGATGTTGAAGTGTGACATTATTCAACACATTTAACCCCCAAATTCTCATTGCTGTATCGCACCTTTTTACTTACGAGTTTGTTTGGTCATTTCTATTTTTCTCAGTAATCCTTATTAGATTCTCACTGGTGTAATGAAATGTAATGTATACATTTAAGTTAGGGGACAGTGAATGAGGCTTTGGCTTTCAGTTGTCATAATGCAGCTCATAAATATGGCATTATGTGCGCTGAACGTAATAATAAGGCATCATTCTACTCTCTACACCATTTGTAAAATGCTTTGTGCTGTTCTAAACCCACGTGTGGACTGCTCTCAGTGCTTTCTACTTTCCACAGCATCTCAGCTGATGCTTTTTCATTAGCTCATGAATTATAGTTACAAATAAACTTTGCCTGGTTTGTGAAATTCAGGTGAACCCTGAAGAGTTTAAATGTTTTCTTTAAATCAGTATCACAGCAATAACCAACATTTCCCCTGGTCTTCATGTTGCATGTGATTATGACAGGACATCAAAGGAGCACACATGCTTTAAACTTGAAAAATGTAGGAGTGCACAGACATCTTCAGGGGCAGTGACTCGAGACTCCGTAGTTTACTGGTGGTGTTTGTTTCTCAGGTCAGAAACGTGTTGAATGATGCAGTGGATGTTCTGGAGTTCAGAGATCGGGTCATCAAAGCCTCGCTGGCTCACGGTCATCTGGTGGTCACCACCTCTCTGCAGTGTTACGTCTACAGGTGCGTCTCCTGTCGTGCAGCCTCACATCAGTCAGTCCCTGCCCGCTCTGACGCGCTCTTGTGCCGTTTCAGTGCTAAGAACTGGAACACTCCGCTGATCTTTGACCTGAAGGAGGGAACCGTCAGTCTCATCGTGCAGGCCGAGAGGTGAGAGAGTCCAGCTCCGCTCTTAGCCTCTTCCACAGATTTACACTGAAAACAGCTGATGGATTTACACCAAAGAACCAGGAGTTAAACACCAGTATATCAGGCATTTAGCAGATATGTCTCTGTTCGCAGAGAAAAGCGCTTGAGCTTCACACGAGACACATGAGACTGACATAAAATGATGTAATATAACTATGCAAGTTTTTACAAAATCATTTTGACGGTACAGTGACTTCTAATAAGATGGATGGCTTCTGAAGTGTGTTTTGCATGTGTAAGTTCGGCAGATTGCTTTAATGCATAACGCCAGCTATTCACTGTAATTAGCACTGTGATGTATTTATTAACCCTAGGGCCTCTAAAGTCACAAAAATACACAAAACTATATACAGTTGCTTGCATAAAGGTATAACTTAATGCACAGATACACTTTTAATGCACAAAAATTATACTTTTGACCAACTCAAAAAAAAAAAAAAGATTTTTTTCTCAAATTATATTTATGGTTTGGGTCAAATCTTAAATTTTGATTTAATAACAAAAATATTTCCCAAAGACAAAACCTTTAATTCAAAGATTATTTACCATAAGGACCATACTATACTTAAAATGATTTCTTTAGACATAAAGATAATGTAGGTCAATATAAAACATTTTTGGATTTGTATTAGTTAAAACTAAATTGGCTGTTATATGAAAATAGTAGACTAAATAAAAATATTGAATGTAGTTTACTTACTATGAATAAAGGCAACTTTGAAAACCCTTAATGTTAATTCTGATGTCTTGATCAGGCATTATATTTTTATTATGTGCTTAAAACCCAGAAACATGTATAAACCCCGCAGTAATGTGTGCAGTCAGTAACTCTAGCCAGCATGTGTTCTGCACATCAACACTCAAGCTTAAATACTACTTAAACAACATTGTTTCTTTTCATTTTCTTCCATGGTTATTTGCTTTTAGACAAACCAAATTAAAGAGTAGTTTAAACAAAAAAAACATGATTTTGATTAGACCAATGTAACAATGCACTTTAACTGAATGGCACGGTTCTCAGCATCAGGAGGAGCTTGATTCAGAGTTATTTTGTTATTAATGATGATGTGTTGGATGCGTTTACTGCTTCTGTCTCTCTCTCTCTCTCACACACACACACACACTCACTCTGTCTGTATGTTCTTCTGTGCAGGCACTTTCTGTTGGTGGATGGAGCAGAGCTGTTTGTGTACTCGTATGAGGGCCGTTTGGTGTCGTCTCCCAAGAGTCCCGGCATGAGAATGGACATCCTGAACTCTCAGTCCATCTCTCTGAGCAACGACACCATCGCCATACGAGACACGAGCGACGAACGAGGTGCTGCCTCACAGCATTCAATCACTTACACACGAGATCTCCTCAGATCTCTCACAGTGCTGTGTGTGTGTGTGTGTGTGGGGTCTGTGAAGTGCGGTGTCTGGCGTGTGTCCTGTGCGTGTGGTGTGCAAGTTTCATGTATGTGGAGTGAGTGGTGTGTGTGAGTGCGGTGTCTGTGTTGTTTGTGCGTGCGTGCATCTGTGTGCGTGTGTCGGTGTCTGTGTGCGTGCGAGCGTGTGTCTGTGCTGTGTGTTTGTGCGGGTGTGTGTGTGTGTGTGCGCGAGTGTGTCTGTGTCTGTGCGTGTGTGTGTCACGTGTCTGTGAGTGATGGTGTTGTGGGTCGCGGTTTGGTGTGTTGTGTCTGTTTGTGGCAGGCGTGCATCTTGGTGTGAGTGTGTGAGTGAGTGTGTGTGTGTGCGTGCGTGTGTCTGTGTCTGTGTGTTTGTGCGGGTGTGTGTCTGTGTGCGTGTCTGTGTCTCTGTGTGTGTGTCTCTGTCTGTGTGTGTGAACGGTCTGTGAGTGTGTGTGTGTGTGCGTGCGTGTGTCTGTGTCTGTTTGTGCGTGCGTGCATCTGTGTGCGTGTGTCGGTGTCTGTGTGCGTGCGCGCGTGTGTCTGTGTCTGTGTGTGCGCGAGTTGTGTCTGGGTCTTGCGTGTTGTGCTGCACGTGTCTGTGAGTGAGTGTGTGGTGCAGAGTGTGTCTGTGTTCTGTTGTGCGGCGTGCATCTGTGTGCGTTTGTGTCGGTGTTTGGGTGCGTGAGTGTGCGGAGTGTGTTGGTGGGGTTGTGCGGGCTGTGTGTCTGTGTGCGTCTGGTGTGGGTATGTGCGTGTCTCTTGTGTCGGTTTGTCTTGGGTGAGTGAGTGTGGTGTGTGTGTGTGGTGCGTGCGTGTGTGTGTGTGTGGTGGTGTCTGGGGGGGGTGCTTGCGTGTTGTGGTATGTTGTGAGGGCGTGCGTGAGAGTGTGTGTCTGTTGTGTGTGTGTATGTGTGCGTGTGTTGTGATGTGCGTGAGTGTGTGTATGGGTGCGTGGTTCTGTGTCGTGTCTGTGTGCTGTGCGTGCGTGGTGTGTGTGTGGTCTGTGTGCGTGTTCTCTATGCTGTACGGTTTAGGTGTTGGTGCGTGCGTGGTGTGTGGTGTGGTCTGTGTGAGTGTCTCTGTGTCGGTTTGTGTATGTGTAAGAGGTGGTGTGTGTGTGTGTCTGTGTGGTGCGTGTGTGTGTGTGGTGCGTGTGTGTGTGTGTGTGACGCAGCGTGTGGATGTGTTGGTGGGTGGTATGTGTGTGTGTGTGGTGCGCGAGCGTGTGTGTTGTGTGTGTGTCTGTGTGAGTGTCTGTGTCAGTGTCAGTGTCAGTGTCAGTGTGTGTGGTGTGTGTCTGGTGAGCGGCGGTGTGTGTGTCGTGCGTGTGGCGTGTCGTTGTTGTGTGTGTGTCTGTGGGAGTGAGTGCGTGTGTGTCTGTGTAGTTGTATACTGTGTAGGTGTATGTGTGAGTGGTGCGTGAGTGCGTGTTGTGTCTGTGTGAGTGGTATATGTGTAGGTGTGTGTGTGTGGGTGTGTGAGGGAGTGTGTGTGTGTGTCTGTGTGAGGGTATATGGTGTACGGTGTAGGGTCGGGAGGGTGTGTGTGGGTGGTCTGTGTATGTGTGAGTTGAGTGCGTGTGTGTGTGGTGTGTATGTGAGATATGTGGTGATTTGAGTTTGTGTGTCTGTGTGTGTGTGTGTTTGTGTGTGGTGTGTCTGTGTGTGTGTGTGTCTGTGTGACTGTGTGTGTGTCTGTGAGTGTGTGTGTGTGTCTGTGTCTGTGTGAGGGGAGTGCTGTGTGTTCTGTGTGGTGTCTCTGGTCGGTTCTGTGAGTGCGTGTGTGTGTATGTGTGCGTGTATCAGTGTGTGTGTGTGTGCCTGTGTGAGTGCATGTGTGTGTGTTGGTCGGGTGCCGTGTCTCGGTGTCGGTGGTTGTGTCCGTTGTGCGTTGCGTGGTGTGTGTTGTCTGTGTTCTGTGTGTGCGCGCTGTGTGTGTATGTGTGTGGTGTGTGTGTGGTGTGTGGGTCTGTGTTTGTGTGTGTGTGTGTGCGCGATAGTGTGTGTGTCATGGTGTCGTTTCGGTGTCGGTTGTCTGTGTGCGGTGCTGATGTGTGTGTGTGTGTCTGTGTCTCTCGTGAGTGCAGGTGTGTGTGTGTGTGTGGTGTGTAGTGTGTGTGTGTGTGACGGTGAGGTATGTAGTGTGTGTGTTATGGTGTGGTGTGTAGTGTGTGTGTGTGTGTGTGTGTGTCTGTGTGCGTGTGTCTGTGTGCGCGTGCGTGTGTGTGTGTCTGTGTGAGTGCGTGCGTTTTTTGGTGTCGTGGCGTTGTCTCTGTGTACGGTGTCTGTGTGCGTTGCGTACGGTGGTGTATGTGTGCGCGTGTCTCTGTTTCGGTGTCTGTGTGCAGTGCGTGAGTGTGTGTGTTGTGTATGTTGTGGTGCGTATAGTGTAGGTGTATGGTATGCGTGCGGTTGTGTGGTCTGTGTGCAAGTTGGTGGGTCTGTGTAGTGGGTGGGGGAGAGAGGTGTATGTGTGCGTGTCAGGTTTGTGAGGGCTGTGTGTGTGTGCGCGCGCGTGTGTGTCTGTGTGTGTGTCTGTGTGCGTGTCTCTGTGTCGGTGTCTGTGTCCGCGTGCGTGTGTGTGTGTGTCTGTGTATGTGTGTGTGCGTGTGTGTGTTTGTGTGTGTGTGTGTCTGTGTGGGTGTGTGTCTGTGTGTGTCGTGTCTGTGAACCCTGACCCAACCCGTAGCACCCCGATAGTGTGTGTTGTCACCACTGTGATAGTCGAGAGCCGTGGTGTCGTGTGTGTTGTGTCTGTGTGAGTGGTCTGTGTGTGCATGCGTGAGTCTTTGTTTGGTATGTGTGCGTGTCTTGTGGTCGGTGTATGTGTAAGAGTGAGGGGGTGTGTGTGTCGGGTGCGTGAGTGGTTGAGCATGGTGTGTGTGTCTGGTGTGAGTGTGTGTGTATTGTGAGTGAGTGAGAGTGTGGGTCTGTGATGTGTGTGTGTGCGTTGGGGCGTGTGGTGTGACTGGTGGTGTGTTTTTGTTTTGTTTTTGTTCTAGTGTGTGTGTATTTGTTGGTTGGTGTTTATATTGGTCTCGAGTTGTTTTGTTTTTTGTGTTGTGTTGTGTTGTGTTGTGTGTGTGTGTGGGTGTGTTGTGTGTGTGTGTGTTGTGTTGAGTGCGTGTGTTGTATTGTGTTGTGTGTGTTTGTGTGTGTTGTATTGTGTGTGTGTTGTGTTGTGTGTGTGTGTGTGTCTGTGTGTGGTGGTCGGTGTGTCGTATGTGTCGGGGGGTTGTTTTGTGTGAGTGCCGTGCGGGCGTCGTGTGGGTCTGTGTGCGGTGAGTGTGTGTGTCTGTGTTGCGGTGCCGTGAGAGGGTGTGTCTGTGTTGTGTGTGTGTGGTGTGTGTGTCTGTGTTTGTGTGTCTCTGTGTTTGTGTGTGTGTGTGGGTGTGTGTGTCTGTGTTGCGTGCGTGCGTGTGTGTGGTGCGCGGTGTGGTGTATGGGTGGTGTGTCTGTGGTCTGTGTGCGTCGTGCGGGTGTGTGCGCGGGTGTGTCTGTTGGTGTACGGGTCGTTTTGAGAGGTCTGTGTTGCGGTCTCTGTGTCGGTGTCTGTGTGCGGGTGTGTGTGTGGGTTGTTTGTGTGTGTGTGTGTGTGTGCTTGTTTGTTTGTGTGTTTGTGTGCGTGCGTGTGTGTGTCTGTGTGAGTGAGTGTGTGTGTCTGTGGTGGCGCGTGTGGTCTGTGTGGTGTGTGTTGTCTGTGTGAGTCATTGTGGTCTGTGTGTGCATGCGGTGACGTGTGTGTCGTGGCGTGTCTTATGTGTCAGGTTCGTTCTGTGTCAGCGTGAGTGTGTGTGTTGTCTGTGGGCGTGAGTTGCGTGAGTGTTGTGTTGTCTGTGTGAGTGCGTTGTGTGTGTCTGTGTGCGTTGCGGTGAGCCGTGTGTTATGTGGGGGGGGTGTGGTGTGTGCGTGAGTGCGTATGTGTGTTGTGAGAGTGGGTGTATGTGTGTGATGTGTCGTGTGGTATTGTGTGAAGGCTTGAGTTGGGTGTGTGTTGTTGAGCGTGTGTGTGGCTGGTTTGTGCTGTGTGCTGTGTGTCTGGGTGCGGTGAGTGCGCTTGTGGGTAGTTGCGAGGTGTGGTCGGTGTGTGTGTTTGTGTGTGTGTGTGGTTTTGTGTGTGTGTGTGTGTGTGTGAGTGCCTGTGTGTGTGTGTCTGTGTGAGTGCGTGTGTGTGTCTGTGTGTGAGAGTGAGACTGTGTGTGTGTGTGTGTGTGGGGTGTTGGTGGGTGGTGCGGTGCGTGTGTGTGTGTGTTGTGTGTGTCTGTGTGTGTGTGTGTGTGTGTGTGTGACTGTGGGTGTGTGTGTGCGTGCGTGACTGTGTGTGTTGTGTTGTATTGTGTGTGTGTGTGTGTGTTACTGTGGCGTGCGTGGTGTGTCTTGTTGTGCGCGTGTGGGTCTGTGTGGTGTGTCTGGGTGTCTGTGTGAGTGCGTGCGTGTGGTGTGCGCGTGTGGCTGTGTCTGTATGTGGTGTGTCTGTGTGGTGTATTGTGTCTGTGTGCGAGTTGCTGGGGTGTCGTGTGTGTGAGTGCTGTGTATGTGTGGTCTGGTTGTGAGCGCGTGTGTGTGTGTGTTTTTTGTGTGTGTGGGTGTGTGTGTGGGTGTCTGTGTGTGTGTGTGTGTGTGTTTTTGTTTGTTTGTGTGTGTGTGTGTCTGTGTGGGTGTCTGTGTGTGTGTGTGTGTGGTCCTGTGTGTGTGTGTGGTCTGGGTGTGTGTGTGTGTGTGTGAGTGTGTGTGTGTGTGTCTGTGTGTGCGCGACGTGTGTGTCTGTGTGTGTGGCTGTGTGTGTGTCTGTGTGTGGGTGTGGGTGTGTCGGGTGGGTGGTGTGTCGGGTGTCTGTGTGTGTCTGTGGCGTGTGTCTGTGTGCGCGTGCTGCGCGTGTCTCGGTGTCGGTGCTGCGTGCGTGCACGTGCGCGCGGGTGTCTGTGGCTGTGTGTGCGGCGTGCATCACAGATTCAATCACTTCACACGAGATCTCTCACATGATGTCTACCATCATGGGGATCACCATAATACATGTGTGTCCGCCAGCTGCCAAATAGCGTCGCAACCAACATGTACTCAGGCTGTTTCGTGAGCGTTTTTAGTATATACAGCGGGTAAAATAAGTATTGAACACGTCACCATTTGTCCCAGTAAATATATTTCTAAAGGTGCTGTTGACATGGAATTTTCACCAGATGTCCGTAACAACCAAAGTAATCAATACATACAAATAAAACAAAACAAATAAATGCAGAGATTAAGTTATGTGTAATAAAATGGAAAAGGGCAAATTTACTGAAATGTATTTAATACTTTGTACAAAATCCTTTGTTGGTAATGACAGCTTCAAGAAACTAGTGGCATGCATTGCTCAGGTGTGATTTTGGCCCATTCTTCCACACAAACAGTCTTCAAATCTTGGAGGTTCTGTGGGCCTCTTCTATGAACTCTGATCTTTAGTTCTTATTTTCTATTGGATTCCAATCAGGTGATTGGCTGGCCATTCTAGCAGCTTTACTTTCTTTCTCTGAAACCAATCGAGAGTTTCCTTGGCTGTGTTTGGGATCATTGTCTTGCTGAAATGTCCAGCCTTGTTTCATCTTCATCATCCTGGTACTGTATGTGATAGGACTGGACTAGCTAATATTAATTTCCACTGATGAGGGGCAGGTGTGTTCTGGTGCTGTGTTGTAATGTGATCAGTCACTGTGTCTTCCTTCTCTCCTCCAGTCGTCTTTCTGTTCGAGGCTCAGACGGGAAAAGCCATTGGTGACGGCAAACCTTTGAACCACAAGGTAAACACACACACGTTGTCCAGTGTTTGTAGTTGTTCTGTCTCTGAATCAGCGGCCCAGGCCTACCCCTAACCTTGTGGACTGACTGATTCGTGTAAAAAAAGCATGCAGAGTACATGCAGTTAGAATAATCTGCTGCTGGTGCACAGTATGTGCACACTGTGCTGATGTATGCATACCCTAGTGTACATGTTTAAACCAAACTATACCTTGGCTTTGTAAGGAAGCTGCCTATGTAGACAGCAGACAGCATGGCAGCTCACAGGTGTTTGGATCAGAGCTGAACTGTCAACTACATTTTCTCCAGAAGTAACACAAAGGTTTAAGTTTGTTGTAATGTTAATTAGGGAAGTTTCAGTAGCTTTATATGTTACAAGTAAGGCTGTCAACTGATTAATTACATGATGTGGCAATTAATTAATCGCAAATTAACCACACATCAATTTAGACACATCAAATTACCCTTAAAAGATCATTTAAAGAACAACAGTACAAAAAAAGTACCTTTTGAAATTAAATATTTTAAATCAACATTGCATAAATTATGACAATATGTTTTAATTTAGGTTTAATATCTGTTTATTATAATTTCAAATATGAAATGATTTTTAAAAAATGAAATGATTCTCTGAATATGAAACTAAAAGGTCTAGTAGGTGGCAGTAAGGCATTGTCTTAAATGAGTGAGTCGTTGAATCATTCATTCAACCGATTTGTTCTAACAGCTAATTCATTCAGACATGAAGCAAGCGAGTGTCTGCATCAGAAATCACATACTTCCTTACTATATAGTAGGCAAAAAACAGTATGTGACAAAAGAAATATGTCCGATTTCACAGTAGTCATATAAGAGTAGGCAAAAAGTACACTACTTCCAGCGTGATCTGTGCATACTTTACTATCCCAGATTACATTCATACTCTATACTCTTTGTGGTTGTAAAGTAATTACTTATTCTAAAAAGTACCTACACGAGAGAGCACAGTATGTGATTTCGGACACAGCCACTGTCTTTAAGAATGAGTCACTGAATCACTGACTCACGTGATTCATTCAACCGGTGGATTCATTCAGTAACGAATCACCGCTGTGGTGTTGATCAGAGACCACGCAACAGGTTCTGCGTGTGGCTTTAATCAGAACTATTTTCTTTTGTGAAACTGAACAAAAACAGACAATATTGTTTCTAAAATATAACAAAATGTTAACTTATTGTGGTCACACTTTATTTTATGGTCCAATTCTCGCTATTAACAAATCATTAACTACGACTTTCTTTTGCTCAATAGACTACTAAAAAAAAATTTTTGGCTTATTATGTTGGGTGTGTGCTAGCTTTAATGCCATGGAGAAAGTTTGAGCGAAGCATGCTAACAGTGTTCTGTGTTTGGCTGCAGAGACGAGCACACAACACTGTTTAGAGTCCCAGCATCAGAGACAACAGAGCAGTGCATTTACTGATTTATTTACTGAATATTGCTGCTGTCACACAGATCTAAAATAAACATGAGATTTATTTCCCAGCTGTTTACCTTCACAGACATAACCCACTGTTTTTGTAACTCATGTGTTTTTAATGTGAACTTGTGTGTGAATGAGAGCTTAGTTTAGTACTCACATGCCATGTGACAGCGGTTTTCTGTGCGTGTGCTTCGGATGTGTGCGCTTAGAAAACCTTATATCTGAAGTTTAAAACGCATGATTTCAGCGCGATAAACATGTTAATCAGAACCAAAACAGATGTTTTTTTTTTAATCAGGTACCGTTGTAATGGCGCAACTCTATTCTGGAAAAGTGGCTGGGGAGCAGCAGCTCATTTGCATTTAAAGAGACAGGCACGAAAAACAGCTCTGCTTCCACTCAAAATAGGCATTTTCAAAATGATATAATAAATTATCTGTGGAGTATTTTGAGCTGAGACTTCACAGACACATTCTGGGGCACCAGAGACTTATATTACATATTGTAAAAAGAGGCATAATATGTCTCCTTTAAGTTTAGGTATTGGGTAGGATTAGGATGGAGAATATAGTCATGCAGGAATATGTGCTTTATACGTAATAAACAGGCAATAAGTCAATTAATAGGCATGCTATAAGCACTAGTGAAACTTTGTCCATATACTAACAGTGTTAAGCCATTTACATCAAGAACGATAACTATAAAGATAACTATATTAGCGTCCACACCAGCGAACGATATCGTCTGTTTATTGCCGCTTTAACTTTTAACTTTAACGCTTTAACAGCTCGTGACAGCAGGAAGGATTCTTATTGGGTGCCAATGTTTTTATCGTTCATCAACTCGAAAAAAATCTTTCTGGAAGTGATTCCAACGATATGGTTTCTCTGTGCCTTTATCGTTATAGCTGTGGTGTGCACTCTGCTATTCTTAATATGAGAAAAAAACGGGGGGGGGATTTTTTTAGAACTATATCTTTATTGTTATCTTTATAGTTATCGTGCTTGGTGTGAACGGGCCTTAACTCTTATTGTTTACTGAACTGTAAAAAATCATTGTCACATTGACACATGGTGTAAGATATATTGGGCGAGGAGAAAACAGCACTCTTGCTGGTGTGATATTACTAAACTATATCATATATTATAAATATAAGAGGGTGATTTTTTGCCCTCATATGTTAGGCTGGATTAATAGACTCCATCACGCAGTCAGTCAGTCGTCCTGCATCATGATCATCAGACTCTGCATCAGTGTAAGATGACGGACAGGTCCGGATGCATTATTGAATTGCACCAAATCAGTGTGTTAAATCACCAGCCGGTTATAAACTGTGCTGTCAAAGGCTTGGTGATGTTATGTGGCGTATCTCCTCTCATCGTGTGTCTGTTCAGATAGAGGTGGTGTTCGTCGCGCTGGATCAGTGTGGCTCGTCTAATGACCGAAGGATCGCACTGATCGATAAGAACCGTGACCTCTACCTGACCTCTGTGAGAAAGCTGGGCCGAGCGCACAGCATCCACAAGATCGGTAAGAGTACAGTCACACGGAGTTCAGTCAGACGTCTGTATTAAATCTGGTTCATCTGAACGGATCTGTGTGGCTCGTCCTCAGGGTCGATG
>JADLZN010001242.1:122500-152500 GCA_018155175.1 Sinocyclocheilus anophthalmus
TAATACGTTGCAGCCGTGGATATTCCAAATCATAGCAACCAAAGCGTCTCAGCTGGAAAAACGCTGTGCTCAAGCGATTTGTAGCACCACCAGCTGGTGTTTGAAGAAGAGCGAGACATTTATTCTCATCATGATGCTCGGAGGGATTGGCATGGTAATGTACATGAAAATGTTAATATATTTGGTCTTGGCGGAATAGATCTGATACACTGCTCCTGCTGCTGCGGCAGAGCAAGTACCGAAACTTGGCTGCAATAATCCAAAATGCGGCTGTGGCTGGTAAGAAATACTGCTGCTGCACATATAACATACATGAAAATAAACCCCCTAGAACATAAAGATCAACACTAGCAGAGATCTATACAGGTGGAGCTGGGGAAGGTGTAGGGTTTCTGAAGCAAGCTGCGACTGCTACGGCAAACACTAGTCATATACTGAATGTTGAGCAGAGAGCTCATTGGACAGATACAGGAGAGAACCACTCCTGCCATTGACAATGATGTCATTAGATAGATTGAGGTCTATCGGACTGCGCATCTCGAGTTTCACGCCAAAACTTCTGTTTTCAGCTGGCTAAAAATGCTTTGGTGGACACACGTTAATTGAATATTTATGGTTAGCCATGTGGTCTATTAGTCTTTTTTGCATTTATGCAATACACTGAAGCCAAACCTGAGAAAGCAGACCAGAATATTCCACTGCGTTCCTGGACAGGCAGTTTGTGTAGCTGTAATTATAGGCGGGGATTATGCTAATTGTGAATGAGTGTGCATATTTACCATGATTGGAATTAACCTTTATTTCACAAACCTACCTTCATCGTTGAGGTTGATGCATTCACTTCAGGTGTTGGAGGATTAACTCAGTGGCACGGGGAACCACCAAATCTCCACTGCTTTTTTTTCTGAGAAGTTGTCCCTGGTGGTTCAGAATGGGCCTTGTTTTTCACCTGTTTTAACATCTGTTCTACCGGCCAGGGTTCAAGAACGCCAAGGTCCTCCTGAGTCAGTCAGCTCAGAGCCTCAAGGCCTTTTCACACTAAACGTGAAAATTGGTGTGAATGTTCGGCGCAATGACGCTTTTGAATCTAAACAATAGATCCCTATGGGGCTATTCACACGAGGCGTGATCATTCGCGGTGCAAAAAAGCAAGGATTTTTTTTTTCGTCGTTTGCGATTTTTCCCCGTCGCTATGCGAGTTAAACGGGCGTCCAATTCGATTGAGATTAGCTAACACGTGCCGGAGCAGCTGCTGTTACACAAAAGAGTGGATTGGGGGTGCAGTTACAAAACAGGTGTAAACACGACAGAAGAAGAGTGGTCCGAGAGAGGAGGAGACGTGGAGCGGCAGAGAGTTCTTGCTATCTGAGAACAGATTTATTCTCACATGTTCTTAATATCATTTCTATTAATTCTCCACTGAATTATGTGATCTGGAGAGCAGATCAGTGTTACTCATTGCGCGGCCGCCAAGCTTTACTTGTGGCTCGCATGGAGTAAATAATACGATGATATTGATCAGGCAGTCAATACAGAGATTCAATAAAAACGTTAAAAACAGCAGGGCTATCAAATAACCCATTAAAAAATTTTATTAGTCACCCTGTCTACACAACACGAGTGGTGAGGTCGACCAAAAAGACATGGATGCGGTTGCGATGCGACACGATCCCCATCAGTAAACTGATGCCTCGTTCTATTTATGACGAACTGTACTGACACTACGTTCAGATGATTTGCAACTGTCGCTTTGTCACGTCAAGTGTAGACAGATGTTTAGCGCAGCAGGGCACGGCACGACAACTGTCGCATCCAGTGTAGACACGGTCAGACAGTGTCTGCTCTATTACACATAATTATATTAAAAAAAATAAATAAAAAAAAAATACCTAAAACAGCGGCATTTTTACACTTGCTCTGTCCTAGGTCCATGACACTGACTCACTGTGGAGTTGCCGGTTTTAATCTTAACAGCTCTTAACGCCGAATGTGCACTCGGATGGTTAGATGCATGATGTGCTAGTATAAAAAAATTAAATAACTTAAGGTCTTTCCAGCATTAAGGTAATCCTGTACACTGTTCACTGTCTCCCTATGGCCTTGCCAACTTCCAGCCGGTAAGCTCCTTCCTCTGCTCGTTGGTCTCACCTAGGGGTGGGGTTCATCACAGACCTCCCGGCATCTGTGTCCTGTTTGTGGCTGACCTTCTCCAAAGCCTGTCATCTGGTGCTGATGAAGAGACCACAGAAGTGTCATTCCATCACACCTTCTGGAATTTTAGCCTCCTGAATACATAAAGTCTGACCGTTCATATTTTCTGCAGGTTTGGTTCATCACCCAGGGTCTGAAGTTCCTTCTTTGTCCTAGATGTGTCCATGAGTCCCTTCTCCAGCTATCATCCTCAATTTAACAGGCAGACGGTACGGAAGATTCAGGAGAGGATTCTCCTCCGCCTCTGCTCCTGGATGATGGGCCGGTCTGTGCAGTCCACAAGATCCTGGACTCCCAAAGTCAACCCCACTTACTACCTTTCAGGTCGGTCATCCGATTCGCTCAACACCATGTGGTTAGAATCAGCCGTAATGGCGGGGACTCCGGCCCTCAGGCATGGTCCGTTGAAGGGGGAACTGTCACGGCTAAACCAGGCTCTCCCTCTCCTAACACACTACGCTCACTCTCTCCTGCATTCTGATTATATACACCTGGAACTCATTCACCTGCCAATCACGGACTGCACTTAAGCCTGGCATGAAATGCATTCATTGTCTGGTCTTGTCAGTGTGGCTACAAAGAGTGTCTGGCTCCTGTTCTTCTCCTGTGGATTGCTCACCTGTATATTCACCCTGTTGATCTCCTTCATCTGTTCTCCTGGGTATTTTCCAGTTCTCTGCTAAATTGCTAAATCAACTCCAGCGTTTGGTGTTTGTTCCATCCATGTGATATCCTCATGTTCCCTTTTGCCTCTGCAAATAGAGACTGTTACTGTCTGAGTTAAGAGCCTTCCCTGGTTGTGTTGTTCTAGTATCCTCAGCTGTATTGTCAGTTGTCACACTGTTCAGTAATGCCCTGTGGTTGAGTTCATTCAATGTAATGAAAAAAAATATATGTAAAATGTACTAAAAGCATATTATAACCCTTGATGTTCGTAACCAATATCTGCAAATGCTCTTTTATCATTTTTCACTGTAAAGCACATGGTAAAACTGGATAAAAATGTCCATCAAGACAAACTTTATGTTGGCTTGAAAAAGCCTATCGAGACATTTTGAAGTATTTTAAAAATCTTCAAAAGCTTGAAGTTTGAAGCAGTTTGAAGTGTTCTGGATGGTTTTATAACAGAGGCAGAGCTTGCATTAGAGCTCTTTACTCTCGTGCACAAAACAGATTCTGTATTCATCAAAAAGAGTCAGAATATGCAAGGAAATACAAACTCTGAACTTTATATAAATAAACTTTCTTTTATTGTTCACGTTATGTCTTTGCTGCTGACCTTAAAGTTAGATTCCAACATACAAAAAAGGCAAGTGACGTTTTTTTTTGCATTTCATGTTTTTTTACTTCTTTAGTTGTTTGCTCTTCTGATATCCAGAAATGCATCTGAAAGGTGTGTTCATATCTGTTGATGGTGAATTAGGCGGGCCAACACAGTCTCTTGACAATTTCTAACTATTATATGTTTTGGCATATTGGCAACAAATTTGTACAATTTCAAACATTTTCATGCAGCGGCCTGCCCACGCCCCGTCAAGGATTAGATTTAAGGGAGCAGCTTTATACTTATATTACAAATCATGTGTTTTACCACAAATCACATCATCTGATTTTTTTCTTTGGAAGGACGTTTCTAAAGTCTTAACGGAGACATTGAAAGTCTGAACCTCACGCTGAGATTGTGGGAAGGATAAAACTGAAATTGTTTGTCAGGATTACGTTTATATAACATGTCAAATGAACATTAAAATCTGTGGTGGTCTCATAAACTGTGCTTTTTAACTTAAAGTCACGCTAAAAACTATTTTTCAAGTTGTCCCAGCTAATGTGCATTTCTCCCATTCATTTGTATCTGAGCAGTCCATCTCTTTCTCATTTCTGATTACGTGCACACAGTAAGCACAATAAGACCAGCAATTAAATTAAAATTGTAATCAACACTGTTTGAGCAGACTGTCCACATGCGTGTGTACTCAGACAGTTACTAACGCATTTTTGCACACAATTTGCACTGTCTAGGACTGGTTATTTCAAAACACTTACTGTAAGAGCCAAACCTGAAAGTAAAAACGTCTTGAAATGTGAACAGCTGCTAAAGACGCATGGGACGCGTTATTGTGAATGCATCAGCTGTTACAGAATCAAGTCAAACACATTGAGTGAATTATAGAGAGTTTATGGGTGGTTTCGATTTTAGTCTATCTTGTCTAGGACGTTTTTCATGTTCTGCGGTTACTTTTCCTCTATGCTCCCGAGTTTGAGTGCAGAGTTGGCTCCATCGGCACCATCGCATCCGTTAATCGTGCCTCGGATAGGGTGGGGCAGGTAATTCACCTCCTCGTGACGTTGGAACATCAGGCACGGGAGCTTGAGTCCGCCTGTGAGGGAGTCCTGGGCGCGTGGGTCCATGGCGAGGAATGTGACGGCTCCGGTCGTGCTTACGTGACGGACGGGGGAGGGCGGGGGCGCGGACATTAGAGGACGACGCTTAATGAAGTAACGCCACCACGAAGAGGCAAGTGAGTCGGAATCACATGATCCCACACTTACGGGAGCCGATTCCTTCCATATTGTCCAGTAAGTGTGCAGAGGGATTGACGTAGTGGTCGGGATGCGGCTGCTGCTTTTCTGAGTGCAGCAGCTCTGGTCGTCATGCACACTATGCGTCTTCACAACGCGTGGCACGAGCCCTCATGACAATGATAAAACTCATGAAACCCAGACGTGCAACACTCAGGCCATGTGGGTTGCTCAGTCTCAATTCTTCTGCTCCTCAGATCGGACGGGGTCGCGGGAGTGACGCTGGCCGTCTTTATCCTTGTACCACAGAAAGCATCCGAGATATTTATTTTCTGATACTGTTTAATGGTCCAGCAGCAGCTGGGAGGCGGCGATCCCCCGGGAGACCCGCCAACGGAATGCGGTTGGAGAATAAGAGTTCTGGCGACACACTTAGTAAGGTAGGAGCGGGGTGGAAATGACAGAGTCAATCTACCTATTAAGTATCGATCTTGCGCTTTCTTTTTTTCCGTCGCTGCTCGTGAGTAAGGTGTCATCTCGGTTGTCTTTCTAGTCAGTTGGTTCAGGTTTGTCATAGTCGTCTACCCCACTCCCTGCACCCGTCCTCTAATAATTCACGGATCCTCAAATGAGGCATGCAACCCTCCCGGAATTCCCTTGACCTTTCGAATTTAAAAGGACTGCATGCACGTGGTGTTCCTGGGCGGTTGGGTTTCAATGGACCCATTACGGCCAGATCCCACTCAAACTAAACACCCCTCCTGAGGCTCTCGCACGGCAGGCTTTGTTGCTCGCAAAGAACACAACAAATGCCTTATGAGATATTTTACATTATACAGTTCATGTTACAGGGTAACACGATTAGTAAGGACCGAGTAATGCAGATGCTATAGTTTTCTGGAGCTTCTGCTAATTACAGGTCAGTATCTGTGCTGTTTGCTACTTTTATTATTACTCGTACATCTGCCTAGGTTTTTGTTTGTTTGTTTTTCAAACAATTAATAAACTCTGGCCCATAATTATTTGTGCTAGGCACATGAATGATTCCTCAAATCATGTGTGTTGAGGAGGCGGGTAAGAACAGGGAAAGGGACCATATCGTATCTGGTCGAGACAATACGATCAAAGACTAAACAAGTGCAGTAAACAAACAGGCAACCACCTTATCTAGTTGTTTGTTGCGTGTTTGGCCAAGTTTTTGAGTAATTTAGGATGGGGCACTGTGGTGAATGGGGTTGATGTTTATAATGGGCTGATAGGCCGACCGTCAAATTTGTCCCTGAAACTCTGCAATGAATCACTAGAGTTGCCTTTGCCTGCTACTGATGTGGACTCTAGGCTGTATTTAAGTATTTACATTTCGGTGGGGTAACCGGGCGGTACGGTCTTTACAGAAAGCAGGGGTCGGGTTGTAAACAGAATCAGTTTTATGTGCAAATGGAGACTAAATTGTATTATGGGCCTAGAAAAGGCAGAATGACTGTGCAGTATACATTTATTAAAGTTTGCTTGTAAGGCTGCAGTCGATATTCACTTCTCATAAACAGAGCTAATGTCCAATTGGACAAATGTGATTACTGGAGCATTATGCCGTAAAATACACTGGAACAGAGACAAGTTGGCCAGCCAGAGTCATGAGGGATCATGTTTCTCACTGCGATCGCTCTCATTTACTGAAATGTGATACGTGGTGTCATTAGTAAAACATTGAAATACGTTTGCTGACAGGGACTGCTGATGTACGTTTCAATGGCCACTTCTTCACACTGCCTTTTAGTGTACTAATGAACAAATCATAATAGATAAAGGTTTTTCATACTTTCATTCTTCAAAGATAGTGTCACTGTGTGTGATTGTATATCAAATCAAATTAGCTGTACATCCCTGACTACCAGTTACCATACTTTGACTGTATTTTGTTTTATAGCAGTAATTCCACAATTAAAGGACAGCTTTATGCTGTGACCGCACAGTGAACAGGAGCAAGACTGAAGACTGATGAATGTCTGTATTTCTGTAATATCTTCTACATTATCAAGGAAGTGTGATCATTTGATCTTGTTATGAGTTCTCAAGATGCTTTGTGCATGTAAAAATGTTAGTATTCAGTTTGATTATATTTTAATGTAATACTTAATATTTTTCATCAGTGATAGAAATATGCTTTAAGAGGGTTAAGAGGTACGTAAGCAAAGTTCAGTTTGTAGATAAATATATAATAGTAGCTATGCTAGCTAAATATACTGTATCTACCTGCTGGGTCCAGCGGAGAGACAAGCAAATGCATTAAGCTGAGAGCAGAGGACTTTTGGTTCCAAACAAGGTAAGGAGTGAGTATTTTTCAGTGATGCATTGCAGACGTGTGCAGTAATGGCTGTGTATTGCCAATCTAAAGAAGTTAAACTCATTTAGTCCAGTCAGGACTAGAGTAAGTCTAATACCTATCATTTTTGTCCCCATTACCTATGCTTCTACAGGGGTGTATTCCAGAAAGCAAGCTTAACTTACCATCTGCTAAACCCTGAACTCTCGGTTGATTAACCCAAATCTTGCTTACTCGAGGTATGCTGGTTTCAAAACCGTGTCTGGGAGTAAGTTCATTCAACCCAGAGTATGTTCCTGGTTAACACACAAGACATTCTCAACAGAGCCACAAATCAACGAGTCACTATGGAAATGGACGCTAAGAAAAAGCACGCCATGCTGCTTCTATCTTCTTCTTCTGTTCAGAGGCCATTTACATACTTATCACCACCTAATTGATGGTTGTGCAATCATTTTTTTAGTTTATTCTTTTCATCACTGGGAATAAGAACTATATTGTTTGTTTGATGCTAATTATATAATAAGAATAGTCACAATATTGTTAATTTTTTTATAGAGATATAGGTGATAGAAAATGCGATCATGACAATCAAATGTAATAAATATATTAGAATAAAATAAACATGACCTTGTTTAATAGTGTTTTATAATTAATATATATCGATAACTCTTATATATGACAATAGAATAAATATAATTACATATTAGAATAATATTACCTTATATAGTACTTGTAATAGCGCTTATAATTAACACATCATACAACTATATATGCATATACATATACAGTATATACAGTTGTGTGTGGGTGTGTATATATATATATATATGCCACAACTGTGTTTTTCTCACACAACCTGCAAATGACCTACTGTTTTTCTGCAAACTTAGTGATCCTCCATAAGAACACGATCCCTTCCGAAGGCGAATGGCTTTGGTTTGCCGTCGATATTTTTTACAACACCAGTAGTTTTTTGGCCAACGTGAACTACTGTAACCTCTACCGGGGGGGGGGGGGGGGGGCCGGTCATTTTGATATGTTTGCCGATCCTGCAAAGAAATTAAAAAATAACAATAATGAAATCAAGAGCCAGATCACGTAAGGACTGTTAGAGCTCTACTGGTAATATCAGGGCGTCAGTATAAGGATTACGGTCCGGTATCGTTTCCTGCACTCAATTAATAAGTTTTAATTACTAGGTACCGGTTTGGGGTTTATTATAGAGAATTAACTACTGGACTGGACGACAAGTTTACCCACGCCAGCAAGCAACAAAAAATTGAGAGCCTAGAAAAAGACGGCCCAAAGTTCGTGTATGTTTCAGTAATCGTGATGATGGTGAACAGGGGTGTCCTGTCTTGCTCCTGGAGGAACAATGTCCTGCAGAGTCTGAAGACCGTGATTAGAGGGTTCAGGTGTGTTTCATTAGGACTGAATTTGAACTGTGAAGGACAGCGACCCTCCAGGAACAGTTTCAGACAGCTTTTTTGATATTTTACAACTTTGGTTGCTGGCCATGTGTGATGGAGTTATTGTGTTACAGATTCCTAGAATGAAGCACAGGTGTGGATAAGAATAAGTCCTTGACTAATCCTGGATTGGTTGCCAAGTTTATGTGGGTTGGTCTAGCAGATGTAGGTTCGGGCTAACACATTGCTTCACGGACACCTATGGTGGCTTCTGGTAGATTGTCTTAAATCTGTGTTTCAGGTAGACGGTCTGCTCCATTATTTATTTTTATTAATGTGGTGGTTTCATGTTTCAGATTTTACTGTGAATCAGGATTGCTGCTGCGATTTCAACATTTTTGGCTAATCTTTTCTCTCTTTAGGAGTTGAAATGTCCACCAACAGGGTTTGGTACAAAGTCCGGAAAGGCTACTGCTGCAACATGGCCTTGGTTCGTCCTAATGAATGAGGCTATTGGGAAGCGTCTCTCTGTTTTACCGCCGTTTTAATATCCTCATCCGTTCAGGATGACCCATGGCCATCAGCTTCATCTGTTTCTGTGGCTGCTTCTCCACCGCCCCCACAAGCTGGATGCAAAAGGGAAAGATCCACTGGCCTCTTGGACTTCCTGTTAAGTTGGAGGCAGAAAAAGATGATGCGAGAGCGAGAGAGAGAGCAGTGGAGAGGATTGAGCAAAAATGTGGTGCACCCTTTAATAAGGCCATTTTCGACAATAGATCTCATCAGCCCAAACAACTTTCATGCTGACAGTCAGTGCTCAGCACAACAGGAAGTCAGCTATTGTGGATTGTTTGAAAAATGCATGCTCTGGAATTTGTGATACTCCTCCTAGGGTTCTTCTTGAAAGGTTTGGCCATGGCGAGGTGACGAATTTATGGTGAAAAAAAGGGAAACAGTAGGGCGTGGGTGGGGGGTTATAACTGAGCAAGGCCTAATTGTCTGATTTTGAGTTAAACTTCAACGAGTGGTTGCCATTGAGGAGCCGCGGTCACAGTAGCAAACCGAATTAAAGCGCCACGGAACTGGCCGCAGAAGTGCTTGAAATCCCGCTGTCAATTAATTTGTCCCACCCACCTTGCTTTCAAAGCTTCATCGGAATAAAGAGAATAATAAAGAGATTCTTGATACTTAATAATGTGTACCCATGGAAGCAAACTTACAGGGGGGGTTGAAAATGATTCTGCTATATACTCCTCCAATTGCTGTCTATGTTTTACACCATAATTTGTGTACAGCTTTGGTCTCAAACTCAATTCCTGGAGGGCCAAGCGTGCTTGGCACGAGTTTCTCGTCCAACCCTGTAAATCAACAGCACCTGTTAATCAAGGTCTTCAGGATTACTAGAAGCTTCCAAGCAGGTGTGAGTTGGAGCTGGTAGGAGAGAAACATTGCAGAGCTGTGGACCTGCAGGAATTGAGTTTGAGACCACTGGTGTACATGATGCCAAAACACTGAGAGGCCTAAATGGAGGCGGCTCCACTGGAACAGTGATGGTCTTCTGTGTGGGCTTGTTGTCTTTAAAGGAACACTCCACTATTTTTGGGAAAATAGGGCTGCATATTTCCAGGGGCTCCCCTAGAGTGTAACAGGTTTGAATTTGTAAAAAGTAGTTGACCGTTATTTCGTGAATGGCCTGCAGAGGGCCTGACGTCCGTTTCTGGCTGTAATCCTTTTAGCTGTAACGTTAGCATAGGATCTTGGGGATCTGAATTAGCCAGTTACATCTCTCGGTAAAAATGGCCAAAGATAGTTTAGATATTATTCCTATTTACAACTTGACTCTTCGTGGTTAGTTACTCGTGTACGTAAACCAACGGAAGGGGGGAAGGGGTGGAGGGGAGGGGGAAGGTTTGATTGGTTCTAGGCCGGAGTATGGCTGAACTATTCTCTATTTCGGCGTACTAAGTCGGAAGGGACTTGTGCTGCCTCCCGATGGTGCAGCGAGGCGGCGATGATATGTAACAGCACGCCTGAAAATAGTCCCAGCTAGGTAACTTCCAATAAGCGAGTCCGTTCAGGGGCGCATGAGTAATACTAGAAAACTCTTTGGTCATTTTTGAGCGAGATGCTAACGGTCTAATCGGATTCAATGATATATTCTATGCTAATCTACAGCTAAAAGTGCTACCGCCAGACCCGGAGTATCGGCTGAATGGAGTTCGAAAAGGTAAAACGTCAACTGTTTTAACCTAGGGATCTGGAAAATGAGCCCTATTGTTGGCAATACGCCCGAGAATTTTTTTTTTTTAAATGGACATTGTGTTAATAGGTGTTTCTTTTTTCTCTAAAGGCAATTCTTCAAATTTTTCATCGTATCGGGTATTCATTTCTTTGGATGCAACTGCTCTTATAAACCAGCAGAAATGAGTTGATTAGCTTGTAGAAAAGAGCAATTTATGTGTAGCATTTATATTCATTGAGCTCCTATCTGCAGTTTGTCTGTATCCATTTATAATGAATGAGGTTGGGTCATTGTTTTATTATTATTGATCACTGTAAATATAATTCAAATGATTTATTAATAGGTTTGTGACTGAATGTATTTTTAAGCGCCTCTGGCACTGAAATAAACAGAGATGCTGCTCTATAATTTCAAAGAAAGGAAATGTGAGCCCTTTATATCTACCTGCGTTTTTGCATAAAGTCTGGATTTACTAAAGACACACAGTGAAACATTATCGATGAAAAGGTGTAGACACAGTTACTTTTGCAGCTAAGATTTTGTCCTCTACATATTTTGTCAAGTCTTTGAATTTTTTTTCTGAATCTGAATTTGTTTTTCCAAACTGGTTAATTACATTTGGGCTCCGCCTTCTACAGTAGCCACGCCCCAAAGCATCGCTATTGGCTGCACGGTGGTATGCAAATACATAGGTTGACAGGCAGGTAGAACATCCAATGACAATCGGACAAACATTTTATAGTCCTGAACCTTCCACAGAAGATATAGGCCTATGTATACAGTTAGGTCCATATATATTTGGACTTTATTTGTTTTTATTAATTTAGCTGTTGGCCAAAACATATTCAAGTTACAGTTATATAATGAATATGGGCTTAAAGTGCACACTCTGAGCTTTAATTTGAGGGTATTCTCCCCTGATAGCAAGCAAGCATTGAATCAATGTCAAAAATAGTTGATTTGTCAATATTAATTGCATTGAATCAAAATCACTTTTGCACCCGCAATTAATGTTGAAAAAATGTTGAAAGGGAGGGGGTTCACGACAAACCCCCATATTATTGTATCATTGTTTTTTCTTGAGGCGTGGCTCTTCAATGCTGTGATGGCCGAGGTGGCTAGTCCTCCTTAATCTCAACCGATGTGAAATGCAGCATTTCACTCGCTTAGAGTCCGACACTAAAGGCCGAGAATATCCACAAACAGCACAACAACTTAAGGGGTCAGCTTTGCATGAAATGTGCACTTCAAATGCTCAGGCAAATGAAGAAACCCACATCCTGCTGACTCCATGGGACTCCATACTTACGGCCGTACAGGTGACCGGTGCAAGCGGATTCTCAACAAAATATTAAAAATGAACATTTTATTTATGATTACATTTATTTGTCCAATTACATTTGAGCCCCTGAAAAAAGAGGGCTTTGCATAAAATCGCTGTTTCTTGTATTTGGGTTTGGTGCACATTTTAGAGTGGCAGCCAGTAAAGCACGTTTTTTTCAGTTATCTAGGCCTCCCTGCATGTTATTACCTCTGTCTCTGTCGCATGCACGTATCTCGAGTGCTGAAGGAGCAGTTATCAGTGTGACGCGGGGGGAAGAGCAGAGCTCGGGTGGCCCATATCCGATCCTTAGGCGGCTGGCACCGGTGGGCGGTGTGAAGGTGCTGTTGCCTGGATCTGGGGGGTTGCAGAGCATTGTTTAACAGGCAGAGGTGGAGCAATATCAGATGATGGAGGCATGTCGTGTTTGTTCTTGTTAAATGAGGGGGGGGTTGGAGGGGTGAAGCCACGGTGGAAGGAGTAGGTGCAGGGTTTTTTGTGAAGGACTGTTGCTGTGGCATTGCCAGCCGGGGGAGGCTGGATGTGGTCTGATAGAGAATCTTGATTTGAGTGAAGGCGGAGGGTCAACACTATTTAGCCATGTCTGCGGAATAATGCTGGCTGTTCATCGCTACTTGAAGCCTCTTGATAGGCAACTTGGGGGGCTACTCTACTCAGAAATAATTTTTCTGTCTAGGGGTGGGGGGTTAGGGGGCTATGTTTCTTTAAGGGGTTTCTTCACTTTGATTGCTGCATGGGACTAGCATGTCCAGAGGGGATAACGGCTGTAGATACCGAGGTCCTCATTTTTGATAGCGTATGTATGTGAGCTGTCGACCTCGTTATGTAAGGTCATGACAGGGCATTCTGGGTTACTGTTCAGGGGGAAACTGTGGTGGTGAGGGGGTGGGTCGCACTGCAAAAAACTACCAAATAGGCTCAGATCGTGTGTGTTTTTGCTGGGTTCCTGGGTGAAAGCTGTTACAAAAACAAAAAGGGAGTCCTATTGGCGAAGCAGTGTGATGCAAAGTAATCATTGGGGTGGCGTACTTGGTTGGCCGTTCTGTGGTCATGAATGCCTTCATTCTTTACACTTTATAAAGGTCAAAAGTCAGCAGGGGGATGGGTTATTTTCAACCCTCAAGGCATGGTATAGGGGGGGCTTGGGTCAGTGGTTTTGTCGAACCACTGGCCAGGGGTTTTTGTTTTTTTTGGTAAGATTGTAGGTTTATCCGCCAGGTGGAACAGTTGGCAGGGGCGGGTGTTAAAGTACAGAACATCTATGTTAACAGCCTGGGGCTGTCACTTCGATGTGCCCGGTGCCGATCGCTTTCAATTTCCTGTCCGGTTTATCTCGGACCCACGGGATTTCATGTTTGCTGAACTGTGAGGGAGTACTAACTGGAGTACTGCAATGTGACCCTTTTCACACTTTCAGGTTGCAAACCACAGACCCCAGAATATGGCCCTAGCGGGGTAACGTTGGGGTATGATGGAGATTGAATATATGCACGCAACTGTAACTAGTTTGGTCCCATTTGCAGCCACACATGGCCACACTGCAAACATAGGGGAGCTGCTTTTGTGTTTTGACAGACTGACAAACAGTACGAAGACGGCAATCCCCGTGGAAACACAATCTACGTGCCAAATGTGACGAGAACGAAGCTTAAAATTGTACTCAGACCATAAAGAATTAGGTTAATGCAATATAAGCTAACCCTGATTGTATTGTCAAGTGTTAAATACTGAGGCCTATGTATTTTTTCACTTCAATCACAGTAGCATAGTTTTCTGAAATGTATGTAGATGTAAAGGATTATAGTGCATAATAATCCGCTACAGGGTAGAGGTGGTTAACTGATGAGCGCTGGTTGTGGTGGTTGTCACCGGGCCTGGGGGGGGGGTGTCAGTGAGGTAGGGCTAACAACAGGCACTGCATTCTATACTGAGGTACATTGTACTTTAACAATTTGGTCGTCCTAAAGTAACTGTCATCTGTAGGCGTAGATCTGGTAGCAAGATGTGGGTTGCTGAGAGAAACGCGCAAAAGTTACAGGATCTTTAGCAAAAAAGTGTTACTCTGCCTAACGGGGGGCAACGGACCTCGTAGGGGTCCTCGGTTCTCTTACACCAATAATACTATGCAGTCAAAAACGCGGCATTTTGTTATATTTAACATTATGATGGAGGTTAAGGCAAGGGTACTTTTTTTGTGTAATTTTGATTTCTGTCAGTGCTTCTGCTGAGATGGACAATCTGGCGTAAACAAGCTCCAAGTGCCCGCGCACCCCCTTGGGTCCTGCTGGCTGCCAGTGGCTTTCGGAAACACCAGTGTGGTGTGTGTGTGTGTGTGTTGTGTGGTGTGTGTTGTGTGTGTGTGTGTGTTATGTGTGTGCGCGTGTGTGTGTGTGTTGTGAGTGAGTGTGTCTGTTGTGTGTGGTGATGGGTGTGTGGTTGGTAGTGGTGCATGTTTTGTGTGTGTGTGTGTGTGTTATGAGTTTTCATGTTTTTGTGTGTGTGTTGTGGTGTGAGAGAGTGCATGTTTATGGGGTTTATGAGGACACACATTTGTATAATGACATGGGTTTGACATAGGTATTACAACGAGAAGGGGATTAATGAGGACATTTTCAGTGTCCCCGTAAATAAAAACGCTTATAAATCACACAGAATGAATGTATTGAAAATCTGAAATAGCACAAAGTCTCCTGTAAGGGGTAGGGTTAAGTGTAGGGTTGGTGTAGGGCAACAGAATACAGGGTCTGTACAGTAGAAAAAGAAGGCCGATGGGGTACGCCTATGTGATAATCCCATAGCCGGGCACATAATAAGACAACCTGTGTGTGTGTTGTGAGTGTGTGTGTTGGTGTGTGTGAGTGTGTGTGTGTGTGTGTGTGTGTGGTGGGTGTAGTGTGTGTGTGTGTGTGTTCTCAGGTTGTTCAGGTGGAAGGGGCGCCGTGGTTTGACTTGCTTTATTGTGTCTTATCTGCAAGGCTGAGCTCGCGGAAGCACCGGCGGGATTGGCGAATAATGGTGGCACACATGGCGCATCACGGAGAAACGACGCCGCTGAGCGACGGGTGAGTATCGGCGGAGAACTGCTGCTTCCAGCCGCTCACACCAGCCTCTGCTCCACGCGCTCCACGCAAACAAAGAAAGAGCGCGCGCGGAACCGAAAGTAGCACAGTAATAACACCGCTGTTCCGGAGGAGTAGTGCTTCAGGCAGGATTCAGCAGTTACTCACGTATACACTCTCATTTACTCCAGTTACACGCGTCTGCATGAGATACAGTGTTTCTCTCTGGCTTCTTTCATTTCAAACGATAAGCTGAAAGTTCAGGATGATCTAGTCAAATTGTGCTTATGTAGGAATTGAAACAAGCCTCCTCGGTGAGAATGTATCAGTACTATGGAAAGGGGCTCTGCTTATGAATATTAATAATTTAATATAACGTTGGCCAGCAGGATTGGCAGACGTTTGTAAGCAAGGGCTAATACAGGTGTTATATATGAGTAGTTATGAGTATGCTAGATTTTAAGGGAAAAGAAAATGACTCACCCTCAAGTTGTTCCAAGCCTGTGTGAGTTTCTTTCATCAGCTGAACACAAGATCTTTGTGGAAGAATGCGGGGGGGGGTAATGGGAACGCGAAACACGTGTGTCTATTCTCATTCACTTACATCGCATTATTCCCAGAGCCTACTGTGAAAGTCACTGGGGTCCATCAACTGCTTGATTACCCGTATTCTTCCAATAAATGCGTACTTTACCATGTGTAAGACCAGGTAATAAAACAGCGCTGAACCCATTGGATGCGCAGTCTGCATTGATGGGAAGGCTTTGTAAAATGAATGACAGGGATAAGGTGTTTCATTGTACAAACTAATTTTGCACAGCTTCCTAAGACCCGAATACAACATAAAAAGCAACAGCGTCCCATTAGGGTGTGCGATAGTCTGCGATAGAGTATTTATAGTCACTATTTTGCAAAAACCATTCAAAACAGCCCTACAGAGTGCTCGCATGCATCACGTGAAGTCTAGACTAGTGCGAGTGCATTTACAGTGCGTTCTTTCACTGCATGATTCAGTCTATTAAAACGCATTTAGAATGATCACAAATTCAAGACATGACGGCAGAAAATGCATGCATTTATATAATTTCATATAGTTAATAAATTTCACACAAAGAGTGGCGTTTTTTTCTCCAAACATTACCATGATTACAAATGTAATTTTTTACAACAGTTCAGAAAACAAAAAGTTAATTAATAGACATGTTTTAGACACCATATTGCCTATTTTTGTGCTATTTCGCGCCACCCCCGCCAAAAAAAAAGTATGCCACCAAACACACCACAATGCAGTTTTTGGCATCTCAGGGGGGGGGGGGGGAGGGGGGGGGGGGGGGGGGGGGGGGGGGGGAGGGGGGGGGGGGGGGTGTGGGTTTCGTTCTGACTGAATCAGCGTTTAAATGCTTCGTTTCATCGCATGACGGCGGCTGATGGAACAGTGACTTACTGCCACCTACTGGCGGTTTGTAATTTCGCATTTAAAGTTTCTGTTTATTTATTTAAGATAATTTCAATACGAGTATTCAAGTGTTTAGATGTTTATATATCAAACAGTTTATTTAGGGTGCATTTGTAACTGCAGTTTAGAATGCATTCATGTCGCTGCATTAACTTACTAAAGGTGCCTCTTCAGATGCATCTTCTTGTTTCCTCTGCGTGCAAAGATAATTTTGTTGATAACGGTTTATTTGCTTGGTAACAGCCCAAAGGTGGGTCGTTATTATTCCAAAGGTGTCAACGTGATTAAAGTTAGATAATTTGACTCAAAGATACTGCACAGCTTAAAGACAATGCTTAGTAAGGGTAACCGGGATGCCATAAAAGCTAAAATCCATTTAAAACTATGGAAGATTCATTTCTATCGAGTGTGAACGGAGGGCCTGCTCCACAGTAATATGATAATTAAAAGAAGCTTTAGGATCGTCCAAAATAATTAGTTTAATGTATCGTTATGGAAGTAAAAGCCCAGAAAATATTGAGATAGTATTTTGTCAATCTTGACAACAGTCCCTACATCCAAGCACATGTTTAGTCATCATTTGTGCAAGCAGGGTGACTGACCAAGGGGTAGAGGAGGGTTCACGGTATTGATTTGTTTGCCGGATATCTGGTTGGCCGGCTAGTTTTCAACTTATTTTTCCGATAGCCGATTCGATATATTTTCTTTGTGTTTGAAATAACACCAAGTGCTCTCCTCTCGCAGAGATTCATTGAATCAATGCACTGGCAATTTTTTTCTAAGATTTAACAATTTGAGATGGTCAAGCAAAATTCTGAAATCTTTTTAGTGGCTTCCTATTTGGGTAGAAAAAACACGTTGTAAATAAATCTATTTAGTCTATTGTTGCTGCGCGCCTTACGCTGAAGTTAGCCAACTTATCAGTGGGGTTCCTGATCACAGATTGACCATGATTAACATGAAAATTCACATTTTCACAGTAAAAGGCGCATGGAGGGTGTTTCTGGTGGTTCACAAGCATGGGGTAACGCGAGCACAGTAGGTTGATAAATACAACTTTTAACTAAAATAATGTTTTTTTTAATATGTCTAAGTTAATACTTGTTCAAAACAGTCACTTTAGCAAAGTTTGGCTATTTTCTGCTTATTTTGATAAATAATGTTCAATAAATATACTGTAATTAAAATATGTTAATATAAAAAATATATATTTTAAAATACAGAAAAAAAAATCATTTTAATAAGTAAAGATTCTGAAAGCACTGAAGGAGATCCCATAATAATTTAATATAGATTTACAGTAGTAACAACAAATTACTGTATATTTTATTATGTTGAATTATTAGATGATCATGTTTGTTACATATGATGGTTTCTTATAAACTAGTGATTATCTCTAAGGTTGGAGTACTGCCCACATAAGTGCGGTCGATAGAGTTCCAAATTTCATGAGAGAATTGTCAGACAAATTAAAAATCACATTTCGCAATGCAAAATTGCAAATAATTTAGGTCTTTCACCAAAAATCATACATAATATTGTGAAAAGATTCAGGGAATCCACAGAAATGTCAGGGCAAGGCAGGAAACCTCAGTTGAATATGCTTGACCTTTGAGCCCTCAGATGGCATTGCATAAGGAACCGAGTCCCCTTTCATCAGTGACAGATGCAAAAGCAAATGTCTGTCATGGTATATGAGTGCATCAGTGCAAACGGTACGAGTGACTGGCTTATGTGTGAAGGTACTATTGACATGGAGGCATATATTGGGATTGTACAGAGATATATACTGCCATCAAGATGGTGTCTTTCATGGGAAGTCCATGGTTATAGATCAAGAATGCCACCTCATTCTGCATGTGCTACAACAGCGCGGTTTCGTAGAGACAGAGTGAATGTGTTAGACCGGCCTACCTGCAGTCCAGATCTGTCTCCAATTGAAAATGTATGACCAGTCATGAAAAGGAGAATCAGACAACGACAATCACAGACTGCTGAGCTTCTGAAGCCTTGTAGCAAGAGGATTGACAATATTGCTTGCTAACTTAACACTTAGTACCTCAAGTTTCCAAACAAATGAAACATTGTAACTAAAAGGAAGTTAGACATGCCTCTGTCTCAGCTTTTTTTTGGAGTGTGTTGCAGCCATCAAAATCTAAATATGTTCATATTTACACAATACATTTACGTTGGTCAGTGAAAACTTTGGAAATGTTTTCTTTGTACTTTTGTCAATTAGATAAAAGTTAAAGAGAATGAACAAATCACAGATTCTTGATTTTATTGCATTTTAGAAAACGTCCCAACTTCTCTGGAATTGGAGTTGTAATACAGCTAAAGGGTTGGCACCTCTGCTCTATATAGATTATTTTAATTTAAAATTTTCATGTTTGGATTTTTATTCATGTAAGCTATAGCTTCTGACCTTTAAATCAAAGCATACTTTAATTATTCAGAAACACAAACTTAATGTTATTTGTGTATTTTACTTTCATTTAATGGCAAGTAGGCCAACAATGCCCCCTTAGTAAATAAAACGCCTTACCGGACGGGCATTAGGATCCGACTAGTGTCTGGCCCTGTCCCAAATTGCACCCTAAACCCTTGCGGTCTTCCTCAGAGTCCAGACTTTCGTGGCGTAATGCCACTTTGACTGTCGGGCAGAAGTCTGCTCGGAGCGCATCGAGGGTGCTCATGAGCACCTGTCTGAACGCTAAAATGACGAATGGGACACCCTACGGTGTCGTGGACTTAACGGACATGTGCACGCGGCAGACATTGTAAGTTCGTGAGAATAAGTGCACATGAAGTGTGTCGTTTGGGACAGGGCCTCTGTTGACTCTTATCACACACCGAACGCATCATTCTGTAGGTGCATTCTTAGATTAAATGCATTCTTAGATTAAATGAAGTGGTCCAAAACAGTGAATCTAATCCCCATTTAGGCAAAAGTTCACTTCATGAATGAGCACACTGCTGACATGATCTTATCGCTAGCACAAGGCATATCAGCATAATTTTTCATATCGAGCTGATGCCAATATTTACATTTTAAACCTTTATTGGCCAATTCCAATACCGTTCTGATAATATTGTTCATCCCTAGACCAAAGTTATTTGAACACACTTGATGTTGTAATTACAGCTTACAAACTCATGAATACACACCTCCCAAGAGGACTGGAACGCACCATTAGTCAGCGTGTTTCTTATTGATTCATGCACAATAGAGCTTCAATAGAGCACCTGACAGATATTCCACAAATAAATAGACTAAATAACTACATCATTTCCTTTTATTGCACATCACTATTAAGAGTCTCATGAGAAAGACTCAGATCATGCACTTCCCGTATGCAGAATGATGATGCACTTCAGTGTAACTCCATCCTCGGGTGCTTCCATTATTAACATGCATTCAGCTTTCGTTGAGACCCTTCTCTCTTATTTTGTGTGTGCCGCACACAAATACAGTTGCGTGGATGAGGATGTTATGTGGGTAGTGAGTGAACAGAAAGAGGAGATGAATGAAAGGGATCGGGATGAGACTATCTGTTCACCTGCCCATCCTGTCGTAATGACTAGAGGTGAACAGATTTGGATTGCTGTCCTTGCAGAAGAGGCTCTGCTTGAGTGTCAAACGAACCCCCTGGATTTCAGTAGATATTGGATAGAATGAGGATGATCAGAATAGAGGAAGAGTTCACTAATCACAGTATTTGGATGAGAAGTTGACTGCACTAAGATGCGTTTCCCAAAAGCATCGTTAGCCAACTGTGGTCGAAAATTCCTTTATTACCAACAGAGTTAAACGATTCAGTGTTTTCTGAAACCAGAGTTTAAACAAACATTTGCAAACAGCATTACAAACTTACATGGTCGGATCAGCTCTCTACCTCTGCCTGTAGTTAGAAGCAGAGTTTCTTGTTAGTAAATGGATCATGCTCATGGGCACAATAAACAAGCCTACATGCACTAAACAGGGCAAATTAACATTAGAGCGCAATTGCATAAAAGCACCAATTGGAGGGGAAATTCTGCGTGTGATTTACTGACAATGCGCACATTAAAGAACACAGACGCAGTCAGATCATTTCCATAATGACCAGCCCAATCTACCAAGAGCAGCGCAAATTACAGCATGCTTTAAGACATGCTTTTTTGGCCATTAAATAATGGCACAAATACCAGTAATTTGACGAGCGCAAACATTAATAAATTGTTTGCTTGATCCATTTTAATACTCTCCTCCCATAAATTTTGCGTCTGAAAGGAAAGCTCCTACAAATGCATATTCAGTAAGGTCAGACGCAAAAATAACTGTCCATGCCTTTTTAGCGCAAATTTTTCTCTGCACATCTTTGGTAAATCCTGACAGTACTATTTTAACGCCAAAAGACGGTTTGTGCTGGGACAAACTGTTAGGAAAACTGGCCCTCTGTCTTTCATTCTTTCAGTTAAAAATATATATGTTTCAATCTTTATATTTTACCATCAATTGAGGCCAGATGATACTGAGGATCAACCGTCACACACAGAAACTTATCAAGAACATTTGTGTTTGAATATTGTGTGCTTGTGTTTAAATGATGTGTGTGCTTTTCTAACACACTTTGCTGCTTTTGCTTGAAGAGTTTGTGATGCTATTTGAGAGTTATTCCATGCTGCAGTTAAGCTGCAGACTCTCTTCTGTGGTGCGCAGGAGTTGGCTGTTGTGAGTGTGGTTTGTTCCTCTAGCCTGAGGTCAGAGTGTTTTCAGCTCTGACATGTGCAAACAGATGAAAACCCGACACAGTGTGGTGACACACTTCTCATGAAGCTGCAAATGACATTTGACTCTGATATTGAATGTGCACTAGGACATGATCTGTGTGTCTGTTTTAGGGAGTGGTGCGCTGGATAATATGAGATGCTGGCACTGCTTCGTTTCCTGTGATTGTGTGGCATGTGACAGGCAGACTATAATATTTTCCCTGTAAACAGGTCAATTTAAAGCTGTGATTTCTGAAACCAGGTTCAGCATAAAGTTGTGATCGAGTCGAGGGTGCATTGATGATGATTGACCTTGCAGGATTTGAAGCCAGCACAATCTCTAACCTCATTTAGTCAGCAGTGAATGTGTTCATCTGTGTTTGTTCATTCATGTCTCTCTTGCATTCACTTGGTTTCTAGGATGGAAACACAGTTAAACATAATTTAGAATCTTCTTCATCCTAGTGTGTATCCTGCGTTGGTGTATCCTTTTGCCACTTAGCTCAGTCCAGGGCATCATCAGGGGTGATATTGTCTGAGTGCATGTCCTCCGCCAGACAATTGAGCCACCGCTTCTTTGGCCGACTGCGCGGTCGTCGTCCAGGTGGTGATAGGTGGTAGGCTGTTTTTGCCACTGTATCATCGCCGCTTCTGATGATGTGGCCATACCAGCGGAGTCGGGCTTCACGCATCTTGTCGACTATGGGCGCCATGCCCTTGCGCCTTCGGACATCTTCATTCCTGATATGTTTGAATCGCGTGAGGCCGAGAGACCAATGGAGCATCTTCATCTCCATACCATGGAGAATCTGCTCGTGCTTAGTGGTGGCTGGCCATCCCTCGGAACCTTATAGCACGACTGGGCGTATGACGGTTTTGTAGATCTTGCCCTTGAGTTTTATGGGCATTTGGCGGTCACAGAGGACGCCTGTAACTTGTCGTCATTTGAACCACACCACGTTGACCCGTGCATGGGCATCGGAGAGGAAGTCACCATCGCTCCTAATGAGCGAACCCGAGATATTTAAATTTGGTAACCTTGTTCAGTGACTGCCCTGTAACTCTAATTGTCCTGTCAATCTGGGGCCCGCACTCCATGTACTCAATCTTCTTGATGTTGAGGGGGCAATCGTGACTACGTCCAGTCGCTCGCTCCAATCTTGCACTTGACGTTCAAGCTCACAACGTGTTTTGTCAGCTTGGAAGATATCGTCAGCGAATAGAAGTGACCAGGGCTGAGGCACCTGAATATCCACTGTGACCGTGTCCATGCAAAGGGTGAACAGAAGCGGGGAGAGGGCAGATCCCTGGTGCACGCCGACGGTGATCGGGAATGGTTTGGACAGGCCAGCGGGGCATCGGACAATGCTAGTGGTGTTGGCATAGAGGAGCTGGATCCACCTTACGTACTCTTCGAGAGCGCTGTGCAAGCGAAGAGAATGCCAGATGAGGTCCCGGGGCATGCAATCAAATGCTTTCTTGAGATCGAGGAAGGCCATGTGAACAATCTGGCTCTTCTCTCAGTGCCTCTCTAGCAACAGCCTGACGGCATAGCTTGCATCAGTAGTCCCGCTTCCTCTAACAAATCCACACTGATTGGGGCTAATAAAGACGATCTTCCGGAGACGGGTGTCAATTACACACTCAAATATCTTCATGGTGTGGCAGAGCAGGCGGATTGGGCGGTAAATGTTGCATTCGCCGACATAACCTTTGCATTTCCAGATCGGGACTGTAACACTGGCAGCCCATGCTGAGGGAGTGGCACCCTTGACGATGATCTTGTTGAACAGTCGAGTGAGGACTTCAACACCTTGGTGTCCAAGTAGCTTCCACGCTTTAGCGGGAATGTCATCGGGTCTGGGGGCCTTTCCAGTTTTTTATCTTTTTGATAGCAAGCTCGACCTCAGCAGGGCTGATCGGCGGTACCGGCCCAGAAACGGGGGCAGCACTTGTGACCGGTGGATGAAAGAATTCCTTGTTGCATGTTGAGTCGAAGTACTCTTTCCAGCGGTGCAAAATGACAGGGGGATCGCAGAGGACTCTGTGGTCGGCGTCTTTAATATTCATTACTTGACCAATGTCCAGGGTCAAGCGATGACAAGCGTTCGCACTGCCTTCTGCCACTGCCTTCTTTGCTTTCGACTTTAGTCATTGGTACGCTTGCCAGTCGTCGGCCGCCCGCGAGACACGCCACAACTTAAACGCGGCCTTCTTCGCCTTCGTGGCTTCTTGAACTTCGTCGGTCCACCACTAGACCTGTTTGTTGATGAATTGTCGTTCTGGCTTTGTCACACCGAGGCACTCTCCTGCCGCGTCGCGGATCGTCTTGGTCACATTTGCCCAGAGTGTTTCGACAGGCTGGTCATCGTCAGTGGTGGCAATGTGAGTGTGGAGTGTGGCAGCCAGCTGTTCTCTTAGCAGGTAGGTGCCACCACTTGATCTTCTCAGGGCCGGTAACTCGGGCATGGGATCGAAGGCCGAGGTTCAGCCGGAGGTCGAGGGTTAGTAGCCGATGTTGGAAGGCGATGGTCTCAGATGGAATCGCCTTGGCATCCATGACGAGCTTAAAGTCGTGCCATCGTATAAGCCAATAGTCAATCTGGGTCGAACGTCCGCCACTGGTGTGAGTGGCAAGATTGGGAGTTGCGTTTCTTAAAAAACGTGTTGGCGACGACCAGATCGGTGGCCTCTGTGCAATCGAGAATTTGGCTGCTCTTTATTTCGAGTCCCATAGCCTTGTCCACCGTGTATCTGCTCATACCCATCTCGCGAAAGCCCCGACATGTCCGTTGAGGTCGCCGCCAATCAGGAGATGCTCATTGATGTTGATTAATCGAAGGTGACCGTCGAACTGGTGCCAGAATTCCTCCTTTTCAGCATCAGTACACCCGATCTGAGGGGCATAGCAGGAGACCACCCTCAGGATCACCAACCCGGTGTCGATCTTAATTGACATGAGGCGATCCGAGATGCGGCTAACCTCAACTACGTTGTCACGCAGCTTCTTACTAATGATGATCGCCACTCCGTTTCGGTTGTTTGCTACTCCATAGTAGTAGAGCTTATACCCTTCTCCTATGTTCTCGCCTTAGTGCCTTTCCAGTTAGTTTCTTGTATGCAGACGATATCAACATGCCGGGTTCTCAATGAATTGGCCAGTTCGTGGGTTTTTCCAGTAAGCGTGCCGATGTTAAGGGTTGCAAGTCATAGATATTGGACTAGCTTCTTCAGCCTGCCCCGTCCTTGAGCAGGTAGCCCTTGTCCACTTCTCACCTTATTCGGATGGGAACTGCGCGCGTTGCTTCCGGGGGAAGCCCTAACATTTGGATCTAAGTGTCGTTGAGGCACTGCATTTTTGTTGCGACAGGAAACAGTTTCGATCAGCCGACGTGTCACACCGTCTGTCACTGACCGCCCTCACCATTGGCCCGATCAAATAAATTGTCGGTTTCCGGGTGGCACCTCAAGGAGGTGGTGATGAGATTTTGCCAGCCCGTTAAACATAATTTAGAATAACAGTACAAAAACCCAACAATCTATTGTCACATTAAAAAATAAAAAAAAGCTAGGCCCCTATTGTTATGGAACAGACAAGACAGAGCAGGTTACTTCTGGTATGAAACGAAGTCTCAGCTTTCAAATTTTGTAATTTTTTATGAAATTCAAACAATAAATCTTTAATGTGTCATGTCGGATCGCGTATGCAATGTATTTGATCATCTCCTCACCTATAACGGTTTAGATGAAATAAACGTGAAGAACAGTCAAGAAGGCTGTGTTTCAAAAGGAAAAGAAAACATCAAGGCACCCCAGGTTCAAGTTTAAGTCCACCAATGTTAATCTACTCTCCAGTCTGGTTTGTTTGTCAGACAACCTTTGCAGATCGGAGTATGATGGTCAGAATCGGCCGTCAATCAAACCTCTCAACGAGGTTCATTAACAAAATAGTGGCCTATGATTTATGTTATTTTTACCAAAAATGTAATTAAACCTTACCAGACATAGACAAAATGTGTAGGGTGATTAGTCAAGGACCTACTTTTGATTTATTCATCCTAAATTTACCAAATTCTGTTATATTCCACTTTATACTGTAAATTTAATTTTTATGACTGGATTCTATGATTCCGTCCGTGAGTTCCGCATCACAGTAATCATAGGGCTCTAATAAGGAAAAATGGCACCTACTTTGATTTGACACTCTTAAAAATAAGCTGTGAATTTGCGTTATTGGTGTGTGCCACTCTACTGATGCTGATGAACGCTGTACTAAAATAGACTGACAGCAGAGATGTTTTCTCAAATGTGATGGGTTCATGTGTTCATGTGTTTGTGGAGAAGCAGTGAGGGTCAGGTGTCATGTTACAGGATCACATGACGGCATGAACTACTGCATTACAGGCCAATGCCACGACAAGACCGCTCCTGTTTAATCAGCAATGCTCTTCTGTATAAACACACAACAGCAGCAGCATCCTTTATTATAATGTGTAGGGCCAGTTAAATGGTATATGTATCCCTTACAGGTTTATACATATATAATAACAAAAAACATGACTAATTCACAACATGTTGCCGCTTGTTTCATTGAGCACTTGACAATAGGTTGTCATTACAATAGTAAAATCTGTCAGATTGTCACATTGACAGGACATGAGTGCACTGTTGTGTACATTTACATAATTAATTATTAGTACATTTCACAAATATAACATTAAATGAAGGCCAAGATTGTAACTTTCCATTGGTAGCAAGTTATTTCTTGTCAAATAGGAAGTTCTGTATGAATTATATCTGCCTCTACCTCACTGATGTATCAAATATAAAAAAATTAAAATGAGATGTTTTTGCATGTATGTTTATGAACTGATATTTACATGCAGTTTATTTGTTCTTTTCAGGAATGGAGAGGTTTCACCATCAGACCGGACGGCGTGTAGTCAATACTGTTCTTTTGAGTTCAATGTGTTTCACAACCCTACTCAATACTGACTCAGTCTGTATTATATTAACCCTTGTCAAAGCCTGGACATGTAACATTACAAGTCAGGAAAATTAGTAGAGTTTATTGAACTTTATGGACAAAAATATAACCCCCCCCCCCTCCCCCCCCCTCCTTTTTTGGAGTGTCATATTTGTACTGTGAGTCTTTTTGTTGTTCATATCAATATGACGAAAACATGGAAGAAAAAAAAAACAATCTCAAAATTTATTCTGAGGCCCCAAAATGTAGCAAAAATATGCAATTTCAAACATATAATGCAATGCAATGCTTATTGAGAGCTGAAGAAATAAAGGCTCCTTGGAAGATGTGAGATGTTCTGGAGGCTTGTGGAGATCATTCCTCCGCTGAGGAACAGTGGAAGTAAAGCTTCTGGAAACAAACGTTCCTCAGAAGATCCTGATGATCAGATTTGAGACTCTAAAACATGAGTGATGGAGAATCAAGTAAAGCTGAGCTGCTTCAATCCAGCAAGTGTTCATCTGGCGGATATTTACTGCCGTTATGCTGACCTTACTTGATTCAAAACCAGTGTCCAGATCTGATTTCTGACACGAGAAGAGTTCTACAATTATCACTAAAAGAAGCTTTTCATTGGATAAAATCACTCATCAGTGAAAAGAGAAAAATTACCTCATTCCTTAGCATGAGGGTTTTATGAAGCTCTGGTTTTAGATTGTAAACTCACTCTATGATGTCTGCACCATTTACCAGTGTCCAGTAGATGGTTCAGAACATAACCTTACTAAGCTCTTTATAGGCAATTACATCCATATATATAGAATACTATTATTATTATTACTATATATTATTTTACTTTAAGGAACAAACATTTATTACTTTTATTTTTACTTAATTATAATAGTTCATCATACACAGAAGCAAGGTTTGGTGCTGAAAGTGTTAGGTAACTGTATATATTAGGCTTTGTTCAGTTTGCCAGCAAACATCTGATTTTGTATTTCCAGATTTTATCCAGATGGGCTTTTGAAAAAGCAAAAAAGTCTGATTCAAACCACATTTAAAGGTGTTTGAAATGCGATTCCAATCAGATTTGTACAGATCTGTCTCAATCGGGATGCTCTGCTGCTCAAATCAGAAATCCTGCTGTCTTCTGAATCCGTCTTAACACCACACATAACAATAACATCAAGACCGGTAACAGAAGTGCTGGATTCGTTCATACAGTATTCAAACAAAGCCTTACACTCTTAAAAATAAAGGTGCTTCACGATGCCATAGAAGAATCTTTTTGTCTAAATGGTTCCATAAAGAACCTTTCTGTTTCACAAAAGCTTCTTTGGGGCGAAAGAAGGTTCTTCAGATTACAAAAAGGTAAGATAGGGAGATGTTTCTTTAAAGAACCTTTGACTGAATGCTTCTTTGTGGAACCAAAAATGGTTCTTCTATGGCATCGCTTGAAGAACCTTTTGAAGCACCTTTATTTTTAAGAGTGTAGAGGCGACTTATTCAAGTGGTTCTCCAATGTTAAGGTGTTGTATTTAGTTTACACAAAGGAGAGGAGACTCCAGAACTGTCAACATACTCAGATCAGACACAGAGAGAAATTAGTTTATGTTAAAACCAAAATGTGTCAGTAGCCCACTGACACCAATGTAACACTTTCTAATGAACCAGTATAATTAAGTCTTGGTGAGGTTTCATGAGAGATCAGTGTGACTCTGTATCTGCAGTGACAGACGGGGTTTCCCAGAGCGTCTGAATGCAGTAAATGTTCAGTGGGACAGATCAGTGCCTTTCATCTTTATAGATGAATGAAGGTGAGGCTGCTGATTAAACCCTGAACCTGCCTTTAATGTTTGACATGTGCCTTTCATTGTTTGAATTACATTATTTGACTGTAATACCAAAGCTTGACCAGTCTGATTAAGATTAAAAAATACCAAATTACTGCACTAAAGCTGCATTTATACTTTGTATCAGGTGGCACATGGAGAACTGCAAAAGCAAATCAAGAGCAACTCTATATACAAGTGAAAACACTAAAAGTAACGAGAGTCAGGAGGACACACACTACATGAACATCTACACACACACACTACACTGACCACATACACACTATACACTACACACACTGACCACTCACTCTACATACACACAACACCACACACACACATTGGACACCACACACACACACACACACATCTGACAATCACACATCACACAACCACATCACTGACACTCACACAACACACATTCACCACACACACACATCATCTTGACCACTTCTGGCACACACACAATACAACACTTCACTCACACACACACACACACACACACACTCACTGACACTCACACACACAACACCAACACACTTTTCGGTCTCACACACATCACTCTCACACACATCACACTTGGATAGACACTACACACACATCAAACACCTGGGACACTTCCACACATCTACACACCCACACCCACACAAACTGACACTCAAAACACAACTCAAGACACACACACACACACTCTCGATTGCTCAACACACAACACACACACACACACACTGACACTCAACACACACACACACACACACACAAACACACACACACAAAACACACACACACACACTGACACTCTCACACACACACACACACACACGCACTGTAAACACACAACACCCACACACACCACACACACACACAACACACACAACACACACAACACACACAACACACTTCTCTTCACACACACTGCTCTCAAAACACACACTGAACTCACACACACCACACACAAACAACACACACACACACAAACACACATCGTAGCCCACACACTACTGACACTCACACACACACATCACAACACACACACACACACTGAGATTGCTCACAGACACACACACACACTCACACACACACACCACGCGCGCTCCACACACAGGCACACATAGACACACACTCTACACGCACATTCATCTCTCACACACACACCCCACACAACATCACAACACATGACACTGCCACGCACACTCATCACACACACACGCACACACTCATCACACACACACACACACACGCACCACACACACTCTCTCCGGCACACACCAACACACCCACTACAACACACTCTCTCTACACACACACACACACACTCCTAAGCAACACACTCTCACACACTCTCAAACACACTCTCACACACACTCTCACACACTCTCACACTCACACACACTTCACACACACACACACACACACACATCACACAACACACACACACACACACATAACACACACACACACAAAACACACACAAAACACACACACACACAACACACACTCTCGTCTCAACACCCATGTACATCACACACAACACACACACAATTCAGCTCTACACGCACACGTACCTCACACACACACACACACAAAACACAACACTCTCTCTCACACACACACACACACACACACACACCACACACCACACACACACACTCCCATGCACACCCTGTCTCAAACACACCCACATCACACAACACACCACACACTCTCATCACACACACTCTTCTCCCACACACACACACACACCACACACCTCTCACACACACACTCTCACACACATACACACACACACAAACACATCACACACACACACAACACACACACACCACACACACACCTCTCTTCTCACACACAACACACACACACACCATAGACAAACAACATC
>JADLZN010001242.1:160000-207500 GCA_018155175.1 Sinocyclocheilus anophthalmus
TGGATGGTTTTCCAAGTAAAAATATGTAAACATCCTTTAATCAAGATACATTTTCTTACTCAATTCTAGTCTAATTTTCTTTGCTTGGTCTTAAATTTACCGTCTGTAATATTGTGACTTTGAGCACAAGGCTACTAAACCCTGTGGCCTCTCTGAAGACATTAATTTACTATTATTCTACACTCAGAATATGACGCAAACCTGCAATAATTAAATGTTAAACAACACAAATATGCTTTATGTATTTAATCCCATTCTATTAGCTTCTGCTCTTCGATGATGCAGTTCAAGCGTACTAATAAGCACACATTACTCTAGACGAACATCTGTGTGTCTTTGTTTACTGCTGAAGTGTTCTTCTGCATTCTACTGTACTTTCCCTTCAGCCTGAGGCGCATTCATTTCACTTCTGGTGTGAAAAGGCTTTTATGTTTGCCAAAAATATAACTTTTTTTTTTTATTTTAAAAACAAACAAGCAAGTCTTGTCCAGATTTAAAAAGTAACGCAAAATTAACATAACGCATTACTTTCCATAAAAGGTAACTAAATAACATAATAAGTTACTTTTTTAGGGAGTAACACAATATTGTAATGCATTACTTTTAAAAGTAACTTTCCCCAGCACGGGTGGTGTATCTATATACCAGAATATCATAATATATATATATCAGTGGTTCTCAAGAAGTATGTACAATATTGTTGTAGCTTAAGATTTTAAGAAGGCATATGAACTGCTGCTGATGAATGTAATGCTGACACAGTGCTGTTTTTCCCTCACAGAATCCCAAATTCGAGCTCGTCACCCCCAGGAAAATGTCTAGAGATCGGCTGCAGTAGGTTCTGGTTCTCCGTACTGTACTTACTGTATGTCTCGTCTGACTCACAGCAGTCATGCTTTATGACTCTCTTTTTCTAAATGACCAGTGCTGCAGTCTAAACTCGACTACTGTAAAATCCGTCTCTGCACTGGCAGCTTTAGAAGAATCCCAGGTGTAATGTGAGAATTCTCAAATGTGTCACTGAAACATTTCTGTTGCGTGGTATTATTTCCCCGTGATTAATATGTCAAGAAAGCCAGGGTTCAAATGCCACACATGAATTGGTAAACCTTTGAATAACTATAGTTTGAGGTCGTTTTTGAAATGTTTTTGAAAGAAGCCTCTTCTGTTCACAGAGGCTGCAATTATTTTATTTGCATTTTATTGATCTTTTAAACTGTAATTTATTGCTGTGATCAAAGCTGAATTTTCAGCTTCATCAGTGTCACATGATCCTTCAGAAATCATTCTGATTATTATCAACGTTTTTCTCCAAAAACAACATACACTACATGGCCGAAAGCACCCTTCTAATGCACAGGTTTGACTAATTTAGTAATTTCAATGAGTATGAATCTGAAAGTTTAAGCATATAATGATGATATTCTAGGGAACTGTGTGCTTCTAATTTTATAGCAGCAGTTTGGACAGGACCCTTTTCTGTTCTAACACAACAACGCCTCTGTGTTCAAGGCAGGGTTCAGAAAGAAAGGATTGATTGAGTCAGTGTGGAAGAACTTGACTGGTCTGCTGTGACTTTAAATGCAGATCCTGAGCCAAAAACTCATCAGCAAACACCAGTGACTTGTCCATATGGCTACAGTCATTTTAGACACTTCCAGAACTGTTGCAACAGAGATGGAAATACAACTTTTAAATACATGAATTATGTTTCTATCTTTGTTGCCAAGTGCCTTTTTCTGTTCTTAAGAAGGGGGTGTCCCAATACTTTTAGCGTATATATGCTAGTGTTGAAGAACTGAGAAGTAAAGTATTAAACCTTTTAGTGATCATTACAGCTTAAGAGTTCAATAATAGCTGATATTCTCTGACTAAATGGAGGGAAAGTGTTGTGATAAGTGTATAGGCTGGTGACTAAGACTCTTCTGTAGGCTGCAGCTGGATGCGGAGGGTGTGTATGAGTGTTCAGACACGGGGCTGGTGTTCGAGGTCTCTCAGAGCGTCAAGATCACCTACTGCGTTCTCTCCTGGAGCACGTTTAGCACCTACTTGACTGGATCCTGGAAATTTGCTGGTCCCATTTTTGACGTGGACTGCGATCCGTCTATTCTCAAATCCGTCCAGTTCCCGCACTCACTGTGTCTGGCAGGTACAGAGATTTCATAAAGTTTTCACAATGGGGTTTTCGGTTTCCCCCAAAGAATAAGTGCTCGTTTGGGGGTTTTGACACGATGGCAAACGTTCAGATTTTTTGAGAACTGCAAGTAGGAAGTGTGTTTATTTTCTCTTCTTTCTCAGCAGATAAAGACAACGAGGTGAAGTTCAGCGTGCTGCATGTGAAGAACAGCCGTGGTCTGATCGAGCCCTCGGCGGATCACTCCGGCAGTCACGTCAGGTGGAACGTGTCGTCTCTTTCGCCCGTGGGTCCGATTGTTCAGACGTCTAAATCAGCAGAGCATCATGGGGTTGTGCAGGTGTTCAAGGAGGTGGGCCATGAGAGCTCCTTCTCCTTCAGAGTTTACTTGGCTGGAAACAACTGCTCTGACATCAAGGTGAGGAAACACGTCAAACGGTTTAATGTCAACAAAAAGGCTTCTGCTTTCAGAGAAATGACACGGTTTTTACACAGCACTGCTGACGGGTCTTATTCTCGGTAACGCTGCTAATGTGACCTTCTGGTAATCTGCTATGTTTAGATTGGGTTTCAGGGTGAAGCTCGATGTGCCGTCTCCTCAGGGACACTAAGTGTTAACATCACTGTGACATCAGAGCAGTTTCGGTTCCGCGTTTTGTTCTGCGTGTCTGCCACTCTTGTGAGTGAGTGTGTGATGTTTGACGCTCGATTGTGTGGGTGTCATCATCATCTACTAAATGCCTAGAAGCTTTAAAATACCTCAGCATCATGCTTTCACTTTTCACAGTAGCTGAGACTTTCCATGACTAGGCAAGATGAGTTTGTTTGTTCATCAGGTTTGTAGAAATGTAGCATTGCATCAGTGTCTCAGCAATGGATGTGAATGGGTGCCGTCAGAATGAGAGTCCAAACAGCTGATAAAAACATCACAATAATCCACAAGTAATCCACAGCACTCCAGTCCATCAGTTAACATCTGGAGAAGACAAAAGCTGAAACACATCCAGCATTAAGACGTTTTTAACTCAAATACCATAGAGTCCATAATCCATAATAACTCTTCCTCCAGTGAAAAAGTGTTCTGGTGTGAATCAGGAGAGAAATCTGCACAGATCAAGCAGCGTTTAAACAGCTCTAAACACATATGTGGCTGGATTTTGATGTGAGAGACAACAGCAGATGCACTTTTTCACTGGAGGAAGTGTTATGGATTATGGACTCTATGGTATTTGAGTTAAAAACGTCTTAATGATGGATTTGTTTCAGCTTTTGTGTTCTCAAGATGTTAACTGATGGACTGGAGTGTGTGGATTATTGTGATGTTTTTATCAGCTGTTGGGACTCTCTCCGTTCTGACGGCACCCATTCATGCAGAGCATCCACTGCTGAGCAAGTAATGCAATGCTACATTTATCCAAATCTAATGAATAAACAAACTCATCTACATCCGGATGACCTGCGGATGAGAATTTTCAGCTAATTTCCTTTTGATGAATATTCCTTTAACAAAGTAGGAACGGAGTTTGGATACTTAGCTTTAAAATGGTGGATTGTTAAACACTACTTTGTGAGCTATAGAGAGTTACTTCAACTGTGTCACTTGCAGGTGTCACAATTTAAAGAGGGCCTTTCTAATATGTAAAAAACATGTGGAAACCAGTCAACTGACGTCTTGGGCTTTTCACTTCTCTTCATCTTCAGATGGGACAAAAACAAAAAAACAAAACCACCTTCCTAGTGGAACTGTGACTACTCCACGAATATGTTTTTTCCTGTTGCCTGTGGCCAACACAAAACAAACAGTTATCTGCCATTCAGCCCTGGTACCGCGGCCGCATGCAGCGAGAGAGCCGAGGCCTGTTTGGTTGAGGTTTCACCAATGGACCCGGGCCCAGGCAAAACATGTGCAGAAGAATGAGGAGCCGGGGTGTCGCGGTCTCACCTTTTGCTTATTACAGGTTACCGCACACAGTGGCTCGCCCGTGGCGAGCGCCTGCGTCTCCATCGCCTCCACAGCACGCTGCGCACCCGCCCTCGGCGTTGGTGGCAGGCCCACGTGGGACGTAGTATCGTTAATGCGTCATGTCTAGCTGCCTAGAGTGTAATCGTCACAGTCTCATGTGGACCAGTGAGACAGAGTTCAGAGCGGCCAGGGATCTGCCCACACAGAGCGGTTTCAGCGCAGCGAATTCACGCGTGTAGAGAGAGCGATTCTCGTTTCAGTCAGAAAAAAAAAAATCTCAGAGCAGGATGCGGGTTGCCGAGCAACCTGCGGTATGATAGTAAGAAGGAGAAGAGAAGACTGCACCTACATGGTATCGTACAGTGATTCCCCTCCTGTGTCCTTTGCACACAGATGAATGAATATGATAAGTTCTTCTCACGAATGGCCTGGGCCCTCTTGGTGCTTTAAATCAAAAGGGACTGGAGTCCGTCAAGCTCAAGGAAAAATAACAAAAAGCACCAGAAGGTAATCGATGGTAGACAGGGGAAGGTGGCTGTATGTGATAGAAGTGTGGACGGAGCCCTAAGTCGGTAGATTTAGAGAGGTCTGGTCGCAACAAGCGGTGGTAGTTACTGTAAAGAGCAGATTGTAAAGAACAACATTTGACTACATATTCGCATGAGTGAGAGGTATGAGTGTATAATATGAGTTAAAAAAGAGAGTTAAACACTAGTAAACCACCCCAGCTGCGAACGTCATGAGAAAGCCATCTTCTCATAAACAACATTCCAGGAATAGAAGCAATAAATAACATATGTGTCCCTGCAACACAAGAAAGCAGTGTTAAAGTCGGCTGGGGGAGCTATTTGTTAGCAATTAGCCAACAATCCATGTGTATGGGGTCACAATTAAATTTCCTTTGTATGCCCAAAAAAGCGATGTAGGATATTAAGTAAAGATACATGTCCATTGAAGATTATTTAGTAAAATTTCCTACACGTAAACTATAAAACTACTTTGATTGTAATATGCATTGATACGAACTTCATATTGAACAACTTATAAAGATGAATTTTACTCAGAGCGCATCAAGATTCAAGAGGCGTTTTTCAGAGAGAATAGTTGGTATCCATCAAGCTAGAAAATAAGGTTGTCAAAGGGAGATGGCAGTGAAACAGGTGGCAGGCAAAACGCATACATCAGTGGGGCGAGTCTTAATTTCTGTTGTATAAATCTCAATTGTTTAAAGAGCAATTGAACACTTAAGACTGGTTTTGGTGCTGAAAAAGGAAGGTTCATATAAAACAAACTGGAGATTTATTATGCCACATTGTTGGTGTTTAGTAGTTTTAGTTGTACAATAGGGGGGGATTAGGAGGGATGGTACAACAGAATGGGTTGGTTTCACTGGACAGCAACAAAGAATGATTAAAGACAATGTTTATTTTCAATAAAAGAAGTGCATGCAACATTTAGATGCTATACTTGAACAAATGAGAAAACCAGGTCAAAAGATGCGAATTCATGCACAAAGCTGGACTGTTTGAACTCAGCTCACAAGAAATAAACAGGGAAAATAGACCAATATTAAGTTGCATCAAATTTCAGTGGGGGTAAACGACAGCTGTCTACAGACGACAATAGTGGGCATTATTAAAACACGTCGGTCAGTTCAATGAAACGCGTCAGAGAAGGTTGACGGTAGGATTGTAGTTCGGCTCAAACAGGTGGAAATTTGTTGGTTTGTAAACTAACCTGAGTGTTTAGCGTGACAAGCCTTGCTAGAGCGTTCTTCGGAATTACAGCTGAGCCATGTTCTGCCAGGGACATCAGAGGCCGTTCGGCGGAGCTGAACACGCAACAAAAACAAGAACGGTACATACAAGTAGACAAGCAGCCCCACATGCATGCGGAGGAAACAGGAGCGGTACCGTCTCATCAGGCGAGCCCCCATGGGTCACAGAACACCAGAGGTAACTGCAGACGCAGAAGAGATCCAGCTCACTCACTCAGCTGTGCAGTGATCAGTGTGTGTGTGTGTGTGTGTGGCTGCAGGACAGGCTTCTCTCCTGTCATCGTGGAGGGGTGAAGGGATACTTCGAGGGCTTCTTTGAGGAGAGTCTCCCTTCAAAACTGTCCTTGACAGATGCTGACTCGGGTCATACCGTATGGACAGCTACCATCAGAGAGGGTACGGCTCAGTCAACACAAACACGAGCCGCTCCTTTGCCTTGGTGCCAAAAATGTCTTTTTTTTATACTTATTGAAAGTTTCATCTAAACATTCCAGAAATCCTATTTTCCAACCTCCAGCCTGAAGTAACTGGCCTATAACTGACAAAAATAGGAGCAAATGGTCCCTTCAGATTAGTACTTAAAACAAAACAAAATGTTTTTTTAAAACCCTGTCACCTGGAGCTTGATATTAGTTCAACCCCTCTGACAGTATGTTTAAAACGAATACACTTGAGTACGCAACTGAGTAAAGTCTGAAAACGAATATGTAGACGTAATGAAATAATGCTGAGTACTTAAGGAGAACGATTATCTAAACTATTATTTCTTCACGTCTTCCTCAAATATGATGTCAGAAAATCAAGCCATTATTTTGAAAGCGGGAGATCAAAAGATAACAGGGTTGAAAAATACAGAAAAAATCTGTATTTGCTGAGAAAAAACTATTGTATTATACATTAAACCTAACTTAATATGTCAGTAATATTTCAACAGTTTAAGGACCGATTCTCACTATTAACTAGTTGCTTATTAGCATGCATATGACTAGCATATTGGCTGTTTATTAGTACTTATAAAGCACATATTAATGCCTCGTACATAAAGATTCTGCAGATCCCTTAATCCTACTCTAACCTTAACAACTACATTGCTGACTATTAATAAGCAGCGAATTAGTAGTGTATTGAGGCAGAGGTCATAGTTAATAGATAGTTAATAGTGAGAACTGGTCCCCAAACTCTAATTCTGTCATTTAATTCAGTTTCCTGTTAGTTTGTAACAGTAAGACATGGTTTCCTGAGAATGACCTGTGTTTGTAAAGAACAATAGATGTAATTATAAATCTTTTACAGGAGACTGCGTACATCATCTAGATGAAAACCCCAGAAAACCATCAAAAGGTATGTGGTGCGTCTCTGTCCTCAATACAGTGCTGCGGGGATGACGTGTTTGTAGGCCAAAACCCAGAAACCTGTTGCATTTCAGCACTTCCAGTTGCTTGAAGTAAATGTGCTTTTTTGTTGTTGTTGTTGAATGCCTAAAATAAGGCATATAACTCAAGATATTTTCATGTTTTATTCTGTCATAGAATACATCAATAAAACTGCCATGGGATTTTTGTAAAACTTTTATTCATCTTCAAACTCATCTACTCACTAGTCACTTTCACATTCAGTAAAGACATTTAAAATAAATAAAAACGGAAAACGTTGAAGCATAATGGTGGCGATGTTGAAGTCATATGACTCTAGTGTAGTACGTTTATATCCAAGGATTAGCTTTTCACTTCTGACGATTGTATTTAGGCTTCAAAATCCACAACAGCTGTGTTAAGATCTTCATGATGAACAAAATGTGTAAGAATTAGGGATGGAACGATTACCGGTTTGATGATAAATCATGATAAAATTCCCCACGGTTAGTATTACCATTTCATATTTTAATTATCATTAAAACCGTATTAGATTACCGCGATTTGAACAACTCAGGATAAATAAATGCTATCCAGCATAAAGCAGAGATTTAAGTAACAGCACAGCACGCAGAGTAGCCTAGTTTCATTTTGTGTGAAAACATGGCGGAGAGCTGCGAGGTTTTAAACGAGTGCTAAGGCAATTATACAAATGAATATATTAATTAATTACAGCATATGAATGTACCTCTGAAGATTGTGACTGTCTTCAGAAAAGATTGGATGGCGTTTTGTTTTCACCTTCGCTCCATGTAATAGCTAATAAACTAGTGTTCTTTACGGGAAACAGCTGTAATTCTGCTGCTCCATCAGCGCCACCTGCTGTCACAGAGTCGATCCTACTGGGTTTATGTTGAGAGAACCAGAGTGATGTGAACTTATGGGTTTGCCTACAAAAATGCATCATCACTTCAGCGCTCTATTCATCACATTGTCAGGATATTCAGGAATGATGGGTGTTTTGTGGTCTCGCCGTCTACAGGCAGAAAGAGACCGAGCAGCACATCAGAGGAAGAGCTCTGTCACAAACACAGTAAGAAAGCGCGCGGCATTGACGTGGCCGGTAAGTTTATGATAGCCTCATTACAGTATTTATCCTGATTGTGTGTTGACTGGAGTGCTGGTGTGTGTTCAGACTGTAACACCACGGCCGTGGCTCCGGACCTGACGGACCAGCAGCTGATGCAGGTGGCCAAACGCATGGGGAAGGAGTGGAAGGTCGTGGCCATCAGCTGTCTGGGCCTCAGCAAGCAGGACCTGGAGGAGATGGAGGCCGCAGAGGAGAACGGGACCATGCTGAAGTTCAACATGCTGGAGCGCTGGAGACGACGACAGCCCAAGGGGAAAGCGGGAATTCAGGATCTCCACAAGTGTTTGAAGGACAACGATGATGTGCCGAATGAGGTCATTGCTGTTCTGGACGGTGAGTCTGGACGGGATCTGGTGTGTTTCAGTGTGTCTCCTCACGCGGGAGGGATGGCCTGGGCTCAGTGTAACAGATTAAAAAGCCTTTGAGGTGTGTCTGTTCTTAGAGGTCGACCGATATATCGGCCGATATTAGGAATGTTTTAATGATCAGCAGCAGCCGATACATTTTTGTTTAGTTGGTAAGAGTCGGAAGCAGGACTTTTATTTTTATTTTATTTATCTGTGTGATATCAACCATTAGCCACTCTATACTAGCGGTTGACCAATATATTGCCAAGGCCGATACTGGCCGATATTAGGCATTTTTTAATTATCTGCATCGACTGATAAGTTTTTCTGTTTGGCCAGGACTTTTATTTTGACAGAATCAAGAGGTTTCCAATTGAATAAATCTGTTTATTTTACAGATTTATTTTATCAAGTGCGTTTGTTTCTATTTGCTCATTGTTGCAGATGATTTGTAAGTGTAGCGTATTAAAATGAATGAAATTCATTCCGCAATTGTTCTGCATGTGGGGGGGCGGTATAGTTATGATATTAGCAGCGAGAAATCAAGTAGAAAAGAAAGTCTGTACGGTCACCATTTCTTTTTTACGTGACTTGCTGGTGACGAGGCTCATGGAGCGTGATGCTGAAAAACAATGAGATGTGCATCTAAAGCAGATGTCCGACACAGTTCAACAGATCAAACACAGCACAGGGATGCAGAAGTCCTATGCTGAGAATCAAGGCCACATCTTCAGACATGTGACATTCAATCAGGTGATGCCTGTGACTTTGGCAATCATTCCTGTTTAACGCAAGACACTACCGTTGTTGTTTTTTTCATGCACTGGTCAATTTTGCTTCTGTATCATGTCTTTTTTCAAACTAGTGGAAAGAAAACATCCAAAATACACACTTAAGTGTTTATTTTATTGTGCTTTATCTATTTGCATCTGTAGATTTCAATTCCAGTCCATATCTATAAAGAGCTTTTTACATACAGCAAACAGTTTTGTCCTCTCTGTATTCTGAAGAGATTTACTAAGGGGTTTGTTTATATATCATTCACACTGATTTATACAATATGTTGACGATGTATTGTTTTCTGTCTGTTGACAGTATTTTCTGATTTATGGTTTAAATCCGAAATCCCCTTTAGAAAAACATTTAATGCTAATATTTCAGTAAAATCATATTGGAAACTTTAATCCTGACTTCATCTAGTTTTAAGATTTCTGTTCTGGAATTTTTTTTGCAGATTAACGTGTATTGACATAATGCTTCACTTTCATGTTAAACCATAACATTTTAGAACTTGTAATTGTTTAGAACTTGCAAAACAGCTGTTTTAATGCACTGTAATTAATGACCTGGTGAAGTATGGAGATATTTATTCACTTGAAACACGTTTATGCTTCCTCTGTGCAGCATGAAAATGTTTGTAATGTCTTTGTGAAGTGGCTTGATTTAGGATGGGACACACCGATTGCCCCTATTTAATATGAGACATTTCTGTAATAACAGTGATCATTTGTAGTAAGTCTGATAATGTGTGGATTGAAAAGCTAGTGATTTGTTGGTTCATGCACAGGTCAGCACAGGGCTTCTGTTTCAGTACAGCGTATGTTTGTTTAATCATACACATTCACACTGAAACATTTGTGTGTGTCTCGTCTTTTTCCAGAGATGCTACAAAATAATTCCGCTACATGAGCTTCAGCTGTGAGATGAGCGCACGTCTGTCCACCTGTCTGGAGTCAGAAATCATTCGAACCACTGATAGAGAGCGCTGAAGACGTGCTGAAAGAGAAGTCCTGAGGTTTGTGCTCGTACTGGAACCTGGAGCTCTCGGGAAGAACTTCAGGAGAACTGTAGAAACTCTTAGTGCATCTGGTACATTTTGTATGTAGCTCTTTGTACATTTTTAGAGATTGTACATATTTGAATGTCTTTGTAAGGATTGTAAGTAGAGCTCAGTTTGTTTTGTTGAATTATGAGTCGTGATCATCTGCATTGGTTTTTGAGGAACAGGGTTGATGTTTTGATCTCAGGTGCCGTCGTTCTCTGACGGTTATGGACTGATGTTTTAGTAGCGTATGATATCATGATATTCACGCTCCGTCCGCACGAGTGACCATCACTGTTCACATGGACACAGAGCTCTTGTCTTGTGACACTGGTTCAGAATATTTCAGCAAACGGCTGCATTAGTTTCTCGGTCTTATGTAATGTTTGTTGGGTAAATCCGCACCTCTCACGCCTCTCTCAGGGGAATCGCTATTCTGGAGGAATTTGACCTGTCTTTAAATGAATAAACCATGAAAATGGTCTTTAGGAGCTTCATTTCAGACGGTTTCTCTCCATATGATGCTTGCCAAACGCAGCGCGTTCATCTGCTGACCTCGGGACATGTGATATGGAGACCGCTGGTGTTCATCTGCTCATCCTTCAGTCAGCATGAACTCTGACACTGCTTTATGAAGCTCTGATTCTTCATGCGCTCACATGCTTCATCACAGCTGACTCTTATCATTGACAAATAATCTCTCCTGCTGCCCGGTCATCTCATCACATGATGTGTGAATGTGGACGCTCATGGTAATGTGCTGACGTCATAAACCAGAGCATTTCAGCACAACTTACTTTTCAATAAACCTGTGATGGCACTCTACTTTAAGAGTCCATATTCATGCGGTAGTTAAGCGTGAACACACCAGCAATTAAACTAACTGAACATACATTAAGGGTATACTTGTATCTAATGAAACGTTTAAAGAATAAACAAGCAAAAATAATCCAGTAATTAATGGTTAACAGAATGTACAGTAAATGTAGTAAAAGACTACAGTTTAGAGATTCTAAAGTCACTTTGCAACTACATCTCAACTAACTCTCGTAAGAGTATTAGTAGACAGTTGGTAGAATTAGTAAAAACGTAACTTCTTTTAGCCATTATTTACAATGTAAACATTGTTTATGTGTATAGCAAGTGATTTACATAGTTATATTTTTGCGATTAACCATCTATAAAGTAAACTGAACAATATGAATCATGTTTACTCGGTGTTAGCCTTACAGTTTGGAGTAATAAATTGCCAATCTGTATCGTTAAAAGCGCTTATAAATAAAGGTGACTTGACTTCTTGGGAATCATCCACACAAACACAAAATACACTTGTGTCGCACAAATACTTTAATAAATAATTAATAAATAATGTATTACATTAATAAATAATTTCTCAAAACAAATAAATAGATTGAGGGGTGAACATAAATATTCAGCTTATGTGTGACTCTCCGGAGTGAGTGACATCATTTCCTGTGCTCTCCGGAGCCGATGTACCCCAGCGCCCGGCTCACGGTGACGGCCCGGATGTGGAAGCCCTTCAGCGCTTTGCACAGCGACAGACGGTCAGTGAAGGACGAGCCGCTCCAGACGAGCCACTGCACACACATCAGAGAACATGAGCGTCAGGAACAACCAGTGTGTCTGCAGTGACTGAGCATCAACGTCTTTGAGCAATGCTGCGTGCCATTGAGAATGACTGTATCATCACCTGGAGAGACGACGACAGACTCACCTGAGGAAACTCTCCATCCGCAGCCTCACAGTTCTCATCCAAACACTGCAAAACAAGCAGAATCTGCCATCACACACACACACACGACACCGTTTTACTGTTCAAGGCCTTTGTTTGCACACATGTTTTTGGAATGGAATACCAGCTTACTAAGAGAGCACTGTGTTCTGTCTACTAGTCCTTAACCCTTGTGTTATGTTGAAACACTGGTTAACCTAGGATATTAGTTTTTATTTTGTCACTATTTCTCAAAGTTTTAACATATGCTGTTGAAATATGTGGAATATGCAAATATGTGCATGCTAAATATCATGATTATGATGTTTATAAGTCAGTTTGACCCACAGTTTCACGGTTAACGGCATCTGCGCAGACCTAAAATAAAATCATTTTAATGTATTTTGTTGTGTCAGGCTCTCAGCTACGCTCTGAGGGTGTTTACACCGGCATTCATGGATTTGGCAGATGCTTTTATCCCAAGAAATGTACATTTTTATCAGTTTAAGCATAGTCATTTCACTGGGGAATCAAACCCATGGCCTTGGTGTCGTTAGCGGCATGCTCTGCTGCTTGAATTATTTTTATTGTAAAATTAAAAACTAAAATTTACAATACTATTCACAACATGCCTTTCTTTTCGTTTAAAAAATAGTTGTTAAATACGGTTTTATTTTTGTTGTAATATGTGAGAAGCATTAATGGTTAAGGTTGACTGATTTTTAGTTTTGCTTTCATAGTGCGATTCAGTTTGACCCACAATATAAAAATTGTACCCAGAATTCCAACATAATACAAGGCTTAAGCAACAGTGTTTCCTTCTCTATTGAATTCAGCTCTGTGTCAGAGATCTAATATTTTGCTCTGATTATGCAGTATGTTGGTATGGCATCGGCTCGGCCTGCAGACAGACTGAAGAAGCATGAGAGTCTCACATCCATCAGGGCTTTGGTGGCCGTCTTCACTGGACTCAGATCAGTCTCGCTGGGCTTGTAGGAGTTCAGCATCACGTGGTAATAGCGCAGATCGGCTCGGATGTTCGTCAGACACTCCGTCTGTGAAAAGCACACAAGCTTTAGACGGAGCGGATCAGCTGAGGCCAACCAGACAGATATAACACACTCACCTCACTGAAAGACGAGCTCCGGTGGCTGGAGCAGGCTGCTTTCTGAAAGCACACATAATGATAATTATACTCCACTGATAACACTTCACAATGAGCTGCTGACGTCAGTTCACTGCATGATGCTTAACATCAGCTAACAATGAGAAACACTTCTACAGCAATTATTCATCTCAGTTCACGTCCAGATGAACTTTTACTACAAGTTGCTGACATTAACTAACAATGGGTCAAAGACGAGAAAGGCTTTTCAAGCAATGAGTGTAATACAGCTTTGTTGTTGTTTTTCAGTACATTAGAAAGTGTCCTGTTTAATTAAATAGGTTTCTTTTTTTTTCTGAGAAAAAATAAATATCATACATTTTTACCATGATTTACAGAAAACAGCCACTAAAATGTTATTCGGTGTAGCAATCTTGTCAGGCATATTTGCCACAAGAATCAGTTTATGACATATTAAAAGAATACTAATTGTAATTTTACATTTTAAAACTTTGCCACTATCCCATTTTGGACATTTATCAGCAAGATTATTGTCCCAAGGTTTTATGCCAATAAAATGTAGTATGCTCACTTCAATTCTTTTATATATCTTGGTCAACAATTTCAGCTCAGAATAAGGATGTTGTTTCAATTTTTACATGAATATAAGGGTTACACTGGAACATTATTTCACCCACATTTTGACATTTTATTCTCCTAAAACTTGCATTTAATGTGCTTTCTGTGCATATAAAATCTCTTTTGTAAAAGTTCTTTTGATGCGGACATTTAAATGTCTTTGACCTCAATACAATTGTTAATAGAAATACATCTGTTCATTGTTAGTTCATTGTTAGTTCATGCATTAACTAGTGGTGTGTTAGCTATACTAAATACACGCAGCAATCTCAGGGCCGAGTGAGATTTGTTTGGTCGACCTGAAGTTAGGAAACACTGATCAGATTGACTGTTATTAATAATAACACTGGCAAAGTCTAGCATCAATAACCAAAAACAGAGTTTTTATGTGGAGAAACCTTGAAATTCACTAATAGGTTGGCATTTGCCTGCAGAAATATACGGAGCAAAGCAGAAAGCTGACTCTGGCTGATGTTTCTGCACTTCTGTCAGTAGGTGGCGCTGTCATGAGACACTCTGTGCCAGTTGTATCGCTAGTTTCATGTCCATGTTGTTAATTTCGCTTAACTCTAACCTCCTCTGAACGAGTGATCCTGCAGATATTGCACAGTCGCTCAGGTGTGTGATGAGGGTTCAACTAAACTAAAGCAGAGTGTGACTGCTGTCATGAGCGAGATGTTGTGGTGTGTGTGTGTGTGTGTGAGTGCCCATGAACTCACATCATCAGAGGCGCTGGGCTGACAGACAGATGCTGTGAGAGTGTGAGGAATCATCTGAGCCTCCAGATCTGTGCAGTTAAAGCCAGCAAACAGATCCCTGTGCTTCATCTTCCCCTCCTGCGCTCAGAGCACACACCACACACACACACACACACACACACGAGACAAGAGTAACGGCATTAACCGCTAGAAACATTTACACAATAATACATGAGTCATGAGACCCTTACTGTAAACCACAAAATATAGTTACTCTCGTTGCTGAAAAATGCTTCAAATGAAACGGTTATTTCACATATACATAAATACACAACACCAGTCATAAGGGTCATCTCAAGCTGAATGTAAATCATCTTTCCATTGAATGTGTTGTGTTGTTAGGATCGGGACAATATTTTGGCTGAGATCCAACTATTTGCAATCTGGAAATCTGAGGGTGCCAAAAAATCTAAATATTGAGAAAAATCATCTTTAAAGTTGTCCAAATTATGTTCTTAGCAATTCATATTACTAATCAAACATTAAGTTTGATATATTTACAGTAGGACATTTACTAAATATTTTCATGGAACATGATCTTTTACTTAATATCCTAATGATTTTTAACATAAAAGAGAAATGTATAATTGTGACCCTCAATGTATTTTTGGCTATTGCTAGAAATATACCTGTGCTGCTTAACACTGCTTTTGTGCTGCAGAGACACAGATCGTATTGTATAGTTATATATAATATATATTTTTCTATTTCTTTTTTATCGTTGATGGTAATTACATACTGTTTAATCAATATGTTTTCACTCCTGTTGTTGTAAAATCCCTTTAACCAACCAACAGAAGACTTTAATGACAGCATCATCATCATCATCATCATCTGATGAATTCTGGGATGTTTGGAATCAGTCTGTAATAATGAATTTTCAGGCGCTGATTATAAAGTAAATGTTGTTTTTTATGAAGATCCGTTCTTGTTCCTGCACTCTGTAAATAACTGTGTTTAGTTTGACCCAGCACACTTCTTCTGATAGTCTGTTTTTAAAGAGTTGTACCGAAAATATCGTCAACACCCCTGAAATCATATTCATATTTAATAGTTTTAGGTGCTTCAGAACAGGATCAAATATATTTACAATAATATATCAAATATATTACAAATACATAAAAAATAAAGGACATTTCAAAGTACCCCATATGGCAAAACATGTTTTTTTTTAGTATATTTTTATATTCACTAAACTGTATCAACATATATTTATGTAAATATATATATTCTACCAATATATTATTTGCCCATTTTTTCACATTTATTCAAAAATCAGATTTTGGTCCTCCATATATTTCAATCTGAGAAAAGACATTCCCACATGTTACATTTGAAGAACAAATGAGTTGTCTATAACAACAGTCTTAATGCAGGCCATTAACAGTCTGTAAGTGCATCTTCATGCCCCTGAGACACATGCTGAAGTATATTTAGTTTCAACCTTCACACAGAAAAATACGTTTCGAAATTCTAGCCGAAATACATATTTAAAATATAGACTAAATATATGTGTAAATTGAAATGGAAAATTATATATATTTTAATCTCAGTTTATAACACGTCTGTGTCTCTGCAGCACAAAAGCAGTGTTAAGTCGCTGGGGGATATTTGTAGCAATAGCCAACAATACATTGTATGGGTCACAATTATACATTTCTCTTTTATGCCAAAAATCATTAGGATATTAAGTATTATGTTCCATGAAGATATTTTGTATATGTCCTACTGTAAATATATCAAAACTAAAATTTTGATTAGTAATATGCAATTGCTAAGAACTTCATTTGGACAACAAAGCGATTTTCTCAAGATTTAGATTGTTTTGCACCCTCAGATTCCTGATTTTCAAATAGTTGTATCTCAGCCAAATATTGTTTCATCCTAACAAACCATACATCAATGGAAAGCTATTTATTCAGCTTTCAGATGATGTACAACTCTCAATTAAAAAAAATTGACCCTTATGACTGCTTTTGTGCTCCAGGGTCACAGGTTTATGTTAAAATCTCGTGCAAGATTTTTGCCGTCCTGGTATTAAGTGAGTTTGGCCGTAGAGTGTGTGACGCTGTAGCCTTCCTGCATGATGTTTGACAAGGCTGGATGACAAGACCTGGCGGCGGCGTGTCATTCACACTGCTGTTGTTCGCAGGAACCTGGGATCCTAGATCAAGCCACAAACACAGAACACGAGGCGCCTGTCTTGCACACACCCACCCACACACACACCCACACGTTCAGATGTACTGCAGTAAATCAGCTTTCAATAATGTCTCAAATGTTAACTTGTAACACTTCGATCAAACAGAAAAGTAAAGATGTAACTGATCAGTTCCATCACTACATCATGTAACAGCGAGTGTGTGTGAATATGATAAGTGAGTTACTCACAGATCTTCATGATGAGTGTCGTCGCTCAGACTCAGTCTCGGTGTGTGTGTGTTTGCTGGAGTACGAGTGCAATGGGCTTTAAGCTCATGACGGGGGAATCCCTCACACTCAATCACTGTACAACCTCCACACACACACTCACTCACTCTCACACATGCTCTTTCTTTGGTTTGCGTTAGCTGGAGCGACTGAAACTGGAATAAACACTCTGAGTGTGGCATGGCCGCTCAGTCACGGTGACCTCAACAAGGAGAATTGCACTAAGGCTCCTGTTTTCACTGGATTCAATTCATACACAGCCACAATCAACAACATTTCCATGAATACTGAAACACCCTGGACATATGACAGTAGGGCAACAATCCACACAAGTCTGATTTATATGAAGTAATGTCCACTAGCGCATCACACAATTACTGACTAAGAGTGCTTGATAAAACCCGCAGATTTTTTTTAGTTCCAACAATGTGAGTCGTATACAGTCTCAAATAGAGCAGATACAGTAATTCCATCGTTCCTTTAAGTTGACAAATTTCCAGCATGAAACATGATTCATTTTCAAAATGGACAAAAAAAAAAAATGTGTAGAAAGAAAGCACTTTTGGAATATATTTGATGGCAGTTTTGGATGAAACATGTAAAGACCAGCACTTTGTGTTTAATCGCATGTGCAATTCTATTCTAAAGCACAAATAATGAAGCAAAACTACAGAAGCTTGTTTCTGCCACAAAATGAGAAAATACAAAAGTAATTGTGACTTTTTAATCTCAGAATTCTGACTCTTTTCTCGAAATCCCGAGTTTATTTCTTCTCAGAATTGAGAGGAAAAGTCAGTCACCTCTACCTTTTTCTCTCCCTGTGGCAGAAACGAGCTTCCACAGAAAAGTGATTTTAGTTACGATTCGTATTTTCTCCACAACAGACAATCCAGAACGCCACGGTCTATGAAACAAAGTTTTATTTTTTCTTATTTTACACATATCTGTACATAAGCATCTCCCTCAAATAAAGAATCTGAATGCAATAGAATGAAAATGATATGACCGCACTTATTCAGATGACTCGTGTCAGAATCAACATTCCCGAAATGTTGAATACCAATCGGAGAGAACGTGACCAGAAGCTACAAGTCGACTACAAGGCAGGCATGTTTCCGCTGTCGTCAGGATCCAGAGGAGTTTCTCACGAGGTGTTTTACACCACTTTATGTTCTGACGGTTATAGTTTAGTGGCGAACGTAAAGGACTGAGACGGTCTAAGAGGATGGCCGCAGGGAGCAGTGTCCGAGATGGATCCGGAGGCCTGCGTTTAGTGTGTGAGGACGCGAGCGGTCAGCAGTTATGAACCACAGAAGCAAAGGAAAGGTGTCTGTCTATACTGATGTGTGGAGGCGTGCGGCTTCATTTGGACAGCGTCTTCTCCGCCAGGTGCTTCTGCTGGCTCTGAGCGTGCCTGAGGAACACAGACATGACACAAAAAACAGTCCTTTATTTCCAGTCCACTTTAGACACTCTACTGAGTCTGTACGCAACTGCATGTCAAAGAGCTCTCATTAGAGTATCAGTAGACTGTTAGGGTACGGTTAGTAGAACGAGTCACTGATAGTCACTCAGTAGAATGTTCGGTAACACTTTATTTTAAGGTGTCCTTGTTACACGTTACATGTACTTACATGTAACAATAAATTATGCATAACTACATGCAAGTAACCCTAAGCCGAACCCAAATCCTAACATTAAGTACAGTGTTAATTAATTTACCAGGTACTTAAAGTGTATAATTACACGGAAATAAATAGTTCAACCGCCACAAGTGCTAGCAGATATTAAGCAGTCTATTAACACTCTAATGACTGCTGGTTAACATGGCGTTACAAAGTAACTAATAGTTAGTAGAATGTCTAAAGTTCACTATCAAAATAACGTGTAAACAGCAGTTTTGTTACTTGAAATAAACAAATTGATCATGGAAATATATATATATATATACATAACCATATATACATTTAATTTAACTTTACGTCCTAAAATAACTAAAACTTAAATAAAAAAAAGCGAAACTACTAACATAAAAACAACAATAAAATGCTAACACTTTTATTTTAAGGATCAGTTCTTATGTTTTAGTGTATTAGCATGCATATTGGCTGGTTATTAGCACTTATAAAGCACACATTGATGCCTTATTCTGCATGAGCATATTTTAGGTCTCCTAACCCTTAAACCCAGTACCTAAACTTAACAACTACCTTGCTCATTTTTAATAAGCGCAATTAGGAATTTATTGCGGCAAAAGTCATAGTTAATAGTGAGACCTTAAAATAAAGTGTTACTGAAAAACACTTCACTCAAATTAAAATAGAAGCAGAAAATGTAATAATAAAATCTAATTCAAAAACTATAACAGCATGTCAATGGCGCTGTGAAAACATGTTCTCATTCCGTCACTGGCTCCGGTGTAAAGTCCTTCAAGTTTTCTTTAGGGGAATTTGTGGAGTATTCCTGAAACTCAGCGCTTGTACTTTTACTCCATCACGTTCTGTTTGTCATGGTTTGGTCACCTGGTCAAGTCCTCGATGTCCACCAGCATGGCGTCCTGCTCCATGTGAAGCTCGTCTCTCATCAGCAGCAGCTGCACCAGCTCCTCGTTCAGACCTGCGCATCACACACACACATGTCCCTGAGCTCCACACACACACACACACACTACGCAGCGTATGAATGAGAAAGACAGAGGTGTTTACCCTCGATCTGTGAGTGCAGGTCGTTGACGATGACCTGCAGCTGTCCCAGCGTCATGTCTCTGAGATCCGTGGGCTTCAGACTCCTCTTCATCAGACACTCGCTTATGTGCGGCATGTGAGGAAGCTGTGAACTCACACACACACACACACAGAGACAGGAATATGTCAGGTCAAATCTATTAGTATAGTGCTTTTCTGAACACACACGCTTCCACAGCAGCAACAGTAGTGTTGTCTAGCTCAAGTATTTAAATATTGGTTGTTTTGCTCTGTTTAGAGATGGTCAGTACTGTTCAAAGTGAGAGTATTTAAAAAAAAAAAAAAAGCATACATGGAGATATGGACTTGACAGTCTGAGGCTGGAGGAAGTAGTTCAGAGAAAGGATTCAGATAATGTTCAGAGTAACTGATTCTCAGAAAGCTGCACAAAAGTAATGGAGGGATTTAGAGAACGGGAAACAATTCTCAGAAATAAAATGACAATCGGTTGTCTTGAGTGAAAACAAGCCGCTCGTCTGATGCGAGTTTAACATTTTCCAGATTTAACGATCAGTCGTTTAAGTGACGATGCTTTGATTTCAGTTAGTAGCATGTCTGATTTGATATCATGATGCTGTTCTGGACTGGGATTAAACATGTATATTGGTAAAGATTTTAGTTGGAAATGTTGTTTTGAAAAGGATGCTACATCATGATTTCATCTCTTTAATCTATGAAATAATCAGTTATTCAGTTGATCTTTATTGTGTCAATGACACCACTGACCAATCAGAGTCAGCTATTCCAGAGAATCATGCGCTATTATTATTTCTAATGACGGGGTTATGATAGTGACGTCTGAATAAAAATAAGCACGGACAGCAGATCTCTTCACAGAAACTAAAGCAGGTTTTTCACATTACAAATACCAGTATCACACATGGTAATTCTTCAGGTAAATCACCCATCTGAAGTTCCCATGAGGACTTGCTTCAGTCTAACATTCTGCAGTTTTACTTTCACATCAGTTCACTTGCTCTGAGCTTCTTCCTATTCTAAGGTTTTCCCCATTTTAGACAGATATGAGCGGTGTGAGACAATAATGAGCTGGGTTTATATACGCTAGTAAGTGAAGTGAATGTTCACTCTGTGGCCAATGAAGCGAGGCAGAAATCAGGGGTACATGAATGCTTCTGTGTAACTGTAACACTCAGATTAATCCTGCTCTAAAGTGACCTGCAGTAACACAGATGTGAAGAGTTAAACGCATGAGTCACTATTTCACATCATTAAAAGACAAAGAAGCTAGAAGCTTACTAGAGAGGAGAAATCACTTCTGCTTAGCACGTTTCAGACTGTTGTTCACTCAGAATCACAGAATATTTGGACGTGTGGTTTGATATTGGATGCAGGTTGTAGCAGGTTTTAAGGTTTTAGTATCAATACATTATACTGTATATACAGATTTACTCTCATATGCAGGAAACTGGAAGACGACCATGATGCTAATTAATATTCTGCAATATTATAGCCTGCACTGACGAAAACCAAACTTGAACTGATCGGATCTGAATAATAACACTATTACTTTCTGTAGCGCAGCTTATGCTGTAGCTGAAAGTGAATGTGTTTCATAATGAATGAATTTTGCAACACTGTTATTTTCCTGGTTGTTTCTAGAAACCTGCTTTGAAATGATCTGTACTGCATAACGCACTATAAAAAAGAATGTGACTTGACTAAAAGTGGTTCAAGTGTGTTCAGGTCTTCATGTATATATATGAAAGAATCAAATGCTTTAACAGAGGTGTGTGTGGATATGTGATAAAATCGGATTTTCCTGCTGTCTCAATCCCAAAGTCTACTTCAGTTTTGACACACAAGTACTGTATACTCCATGTGACAGTGTGTGTGTGAAAGTTTCAAGCTATGACTGATAAGAGTGTGATTAAATGAGAGTTGCATGTCGTTGCATCAGCTGTGCATTCACGTCTACAGGCACTGGACAGTTCAGCAATGCATTCTGAGTCTGAGAATGGTCTTGTCTCTAGCACACAGACAGGAGCTGTGGATGTTGACTGGTTTCAGTGGCGTTTCACACACGACAGAGTAACAGCCCTGATGTGAGGTGGTGTTATACAGCCAATACAGTCACTCCGCACTGTCTAAACCCATTGCACTGGCTGTGTAACACGTCCCGTGCCGCACGGTGGAAGATTTCTCCTCTGCAAGTTGAGAGGAGATGATCTAACAGTCCCGAGAAACAAGATGAGCAGAGCGCTTGGAAGGAGCTGTGACAGCAGAGGTCAGGTTTGTTCTCATGTGCAGCAGTGCTGTGAGAGTTTTGCTGTCCGTCTCTGGCGTGGGTTTCTCATGCGGCGGGAGAATTCCCCCGCGAGCGTGAGCCTGACGTGAGCCGCGCTCGCTCTTCATCGCGTCACTCAGCGCTGGAGGAAGAGCCGAGAGCAGCTGGTGTGTCACAGTTTCAGTTCAGTGGTGCAGCGGTGCAGCGGAGGCGTTCTCAATGCAGGCAACGCATGACGTCTCTCCTTCTCCTGGAACTGTGCTTATATCACCATTACTGCTTTGATTGTATTCCTATATATAAACTGACCAAAGCACGTCACCTACAGTGTGTCATGATAATATTCCATCTGTGTAAGGACACCACAGACTACACATTCAACCCTAAAACATACAGACATTTTAGGTTTTATGGCTTTGCTCTGAACTCTTCATATATATAGCTATATATATATATATATAATATGATTTCATGTGTATAATACAAGTTAGCATACTTTTAACAAGAGTACTTATTACAGAAATAATACACTGCCGTTCAAATGTTGAGAGTCAGTAAGCTGTTTAATGTTTTTTTAAGTAATTTTCTTCTGCTCATCAGGCTCATCTTTTTGTGATCCAACATTCACCAGATTTTTTTTTTTAATATTGTGAAACAATTTTGCAGTTTAAAATAACAGTTTTCTATTTAATATACGTTAAAATGTCATTTATTCCTGTGAAGCAAAGCTTAATTTATTATCTATATCTAATCTGCTGATTTTATTATCACATATTGTTTGAACTGTCCATCGCTTGTCTCGTATTTTTTTTGGTACCTTGATACTTTTTTTTTCAGGATTCTTTGACAAATAAAAAGTAAAAAAAAAAAAAAAAAAGACAGTGGTTGTTTAAATAGAGTTTATTTTTTGTACAATATACACTGCTTGTGGTTGGGGTCAGATTTTGGTTTTTAGAACTTAATACGTTAAATGGATAAAAAGTGACAGTAAAGACTTGTGTTATTAGAACTGTTCTTTTTTAACTTTTTATTCAGCAGAGAATCAAAGAAAAAAGTATCACAGGACCCAAAAAATATAAAGCAGCACAACTCTTTTCAACATTGATAATAAAAATAAAAATAAAAAACATCATAATTGCTTGATTTCTGAAGACTGGAGTAATGGGTGATAAATTCAGCACTGCGTCACAGAAATAAATGATATAAAGTATATTCAAATAAGACACCAATATTATAAATTGCAATAATATTTCACATATTACTATTTTTGGATCATCATAAATATACACCCTTGATGAAAGGTGGCATAAGAGAAAGAATCCGGTTAAAAAAAAAAAAAAAAAAGCTGATGCCCACACGTTTGAATGGCAGCGTACATTAATAGAATATAGTATTGTATATAAGTGTGAAATAAATATAATGTTTTAGACACTTAATTGCATGTTAATAGTAATTAAATGGAAAAAGTAATATCGTTGCAATTTATATTAAGTAATTAGCTGCTTAGAGTAGACTGTCAGTACATCTTTAAATGTGAATTTCATAATTAAGTCTATTGCCTTGCAATTTAGTTTGACATTATGTAATAGGTCAACGTTTTAAATAGCATTAGAGAATTCATGGAAGGGTCTCTCTTTAATAGTCAGCTTAGTGTGTCTTTTGTGCATGGGTAATTACCTTACAGTTACTTATGAAATGTTAACGATTACAAAGAAATTTTACATCTGATTTTTTTCACACACACACACCACACACACACACACACACCACTACAACACACACACACACAACAACACACACAACAACACACAACACACAACAACACACAGAGGTTATTGATTTCTTTCATAAATTGCTGTGACTGCTCTAAAATAAAAGACACCAATGTTTCAGGAGATTAGGACACATAGTTCGATAACTGTTTTTTTCCAAGTTTTGGAAAAGTTTCCAAGTTTCATAGTTTTTTTCCAAGGCATTGTTAGATGCCAGTGTTTCCTGTCGTAGCTATGCAAAGATATGATTTAAAAATAAAAGTATCATAGCTATTAAACTACTTCTTGTTATGATTTTAAATCTGCATTTAACCTCAGAATGATCTCAAAGTAAAAAGAGGTGCTAAAGTTTTGTGGTGGCTGTGCTTTAAAATGAAATGATTATAATCTTAATTCAAATGATGAGGGATAGTGAAAGTCTGACAGTAATCAGTGTTGTGTACTGTAATGTTACCCTGCCTGCTTTACATGCTTCAATATTATTAACAGTTGAAAACATTTAGAAAAGTAATCAAAAAGTAATCAAATGTGATCAGTTACATTACTTTAATAAAGTAATTGAAATAGTTACACTACTGTTACTTTTTAAGTAGAGTAACTTGTAATCTGTAACCTATTACATTTCCAAAGTAACCTTCCCAGCACTGCCTGACTGACAGAAGTCTTTCTGTAATCAGTGATTCTTTGTATTTAAACGATCAGCTCTGGCTAGCGCGAGTGAAGCACACGTACCAGATCCGCCACAGGAGACTTCTTACGGTTCTGCTTCTCCACCTCCACCTGCATCTTGGCCATGGGTTTGGCCATCGCGAGAGCCAGCTTGGCCTCGGCCTGCAGCTTCTTCTGTCGGCTCAAGAAGTCCATGTCCTCCAGAGACTCCGAGTCGTCCTCCGTGGTGTCTCTGTCCGAGTAGGACAAGCTCTGTTTGCTCTGAGGACAGATGGACAGAGAGAACACAAGACCAATGTGACCCTGGAGCACAAAATCTGGAGCCAGTGGAGCTCAGCATACAGTGGAAATGATCTGATTGTGTAATACGACAGTATATATAACATCTGCATAACAAACTCAAACCCTGATGATCCTGTTCTCCTGAATGATCTGAGACGACCCATACTGTCTTTTGACAAGACACTTTAAAATATTCCTGCTTCATTTTACAAACTAACATTAAATGTTATCACTTACAGTTCTTTCAACTGCTTAGACACAAAATCTTTACTTGTCACACAATTTCTGCACAAATTGGAAGCACACACCAAACCTGCACAACCATACACTAATTCTCAGTCTTTGACTCAGTTTTCAATTTCATAAAACACTTTCTGCAAAACACAACACACAGTTCTCTATTCGCGTTCGCTTTCTGACACAGTCCAGCGCTCGAGTGGCATTAAAGGCAGCCCAGATCATATCAGAGGATTGATCAGAGCATTTTGTTTTGTGAATGAGGCACAGTGTCATGGAGAGTTCACAAAGAAACTTCTGTTGAAAGATGAAGCGGTACTAGATCTGACTGCAGCTGCATCACAAACCCTAAGTAAATGATTTCATAATGCTTTGTCTGGAAATGACCATTTTATTTTTTATCTTGTTGTCAAAACACTCATATGCAATAGCGAGGGGGCATTGCTACTGTTTCATATGCAATGATGTTAGCCAATCACAACAGCAGCTGATTACTGACAAGCCTTAAAGGACACGCCCCTTAAAACAGCTCATTTTAGCTCATCTCTTGCTAAATGAAGCACTGCATTCAAAATAATATAACTCATCTAAAAGGCAAACATTTGCAAACACCTTTGCCATAATATTTATTCCTGTTAGATTTTTGTGTGTTAGAGAATTGTGTGTTGTGTTTTGCAATAAGTGTTTTATGAAATTGAAAACTGATTCAAAGGCCGAGAATTAGTGTAGGGTTTTTCAGATTTGTTGTGTGGTTCTGGTGTTTGAGTGTCAGATTTCAGTAATTGTGTGACAAGTAAAGATTTTGTGTGTAAGCAGTTAAAAAAACCTGTAAAATAATAAAAAAAAATCCATGTAGTGACCCCTTTAAAAACACTGTACTTGCAGATAATTGTCAGATGTTGCTTGAGTTTTTGTTTAGTTCCCTCTCAAGGGAACTTCGAACTGCGTCCTCTAGGGTCGCTATGGGGAACGCCTTCAGCGTGACCAATGTGGGTGTCATAAGCATATATCTAAAAACTACCACTAACATTGGCCTGGGACAGCCTTTACGTCTTACCCTGCGCGACTCACAGTATAAAAGGGCTGCTTGGGACCACTACGTCATCCGCTTCTTTTCTTCACTGACCGTTTGTCTATGTTAGTATTAAGCTAAACTCAACTGGATGCATGGTTTCTTCTTGCCAGAGGCTTTGCTCTGATACCTGTAGTGTCACGGCTCGCGTGTTGTGTGTGTGTGGTGAACAGCAAGCGCGTTCAGCTCTCGAGGAAGTTGGATGTGCTCTCCATTCATTGCTTATTTCTTGTGAGTGATAAGCATGATTGACGCTCTCGTCTTCACTAGAGACGGCTTGTTCTCATTGTGAGGCATTCGCGGACTACTGGGGGCGGTGAGTACTTCACCCTTTCCCTAGTTTGTAGGTAGCGTTTGCATGAGTGTGTTCGCCTCTCGCGGGAATAGCGACGCATTCGCAGCAGCGGTTTCCATTCTCGCTTGATTTCTGAGGTAATCAAGTGTTTGGGCAGGAGCTGAATGCATGCTGCACGTTGCGGTCGCGGTGAGAACATGGAAAGAACCTGACGGGAAATTTCTCCCTATCCGTAATTTCCTTTTTGTTTAAATAAGGAAGTGTATAGTGTGGATCTGTCTGCAGTTGTTGGACATATGATTTATATCATGTCCTCGTCTCAGATAACCACTTAACTGCACTGGACTGGGTGACTGCACGTCCGGCTTGGAATGTAAAAAAAAAAAAAAAAAGGAGCCTTCCATTCCTTCCCGATCTTCATGTGGAGATCGAGAAGGCTTGGAAAAATCCATTCTCGTCCCGCATCCAAAGATTCCAGCATACTAGTTATGCCAACAACGAGGGGATACGTGAGAATGGTTATGAGAAGATGCCAACTGTTGAAGAGACGCTGGCCTGCTATCCTTCTATGGGGGAGATATCTTCTCTTAAGCTCCCTCCATGCCATCGCAACTCCCTTCATGATACATTTTGTTATCAATGGCAGGGATAAGCGCGGCAGCAGGTCGGCTGCATACCGTCTTCTCACACCAATGGCCGTGCCATCAGTTTTTCCAGGCATGATCTGCTGAAGTGGATAAATGTGCAGGGTCTATCGCTCTGATGAGGTGCCGAAGTTTGCATCGTACCACGGATCTTGCTCTCCGTGCCACTAAGCAGGCTGCCACTGCCATTGGCAGATCATGGTGGGTACGGAGAGACAATCTGTGTGTGAGATCTGGTTGGGATTCGGGTTGAAAGAGAGCTTTCTCTTCTTGGATGCGCAGATTTTCCCCCTTCTGACTTTTCGGCACTTTCCATCGAGGTGGCCGAAGGTGAAGTTTCAAGAGGCCGAGATTCCTCCTCGGGCTGCCTTTAAAATCCTTACCACTTCCATGAAGGTCCAGGCTTCAGACTTCACATCCAGCCTATATCACATGTCATGAGTCAGGCGCGAGTAGCCGATGGTTGGTTGATACGATCCATTTTTATCTACTCTAATGCTAGTTCTTGTGATTCCGATGCTAGCCCTTTCTCTGCAGCGCACCGCGATCCCCCATGTTTCTGTGTTTCTGACTTTTAGGTTTGACCCATTGCTAAGCAGGCCGTCCTGCTGTTGACCCAATTACAGTGGCTGGTTTTTACTCATGGTCTGATCCACCTGGTGAATAGCCTCATCTTCAGCTTGGACACGCAGCCTGGACTTCTGAGGAAGTCTCCCAGCATCAGGTCCCCAGTATAACGCTGCAACCTCAGGACCTGTGGGTCATTCTCATGGGCTAGTACTCTTCTGAGTACATGCTTGGTGACATGCTCCCTATCCTCTGGCCATCTGCGAACTACTCATTTCTCACCCTGAGGGGTCTCCCGAGATTTGAATAATTCCTAAACCTTCATGCACGTTTTCTGAGCTAGAGCTCCTCTCGCTGAGGCATTGAGGAGCTCGGCGCTCCATAGACGGTCGGGCCCGTGAGTCCTCACTGTCACACTGCCTTTATGGTTGAACCAGTAATCACTCCTCTGCGGAGTGGGCTGGAGTACACTGCGTTCCCTGAAGGTAAGAGGGATTTGTGTTTCTGTGGAAACCCCTCTTTTGTGCTTCTGCTCTGAGGAGCAGTAAGCTCTATACACATGAATGGTTATTGGGTCCCGCTATTTCTTCAGATTCTATCGGGTCTGGTTATACAGGACCCATGCTCTCGAGAGCGTGATCGAGATAGAGAGCATGAGACTGTGTCCAGCTGCACCAGTGGACTGTCTCTTATTGTGCCCTGCTGGGTTACCCCTTCTATTATAGCGCCCCCTTCTGGTCGAGCTGAGAAGTGCTCCCCTCTCTGTGAGGGTTAGCTATGAGTCGCTCCCAGTATGTGCTGTAAGGGCCCGCCTCAGCTTGAGAGCCGAGAGCGCTGCTCCCGAAGAACCCCATTTGCAACGAACTAAGTGTTAGGCCCGTCTCTGTCGCCTCCTTGGTCAGTTTCTTTTATGTTGGATCTATCTGCCACCGGACATGGCTGTGCTCCCCTCACTGCGGGAGGGTCCCTTTGAGCTTGTCGGTCCTGGGCAGACTGGGTGAGTCCTCCTCTCTACTTGAGAGCTAGTTACTCTGCCCTGGGCTATTGGTTGCTTCGGTCGACCTGGGTTCCTCTCTTTCCTCGCTAGGGGTTGAACCCTCCGCTCTTGAACTCCGTGGCAGTGACATCAGGTTGGTCCGCTTGCTGCTTCCCTGATAAGCTGCCTCTATTCGGGTCAAGCCAGGCAGTGCTCCCCTCAACTCAGAGGGTTGTCTTTGAGCCTGCCGCTCCCGTCTGAGCGTTTGTGAACCTCTCTTTTCGAGTCCTCCGCTCGTTTGAGTGCCATTGAGTAGCGGCCTCAGGTTGTTAGGCCTCTCTCCGCCTTCCTGTTGAGCCGCTCTCCTTGGGGTCGAGCTTAGCAATGCCCTTGGGGGTTCATATGAGCACGCCCTCTCGATCTGAGCATCGAGTCCTTCTTCTATTTTTGAAGATTGGCCTCCGCTCTTTTGAGCTCCGTATAGCAATCATGCCAGGTGGCTGGGCCATCGCCTGCCTCCCTGGCGGGTTGCTTGTTAAGTCAGGTAGCTGTGCTCCCCTCATCATGAAGAGCCTCTTGCAAGCGTGCCGCTTCGGAATCTGTTCTGTGAGTGTGCCACAGTCACATAGGGCCCCTAGGCTGGCTTAATACATTCTTGGTTACCCCTTAAGCAACAGTATTTTTAAATCCATGCTATGGTAAGTGCACACGCTAGCCTTTGTGCACTTTCTAAAATCCACATTGTGGTAAGTGTGCACGCCAAGCATTCTGCGCACTTTCTAAAATCCTGTATGGTAAGGGTTATGCACTGTTAGCCTCGTTCCCTTTCTCCGAGTTGGCTTAGGCCCTGGTTCTCGCCTTGGGCGCCACTCAACTAATGTCTCTCTGCTGATACATTTCTGAGCAGGGTGTTGCTACCAAAGATCTGTCGAGTCAGTTCTTTGAGCAGGTTTATTCAGATCTGGTGGTAGCCCCCCTTGGGTGACAGGCCAGGGTCTGGTTTGGTTTTTAGACACCTGGCCGTATCCCCTCAAAGGAATCTCTTTCTTCTGATTCCAAGCCTTGAGCTCTGCCCTAGGCTTCCTAGCCCAGCCCTTAACAGGTAAGTTGTTTAGGGTATGCAGCTCAGGCCCTTGGCCGGAGGGGATAATGTCACTGACAGGCATCCAAGGGGTGTCTTAGGGGCAACTTCCATGGCTATGGTAGAGTTGGTACTTAGAGCTCGCCGTGGTTCTCTGGCATGCACTCTCCTCAGCATGGTGGTGTGGGTATACCATTCCCCATAGTGACCCCTAGAGGATGCAGTTCAAAGTTCCCTCGAAAGGGAACGTCTCAGGTTACTTATGTAACCATGGTTCCCTTAGGGGAACGAGACACTGCGTCCTCTAAGTTTCCTGCCATGCTTCGGACGCAAGCTTCAGAAGAAGAAGCGAATGACGTGTTGTCCTGGCGCCCTTTTATACTGTGATCGCGCAGGATAATGACGTCATAGGCTGTCGCCGGCCAACATGTTGTTTTTTCAATGTATGCTTCAGACACCAGTCATGCTGAAGGCATTCCCCATAGCGACCCCTAGAGGACGCAGTTGAAGTCGTTGCCTTCTCAAGGAACCATGGTTACATACGTTTACAGACGTTTTCTCCCTGTTCCCATTTGCCTGCCTCAGTTCCCTAATTAGTTTCCATGGTTTTTGATTAATTAGCTCCACACCTGTTCTGTTCTCCCTGATTACCCACTACGATTAATATCATAAAAGAATAAATAAAAGGTCAATTAATTGTGAATTAAGTGTGTGGGTGTGTGTGTGTGAGCTTGTGGGACTTGAGTGCTCGCGTGTCCAGGGAAATCTACACACGCCGGTGTGTTGTAATGATCAGGCTGATGAATGATGATTGCACAGGGTCAGTGTAGGTGGGGTCATTTCTCTGGCCTGTGACCCTCTCTGACTCAGCTGTAACCTTACAGTAACACCCGCTGCAATGTCTGCTGGGAAGCCAAGGCTCGCAAACCACATCCCTGATTCAGGGGCATTCTGGATGGGGCTGTCTCAAAACGCTGCTTGTGTGACCTCTGTTAGAGGAAACATCATCCATAGTGTGTGTGTGTGTGTGTACCATGGGAGAAGGCGGTGGGTGTCCAGGCCTGCGTCCTCTGTCTTGCTGTCGTCTGCGTCGCTGTCTTTGTCGCTGCGCCCGCTCGATTGACAGCGAAGCAGATCTGCAGGTTCATTCCGCTCTGAAGCCTGTGAGGATATGCAGTGCCGTTAAACACCTCAGCCCAAAAACTCAGTCAGGCTTCAGTCAGTTTAATCATTACTAATGCAGAATGATGATATGTCTGTATTTTAAATCACTCTGGGAATGTCTGTTTTATGTTTATGCTCTTGTGTACAGTCCTATGGTTGATTTTTAAGGTTTTGGAGGTGCGTTGATTTGAGAAAAGCACACAGTGACAGCACTGGAATACCCGTGGTGACATCAGCAGCAATATCGCCTGAAAGTCACACAAAGCAGTGAAACGCGCCGGAAAAGGAACTGCTGAAGCATCAGAAAGCTCGACTCGAGGATCCAGCTGAACGTTACTAGAGCGCTTCACTTTACAGCTCTGTGTGGTTTGCAACTGCTTGCAATTTAGGACATTTAAAATTGGATTTTTGTTATTGTGTTTTAGCAATAAAATGGCATGATAAACAATCTAAAAATGTAATGAATTAACAATGTCTGATTGCAGACTTAGTCGAAATGACTGAAATTAAAACCTTTTTTTTTCTACAAAGAATTTAATACAATTCCACAGTTAAAGTCAGAATATTGACTGAAGTTAGATTACAGTTCATCTTTCACATGAAAATCACTCTCTCCTTAAAGTAAGACACTTCAGATGAACATTTTAACTGACAGATAAACATTTAACAAACTTACAGTAAACATCCTAACTAACAGATATCACCATAATTCCCCAGTTTATTCATCATAGTTAACTGAGAGCAGTGTTTTCAATGACAGGTGTTCTGAAGTGTTGTTTTAATATGCATAATGGATGAAGCCAGGTCAAATTCTCATTTGATCCTGCTGACATATTAAAGGTTTTTACAGAGGGGATTTTACATTTCTCTTTTTATCACTCCATAAATCACAAAACAGCAGAAAGAAAAACAAGGCAAAAGCACAACCAACAACAAAAACATGATTTAACGGTGTATCAATCACGTGAATGAGCACACATGAACAACCCCCTCCATAAAACCCTTCAGAATATAGATAGAAATAAAACTGTAAAGTTTGCTGTATGTAAGTGCTGCTGAAGTGAAGAAACAAACTCATCTTGCTAAACAGCCTTTGAAGATATGTATTATGATTACAGTCAGGTGCATATAGAGCAATATGGATGCTGAAGATGTTAAAAAAATACATGTTATGGAAGCAGAACAGCCCAACATTTCAAAAGTGACCAGTGCGTGAAAAAACTATTTTGCCTGTAGTGTCCCGTCTTAAAGATCATGGGATTTCCTTATGGCTCTAGCAGAAGTAAGGTAAATCTAGAGCAGAATGATGGGGGTCACAGTGTTAGTGTTTTACTGTAATGACAGCAGCATTACGACACTGTCAACATGACAGAGAAATGACAAGAAGTGCTCATCACGGTCATGTGAAACAGAAAGTGAGCAGCAGGGATTCAGGTTAAAGTTGTGTGTGTTTGTGTGTGTGAGAGAAGGAGCTGCTTCCCTTTTGGGAAGAGTGTGTGTGTGTGTGTGTGTGTGTGTGTGATGCGGAGCTGGAGGGGGAAGCCCTTCGTGTTCATAGAGAGAGTGTTTGAAAGCTCGGCTTCGCCACACAAACACAGGAAGGAAGGACGCGTGTCACTATCTGAGCGCAGCTACAGCTATCATGCTGTGGTCATGGAAAGTTGACGTAAAGCCCGTTGTGCCCGTACACGATCCCTGTGATCCGTCTGTGTGTATATAGTGTATATATACAGCCAAAGAAACATTAATTCAGACACCTTCAACATTTCTCACATTATCACAGTTTATTCGCTATAGTTTAGAAAATGGTAATAATATATGAAAAGAACTCAGTTTAGCTCAAACAATTACCAAGCAATGCTTCTTTTGTCAGTCTGTGGTGTAAAAAAGATTGCATATGCAGAAAAAAAAAAAAAAAAAAAAAATTCCTGGACAAAAACATGCTCAGGGTCAAAGGTCTGAAAAATTGTTGATCTAATTTGTATCAGGTTTACTGGTAATCCACTTAGAAGAATTTTTGGGATAATTTGTACCAGTTTACTTTATTTTGCTATCCTCACATACATAAATGAATTATAGTGTTCTGCACCAATATGTATGTGTATATGTGTGTATATATATACATACACACACACACACACACTGAAGGGTTTTACTGAGAGGTTTGTTGATATATCACTTGCCTGGTTTTATTATTGCACTTTATATTTTTGTGTCTGTAGATTTCAAATACAGTATATATTTGTTTACATTTTCTCGAAAATATGTTTTCTCCACTTTAGCAGCACTTACATACACCAAACTTAACAGTTTTATTCCTATCTATACTCTGAAGGTTTTTTACTGAGGGGTTTGTTCATATATTATTCACACTGATTTATACGACATATTAAAGTTTCTTTATTTTCTTTTTTTCTGTATCTTCTGAGTTTTGAGGTGATAAAAAGAGAAATCCAAAGTTCCCTCGGTAAAAACCTTTAACTCCAATGTGTCACCAAAATCACATAAAAATTTCTAACTCTTGTTTTTTCCATTACGCATATTTAAACACTTCAGAACACTTGTAATTCAAAAAAATTATTTTAATCAACTGTGATTTCAATAATAAACTGGGGAAGTACGGTGATATATCTATTAGTTAAAGTGTTACATAATATAATAGATATATATTAATTAAAGAATATTGAACAATCATAGTTTTATTCAAACAAGGATGCATTAAACTGCTCAAAGTGCTTTTTCTTGATTTTTTCTTTCAATCAAATGCGTATTTTAAACTTCTATTCATCTGTGAATTCTGAAAAATATAATGTATCACAGTTTCCACAGAAATATTGTGCAGCACGACTGTTTTCAACATTGATAATAATCAGAAATGTTTATTGAGAATCAAATCAGCATATTATAATGATTTCTAAAAGATCATGTGACACTGAAGAATGCAGTAATGATGCTGGAAATTCAGCTGCGCATCACAGAAATACATTACTGTTTAACAGAGATTCACACAGAAAACTGTGATTTTACATTGTAACAATATTTCACTGTTTTTAACTGTATTTTGATCAATAAATACAGCCTGTGAGCAGAAGAGACTTCTTCCTAATCATTAAAAAATCTTAATGACCTGAAATGTGTGCACTCTAGTGTATATTATGCACATATGAAGTGCAGCATATGATTTCTCTAGTCAGGACAGCAGGTTTGAGGGCTGTTACTGACCGTGAGGACAGGCTGGGTTTGCCGCTCTTGCTGCAGCTGCTGTAGATTCCCGGCCCATCGTCAAAGAAACTGCCCAGCGCCAGCTTCTGCCGGATGGACTCCCGCTCATTCTTGGGCCTGAGACAGAACACAGAAGAGAGTTGAAGATGTTGAGACGCGAAGAGCATGAACAACACACACACACACACACACACTCACACAATCTCTCACACACACACACACACAAAACACACACACACCACACACACTACACACACACACACACACACACACACACACACAATGGCACACACACACACAACACACACACACACACAAACACACATACTCACACACACACACACACACACACTCCCACACTCACACACACACACCCACACAAACACACACAACCACACACACACACAACACACTCCACACTGTCTCACAACAACACACACACACACACACACACACACACACACCCACAACACACACACACAATCACACACACCACTGTCGAGCACACACACACACACACACACACACCCACACACACACAACACACACAATCACACACTGTTACACACACACACACAAACACACACACACCACACACACACACAAAAACACACACACACAAACACACACACCCCACACACACACACAACCACACACACATCACACACACACACACACCACACATAATGTGCACCACACACCACACACACACACCCCACACACACAAACACACACACACACACATTCACACACACACAAACACACACACACACACAACACAAACACACAGGCAAAACACAATCACACACTGTCTCACACACACACACACACACAACACACAACACACACCACACACACACCCTCACACACTCACACACACACACACAACACACACCACACACACACACACACAAACACCACACACACCACACACTCACACACGCACACACACACTCACACAAACACACACACACACACACACCCACTCCCACACACACACACACACACAACCACAAACAAACACACAAACAACACACACACACACACACACACACATCATCACATGTCTCTCCACACACAAACACACACACAAACACACTCACACACGTCTCACACCACACACACACACACACACACACACACACACACACACACACACCTCACAAACACAATGTCTCTCACACACACACACACACCACACACACACTCACACACTGGCTCACACACACTCACACACGGTCTCACACACACACACACACACACACCACACACGCAGGAAACACTCTCATTTAAAAGTTATTCCGTCACGAGAATCATTATGGAAATACTATACTTTACCACACTAACTCTACTTAAGTGTGAAATGCATGTAATGTTTTTAGAAACTTATTGCATGTTCTTGCAATGAAATGAAGATGTTTATTGTTAAATTGATATGAATATCATAGGGTGAACTTTAGAGCCAAGTACATCTTACATGCAAGTAAATTAGTATTTATATTGTCTTAGAAGTATGGAATAGTATGCTGAATGACTGACATGCATTTATAGTAAAATACAATTTACTTCAATGTTATTTGGTTTGATTTCTCAAAACCTCACAGGGTACTATGTTTGATGTAGTGACAGAATATAAATATCTCGGTTTTATGCTTGATGACTCTCTATCTTTTAAATCCCATATTAATCAACTAAGGACAAAACTAAAGGTAAAGCATGGGTCCTATTAAAGAAATAAACCCTGCTTTTCATTCGAGGCAAGAATATTGGTTTCTGCCACATTTATGCCAGTCATTGATTATGGAGACATTCTGTATAAATCGGCGTCTACCAGACTTTTAGGTTCTCTGGACACTGTATCACGGTGCACTCAGGTTTATATTAAATTGTAATGTTAGTACCCATCATTGTGATTTGTATAATAGAGTTGGTTGGACGTCATTATCAACACGCAGAATGAATCACTGGTACCTGTTTATTTATAAATCTTGGGTTTACTGCCTCCATGTCTTTGTTCCCTCACCCAGCCTAAAGCTAAAGGACTTGTACATTCTTTCGGTACCATTTGCACGAACTGAACTTGGAAAACAAGCTCTTTGGTTTGAGGCGCCCAATGATTGGAACTCTTTACAACACAACATGAAGTTGCAGACCTTAGTGTCAATGAACACTTTTAAATTCTTGATTAATGAGCTGTTAAAGGAAGAATTAATTTGTAAATGTTTTTAATGGTTGTCAACACATTGTTTTGTGTTCTTCTTATGAAATATAGTGCTGCATCTTGGCCAGGTCACTTCTGTGGTCACTACTATAATCTCAGAAACCTGGTTAAATGAACCTGGTTTACCTGGTTAAATAAAAGACAAAAAAATAAATAAAATAACATTTCTATTTCTATTGAAACTCATGTATTTAAATATATTTGTAATTACACATTTATAAAGATTAAGAAGCAATTTAGTAAATTTAAAATATATTAACTTTAAATGGAAATCGTGTTTGGTCTCGTACTGTATCGCGTACCTTGTCAGTGTTGTGCGCTTTGCTTGGCCATTTGTTGTGATAAACAGGAAAGTGTGTCCAGCTGAATTCAATTTGAGTTTTGTTAGACGAATATAAAAAGCTTAGTATACTGCGGCAGCAGTCGCGGCAGCCCTCGTGTGAAGACCGAAGAGTGTGAAGACCATTGACTCTACCGTTCGACTCCACCGAGCAGGGACAACGGCAAGGCACATAAGTATCGCTTCTGAATCATTCTCTTTCCTACTACTTGTTCCCTTTCTGTTTTCAATTTTTATAAGCAATTCTTACCATGTGTTTCCAGATCCCTACTATCACTACCACTCGCAAACCATGCATCACACACTGTAGGCAGCGCAATCCTAACAACCTGCACACTTTGCCTATGTCTACTAATACATGTCTACTAATACACTACTTTCTTTTTCTATTGGTCTCTGGAATTGCCAGTCTGCTGTAAACAAAGCAGATTTTATTACTTCTATTACAAGTCATTCAAGACTAAACCTCATGGCCCTGACAGAGACCTGGATCAAACCAGAGGACACTGCTACACCTGCAGCACTCTCCAATAATTGATCTTTTTCCCACTCCCCCCGTCTGACTGAAAGAGGTGGAGGTACTGGTCTGCTTATCTCTAATGATTGGAAATGTAATCCTTTACCATCTCTGAGTATCAACAGCTCCTTTGAATCACATTCAGCCACTATTACCCACCCTCTTAAAATCCATTTTATAGTCGTTTATCGACCCCCAGGACCAATAGGTAACTTCTTGGATGAATACGATGTGCTGCTCTCAACCTCTCACCGGAGGATGGTACTCCCCTAGTTATGCTTGGAGACTTCAACATCCACCTAGATAAACCTCAGGCTGCAGACTTCCACACTCTGCTTGCTTCTTTTGATCTCAAGCGAGTGTTAACTACGGCTACTCACAAATCAGGCAAACAACTGGACCTTATTTATTTCACACGACACTGCTCCACTGATCATGTACTGGTTACTCCACTGCACACCTCGGATCACTTCCTCCTCACTCTTAACCTCAACATGGTTCCTGACACAACACATACCCCTACACATGTCACTTTTCGACGTAACCTACGCTCTCTCTCACCCTCCCGGCTATCTGCTATGGTTTCATCTTTGCTTCCTTCCCCTGAACAGTTATCTCTTGATGCTAACTACTGTGCTACTGATACTTTCTGCTCCACTTTTACGTCTTGTTTAGACACTGTCTGCCCCTTGTCTTCCAGGCCAGCTTGTACCACCTCTTCTGCCCCTTGGCTGTCTGATGTTCTCCGTGAGAATCGTTCTAAGCTCAGAGCTGCAGAAAGAGTATGGCGCAAATCACAAAATCCTACTGACCTTAATGTATATCGATCACTCCTCTCTTCATTCTCTGCTAATGCCTCCACTGCTGAAAGGACATACTATCACAACAAAATTAACAATTCGCCTAACTCTCGCATGCTCTTTAAAACATTTTCCTCCCTCCTTTGTCCTCCTCCTCCCCCTCCTTCATCATCTCTAGCAGCTGACGACTTTGCCACATTCTTCATTAATAAAATTACAAACCTCAGTGCACAATTGGCCACACCACAAACTGTCAAGCACATCTTACCAACAAACATACACCTGTTCACATCCTTCTCTTCACTCTCTGAAGCAAAAGTCTCCAAACTCATCCTTTCCAATCATCCTACTACTTGTCCGCTTGATCCTATTCCATCTCATCTCCTTCAAGCCATTTCTCCTGCCGTTGTACCTGCACTCACTCACATCGTTAACACATCCCTTCACACTGGTGTTTTTCCCTCAGCATTTTAACAGGCTCGTATAACCCCACTTCTTAAGAAACCCACTCTTAACCCAACTCTTTTAGAGAACTACAGACCGGTAGTTCCTTCGACCTTTCATTGAAAAAAACACTTGAACAATTATGTTCAACCAAGTCTCTGCTCTTCTCACACAGAACAACCTCCTGGACAGCAACCAATCTGGCTTCAGAAGTGGACATTCGACCGAGACTGCCTTGCTTTCAGTTATTGAAGCCATAAGACTGGCAAGAGCGGCTTCCAAATCTTCTATACTTATCTTGCTGGATCTGTCTGCTGCTTTTGATACGGTGAACCACCAGATTCTCCTGTCAACCCTATTGGCAAAGGGCATCTCAGGAACTGCACTCCAGTGGTTTGAGTCTTACCTCTCAGATAGGTCCTTCAAGGTATCTTGGAGAGTTGAGGAGTCCAAGTCACAACATCTAGCTACTGAGGTGCCTCATGGCTCAGTTATTGGACCACTTCTCTTCTCTGTCTACATGGCATCACTAGGTTCTGTCATTCAGAAACATGGCTTTTCATATCACCGCTATGCTGATGACACTCAAACTCTACCTCTCATTCCATCCTAATGATCCGACGATAGCTGCTCGCTTCTCAGCTTGTCTAACAGACATTTCTTGTTGGATGAAGGACCATCACCTTCAACTCAACTTGGCTAAGACAGAACAGTTTGTGGTCTCAACCAACCATCACTTTCTCAAAGTTCACCAACCAGTAGGCTCATCAACACATAAACTCCTTCAAAAACAGCAGGAAACAGTGGAGTTGTGATTGATGAAAGATGAATTCTCGAAAACATGTGATAAACGCGGGTCTGCAGATTTGCTTTATACAACAAGGAAGATCAGGCCCTTTCTTTCAGAACATGCAACACAATTCCTTGTTCAAGCTCTTGTTCTATCCAGGCTGGACTATTGCAATGCTCTCTTGGCAGGTCTTCCAGCCACTTCTATCAAACCTCTACAATTAATCCAAAATGCCGCTGCAAGATTAATCTTTAATGAGCCGAAAAGAATGCACGTCACACCTCTGTTCATCAATTTGCACTGGCTACCAGTAGCTACTTGCATTAAATTCAAAGCATTAAAGTTTGCCTACAAAAACCACCACTGGCTCTGCACCCCTTTACTAATTCACTACTTCAGAGTTACGTGCCCTCTAGAAGCTTGCGTTCTGCAAGAGAACGTCATATTATTGTTCATCTCAAAGAGGCACAAGATCACTTTCACAGACTTTTACATGAATGTTCCTGGGGGTGAACCTGCCCAAATCAATCCAGCAGCCGAGTCCTTAAAAAAAAACCGTCTCCAAGAAGAAACGCTAAAACAACATCTCCTTCCAATCTTTATTGACCTTCAACGTCTAGCACTTTCTCTTCTATTTTAATCTTAGTTAATTCTACTGAGTAGATGTCTCTTGTTTATAAAAAAAAAACTAACACTACTTTCTATTTTTCTCTTTCTATATACTTGTTTTTTTTTTTTTTTTGTGTGTGTATGTGTGTGTGTGTGTTGTATCTATATATAGTATATATAAAATACCTTGCTACGTGTACTGCGTGAGGCTAACGAGACTTGTCATTTGCATTTACATATGGTTGCTCTTTTGTTAGTTTTGATTGCTTCTATTGTCCTCATTTGTAAGTCGCTTTGGATAAAAGCATCTGCTAAATGATTAAATGTAAATGTAAATGTAATATTGAATAACAAATTCAAATGATAATCAAGTGCTTTACATGTGCTTTAGTATGTTAGTCAACGTGGTTTCTTTAAAACAGGGACAAGATAATCAAAACTAAATGATTTAAAATGTGTTAAAATAAAACTTTTAATCTGATGTTATTATAAAGTGCACTTTTTAAAAGTAAATTGTGAAACAGTCATGAAAGTGTCTCTCTTTTCTATGTTAATTTTCACTGAAATTAGTGGAACAAGATAATTAAAGCTGCTGTCTACATACTATAAACTGTAAGTTACCATAAAACCAGGTCTGTCACTAAAACAGACACAATCAGTTCTGCTGTGACTCTGACTTCACTGATCTCAGCCAGCTTCACATCGTTACACACACACACACACATGAGAATCAAAGCTTCATGTGTTTGTCTCTCATTGCAGAACACAGGAAGTGAGCATCATTCACTGCTGAGCCCAGAGGATTATGGGTGATTTAAACTGACTTACCGGTCTATCGGTTAACATCGCATACCGAACCCTGACGGACGATATAAACTACACACACACACACAAGCGCGCACACACGCACACACACACGCGCACACAGGTTTGGTTTTGTGAAAAGTGGGGACTCTCCATAGGTGTAATGGTTTTTATACTGTACAGACCGTATATTATATTGCCCTACACCAACCCTACCCTAAACCTACCCCTCACAGGGAACTTTCTGCATTTACAGATTGCAATACACCAATCCCTGTTGTGATCTATAAGCATTTGAAAGTGGGACATTGGGTCGGGTTTCTGGTCGGTTAAATGTCCCCTGAAATGTAAAAGTCCCCTTTGTTATCCTGGTAATACCTGTCATACCTTGTCCATTATACAAATTTAGTCATTCATTAGCTCATCATAACAAACTGTCTGTCTACATCACAAACACACACACACACACACAATTTTCCTCTTTTCTGTTCATAATAGTGCACTGCACCACTGTAATAGTGACACATAGATCTCAATCCAGCAGATCACGCAGGTATGAACAGCCACATAATACCGTTTTCACAAAATGCACTGGTGAAATGATTTGACCTCAATTACCTTTTCAAATGATTTTCTCTATTACATGCATTCCTATGTATTTCTGTATTCAATCTGAAATGTATTTGATTCTGTATTTATTTATTCTTTCTAAATGTATTGTTTTATTTTAATATTTATTACGTATTAATAAATAAGGATTATGAAATATTAAAATATAAAATTGTAAGTATTTTTATTTCCACGTTGATGTGTTTCTGTGAGAGTGTTTTGTCAAACTACACATTATGAGACTAATGGAGCTGAACAGACCACACCCTCAATCATCTAAGAAATACAGAAACAGATATTAAATGATAAAACAGATATTATTATAAAAATACATGTATTCTGGAATAAATTTAGCACAAATTTGCAGGTTGTGTCATGCACACACACAGATACATATGAGTAAACAAGAGGAGAGAGGTTTATTATTATTTTTTGAGTGAGAGAGAGAGGGGGTGGGGGGTGTGTGTGTGTGTGTGTGAGGCGTTGCTGGAACAGTGAGGTGTAAAATAATGTGTGTGTGTGGGAGGCAGAGAAAAAGACAGGCTGCACCAGTCGTCTCCATGCAGACGGTTGCTGGATACAGGCCTAATCGAGGGGCCCCTGGAGGATTGGGCCCCGTCCCCATACCCACACATTATTTCCTCACCTGCGCGTCTTCAGCTCTCCTGCTGTTATTGTGTCATATTTCTGCGTCTGTGTGCAGTGTTTCCGCTCTCCATGCACACCACAGTTCAGGTTTGATTCCTATCTTTTCATTCCTTCAGTGGGTCGCTCCTGTTGCCTTCCTCTCCTGTCTGCTTCATCTGTCAGTGTGTGTTGTGCATATGCTCATGCTGTGTGTGTTATTCAGTCAACGCTGCTCTCTGCTGGCCTGCACATAAACACTTTTATTTTCTCGTTTGCCTCATCTAGTTAAACTATCACTCCCAGCTCTAAAGATGAGTGGTTAATGATTGTTACTCACCGTTATTACAACCCCATGACATTTCTATTTTAAAACTGACAAAAAAAATTGTCACCATGTTATAGTAAAATCATGGGGCTCAATGTTACAGGGTTGAGGAATATAGTTTACATTCAATATACTAGTGTTTGCATTTATTTGAAATAGAAATAAATGTCTTTACTGTCCCTTTTGATCAATTGGATGCATTCTTGACGAATAAAACATTCATTTCAATAATTAATTAATTTATTAAAGCAATCATTTAAATAAATGTCTTTACTCCAAATAAATTCTCTCACAATTATTTATATGATTTTTAAATCTCTTGCTCTCTCTCAAACTCATCCTGATGTTCCTTCCTAAAACAAGTGTCTATAAACCTTTCCCTCTGGGGTCCTGTGGGAGGTCCACCATCCTGTTACACATCTCTCTCTCTCTCTCTGTGTTATTCAGCTCCTCTCTTTATCTCCAGATAAATGCACACACACCAGAAAAAAATCCAAGTGTTCACTAGGTTTAAACACAGATCAGGAAAAACACTTCCCGAAGCATACATGACACGAGTCTGAGATATATAAGCAGTAAAAACCATCTTCTAATGTGACACAGATCTTAAAAAGAAATAAGCCGGAGAGTTACAGATGACAACAGAATAAAAGTGCAACCAGAGGAGCAGACGGCGACACAGCTCTGAATAAAAATGAATAGATCTGGTCTTGCATAGAGTCCTTAAAATCTCATCAATGCAGTAAACATCTCTTACGACCTGTGACTATGTCCACAATATACCATGAGCTCAGGCATCTTTAATGACTTTATCTTTAATGGCTTTAATGACTGATGCATATGATTTACTGATGACAGTGATGAGGAGTGGGTGTGTGTGTGTGTGTGTGTGTTTGATGTGTTATGAATAGGGGGCGCGGCTGCCATTGAGGTTTGAGAGTAACAACGCACACACACACACACACACCAGCTCTACACACACACACACACACACACACACCACTCTGCCAGTCTCACCGGAAAGGTTATACATCCTCATGGTCAAGCACTGACACACTGACTCATGACATGTAAAACCAGCACATCTCACAATCATGCCATGACTTCATCTCGGAAAATGAGATTTCTGTGGCCCTTTCTCCAGAGAAACATCTAAGCAAGAGCCTTCAGCAAAAGATCAGATTCTAGAGAAAGATCTTGTTTGTCGTTTCCTTCCCCCCTGTGATGGTCTTCCTCATCTGATCCTACCTGATAGGAGCAGCTGTCCTGGTGCACCATCTCTCACTGCATCCTCTAGATCCGCAGGAGAAACACAGGAGAGTCCCACCCGACACACGTCTGTATCCACAGCCTCTGCACACGGAGAGGGAGCAATACGAGGGGACCGAGGGTGGGGCTCCGGGAGGGCTTACTCAGCACCAGCCAATCAGAGCGCCGACACGCAGATGGGGGCGGGGCCAGAGACCAGAGCGAGGGAGGAGTGACCTTTCAGAGTGGAGCGGGGGAGGAGATGTCCCACGGATCGAGAGAGGGAGGAGGGATGAAAGGAAAGAGTGAAGAAAAGCAGTGGGAGGAGAAGCGCCGCAAAGAAAATAGGCTTTCTGTGGCACATTCCTGCAGCTAAAGAATTCCTGAGACAGAGCACTGCTATTCACACGCTGCTCTGTCAACTCCTCACACATTCCTCACTGCACAGACAAACAAAGTTTAAACACACACATGCACGCACAAACACCCACCGACCACACACACAACTCACTCACTCACTCAAATACACACACACAAACAAACACACACACACACACACACACACTCACCATCATCAATCACTCACTCACACACACACACACACACCCAACTCCCTCACTCACTCACCACTCGCATACACACACACAACACACACACCCACACTTCACTCACTCACTCAATAAACACACCACAAATTTGAATCACACCAATCGCTCGCTCGCTCACTCGCCCGCACGCACACACACACACGCACTCCATCTCTCTCACACACACACACTCACTCACTCACATACACACACACACACACACTCACTCACTCACTCACTCACATACACACACACACACACACACACACACACTCACCGCACTCCTCACGCACTCAACTCCACCACACAAACACATCACACCACACCCTCACTCACTCAACTCATCATCGCATCCCACCACACACACACACACACACACTCACACACTCAATCACACACACACACACACACACACAAACACACACACACTCGCTCGCTCGCTCACTCGCACGCACGCACACAAAACACTCCCTCATCCATCACATACACACACACACACACACTCACTCACTCACTCACATACACACACACACACACACTCACTCACTCACTCACTCACTCACATACACACAGACAGGCAGACACACACGCGCACGCACTCACACACACACACATAAACACACAGACACACAGACACACACACACGCAGACAGACACACACACACACAAAGATGTGTATAAGCAAATATTTAACTCGATTCTACAAAACAGGTGTCATTTGGGTCCTTCATTTGCATATGTGTAAAACAACAACTTTAACAGTGAGCAGCTGATGGCAACTGTTACTACGTGTCAGCACGCACTTCTCTAAACACAGTCCAGCAACTTCAGTTTGTTTGTAAAGGATTTGTCTTTCTGCATGAGGACGCTGTTTTTGGCCTGCGGTCTGCTTGCATATGCAAACACAAAACATGAAAACCAATTCTTTAGATTTTTTTTTCTTTTTTACTTTTTAAGATAGTAATGTTTTACCCTAAATGTATACTTTTGCATAATTTTAAGAGTTGCCGAAATTATACACTTTAAAATATATACTTATGTGAGAACTGAATTTAATGTTTTTTTAGACTTGATTGCATGTTAACTGCAACCAAACAAACATGTATAATAGTTAACATTTATATTAAATGCAATTATTTGCTAAATGTTATTACAGTTTTTTCAAAATGCTAACAGTTTTTGAAACTATGGCTCCATTTCTCAAAACTCTACACAAATCGCAAAACATCACACACATCTTGCAAAAGCAAACACTTCTTTGAAAACTGTTTTAACTCTTCTAAAAATTGTATTTTTGCATAGTAACTCTACACACAAACATAAAACAACTGGCCACATACACACCAAACTACTTTTAATCGACTGACAGCCCCAATATAGTGTTTTATATGAGTTATATAGTGTTTAGTTCATAAATCAGGACAGGGTGCGTCACAGTATCTGACGCGAGTCTTTCTCTTGGAGCGGCGCAGAGTTGAATCTGTCTGTGCCATCTGGTCCTCAGATTAACTCTCTCCTTCATATCAGACACACCCTCAATCTCACAATAATAATCTATCACTAAATCTAATCTATGGGTTTAGTACCGATCCTTCTCAATCAATCAATAAATGAAGCAATGACCACACTAACACAAATGGACAAACAGTAAGAAGAAAGTCATCTCAGAACTTATAAATGTATGGTGTGACATCGCTAAACTCAAGATTTTTACAGAAACTGTGAGCTTGTGAAACATTGAACAAGATAGATTCCCAGAGACGATGAGGCACATGGATCTGTGTGTCACCTGCAGTGTTTCAGAGGAGAGCTGGCCAGTGAGCTGACATCATATCCTGTTTCCTGTCTGAACAGTGCAGTAGCTCATCTGACTGTTCTCTGGCCATTAAACGATTGTCAAATCCCTTTCATGAGACATAAAGGACGGAGGATAATCAGCTCCTCTCTCTCTGGATTATATGCTGTTGGGGGTGTAATCGGGATTCAGGCAGGAAGCAGCACAGGGTTGTGCGTGTGTGTGTGTGTGTGTGTGTGTGTGCGTGTGCGAGAGAGAGTGTGTGTGTGAGAGAGCGTGTGTGTGTGTGTGTGTGTGAGTGTATGTGTGTGAGGGAGAGAGAGTGTGTGTGTGTGTGTGTGTGTGTGGTGTGTGTGTGTGTGAGAGGTGTGTGTGTGTGTGTGTGATGAGAGTGTGTGTGTGTGTGTGTGATAGAGTGTGTGTGTGTGAGAGAGAGAGAGAGTGGGTGTGTGTGGTGTGGTGTGTGTGTGTGTGAGTGTGAGAGAGTGAGTGTGTGTGTGGGTGAGTGTATGTGTGTGTGTTTGAGTGTGTCTGTGAGAGTGAGTGTGTGTGTGAGAGAGAGAGTGTGTGGGTGTGTGTGTGTGTGTGTGTTGTGTGTGTTGTGTGTGTGTGTGGTGTGTGGTGTGTGTGTGTGAGAAGAGAGAGAGTGTGTGTGTGGGTGTGCGTGTGTGAGTGTGTGGTGTGTGTGTGTGTGTGAGTGTATGTGTATGAGAGAGAGTGTGTGGTGTGTGTGTGAGTGTATGTGTGTGAGAGAGAGAGAGATAGTGTGTGTGTGTTGGTGTGTGTTTGTGTGTTTGTGTGTGGTGTGTGTGTGGTGTGTGAGAGAGAAAGTGTGTGTGAGATTGAGAGTGAGTGTGTGTGTGAGTGAGTGTGAGAGGGAGTGAGTGAGTGAGTGTGTGTGACGAGATTCGAGAGGTGTGTGTGTTTGTGGGTGTGTGAGAGTGTGTGTGTGAGGGTGTGTGTGTGTTGTGGCGGTGTGTGTCGTGTTTGTGAGGTATGTGGGTGAGAGATCGAGAGTGTGTGTGTGTGCTGTGCGTGTGTGTGTGTGTGTGCGCACGTGTGTGTGAGAGAGAGAGAGTGAGTGTGTGTGGGTGTGTGTGTCTGTGGGAGTATGTGTGTGTGTGTGTTTGTGAGAGAGTGTGTGTGTGTTTGTGTGTGTGTGTGTTTGTGTGTTGGTGTGTGTGTGTGTGTTGTGTGTGTGAGAGAGAGTGTGTGTGTGTGTGTGTGGAGTGAGAGAGAAAGAGTGTGTGTGGTGTGAGAGAGAGTGTGCTGTGTGTGTGTGTGTGGTGTGTGAGAGAGAGAGAGAGTGAGAGTGAGGTGTGTGTGTGTGTGTGTGTGAGAGAGAGAGTGTGTAGTGTGGTGGTGTGGTGTGAAGAGAGAGGTGTGTGTGTGTGTGTGTGTGTGTGAGAGAAGAGAGTGTGTGTGTGTGTGTGGTGTGAACGAGGAATGCTCACAGGCCGTAGCTCAAATTCTGGAAACGATGCTCATCAGATATCAGAAATACTGCTCCTGAAAACGTCGGAGGAAGTGTGATGTTTGCTGAAAATGGGGTGTGTGTGTGTGGTGTGTGTGTCCTGTGATAGTGCAGGATCTTGGAAGAGCTCC
>JADLZN010001242.1:212500-422500 GCA_018155175.1 Sinocyclocheilus anophthalmus
ATCCTGCACTGATGAGAGTGTGTGTGTGTGTGTGTGTGTGTGTGTGAGTGCGGGCATGTCCGGACACACACACACTCAAGATCAAACTGTTAGACACATAAAAGAAGATGTGCAGAAGAACGCTGGTAACCAATCAGCTGCCGGTAGCCATTGACTTCCATTGTACGAAAAGAAAAACACAGTGGAAGTCAATGAGACTAGCAACTGATTGGTTACCAACATTCTTCAGAATATCTTCTTTTGTGTTCGATAGAAGATAGAAACTCGAACAGGTTTGGAACGACAAGACTATGTCTTTTTAATACGTACTGTACTGAAGTATTTGTTCTGAAATGGTGATTTCACCAACCGTCACTGTAGTAAAGTAGCTCAGTTTTTTCACAAATTGATGCAAGAAAGACTGATATTGAATCATGTTAAGTTGCTGTATCATATGTGATTTGTGCATGTCTACGACTCTACATCATCAACATGATCAGTCTTTGCAGTTAAAGCTGTTTCGCACTCAATCTCCTCGTGTCTTCTGTCTCTGATTGAATCAGAATCAGAATCAGAATCAGAAGAGCTTTATTACCAAGTATGTTTACACACACAAGGAATTTGACTTGACGACAGGAGCTTCCAGTGCAGAAGACAGTACAAACATAGTGAGTATAAAACTCACTATGTTTGAGTGATAAAACACTCAAACATTGAGTGTTTTATCCAGTGAAAGCTCTTTTAGTGTAATTGTAGAAACTCTTCTCGTGTCAGATCTGGACTGGTTTTGATCAAGTAAAGGTCAGAATAACGTCAGTAATATCTCCAGATGAACACTTACTGGACTGAAGCAACTTAAGTTTACTTGATTATCCATGCATCATGTTTTAGAGTCTCAAATCTGATCCTCAGGATCTTTTGAGGAGCGTTTGTTTCCAGAAGCTTTACTTTCACTGTTCCTCAGCGGAGGAATGATCTTCACAAGCCTCCAGAACATCTCACATCTTCTGAGGAGCCTTTATTTCTTCAGCTCTCAATCACTGCATTATATACGTGCGAGAACGTCTTTCAATTTTCTCCTGAGACATGGGTTAGGGCAGATATAGAGTGAGCACTGATATCTATATGATTTTATGTCAGTATCTGCTGCACTGTTAGAAAGGTCTCATTGATTTACATTACAAGCGTCAGAATGTTTTCAGGTGGTTTTCTCACATGTATTATATTGATCACCTACAGTAGCAGGTTTAATGATCTTCTGTATGTGTGTGAGAGCTCATGTTGACTGTGCTGGAGCAGAAGAGCAGTCTGGATGATCTGCTGTGTTTATTTAGACACAGTTCAGGAACAGGATCTGTCTGCAGATCAAAATCTCCCTCTGGGCAGCTCCAGAGATGTCATCAACTGGGAAAAATAAAATCATAAATGAAGTCAGGCTTTAGGTTAAACTAGTGGTCAACCATGAGACTGGGACTCACTGTAGGGTTTCTCCAAACATCCATAAACCCCAAAAACATTATCTAGGGCCGTATGATTTCCACAATGTGGAAAAATATATGAATCACCGAATCTAGCCATTAAGATGGTATTTACAGAATAAGGCAGACTGCTCATTGAATTTTAGAGGAATAAATAAAAAGTAGTTTTGTTACTTCATCAAATGATCAAACGAGTGCATGTGAACGTTAAAGCACAAAAACTGCTATTGAAATATGAAGTCTGCATGTTCTGTGTAATACACACACACACACACACACACACACACACACACATAATCATAATAGAATTATAAAAATTTTTTTTAAGGAGCATCACAATTTTTCCTCCATGTTTTAATTTAAACAGTAAACCTCTGTTATAAAAGGAATTGGTGCATTTCACTGGATTTCATGTTCAAAGTTTAATTAAACTGTAAATGTTTTATGGCCTTATTTAATTACCAACATTTTTAAAAATGAATTTGAATTAACTCTTAAATTCAGGAAAAAACACAAAAAAAACAACAACCAACAACCCAGAATATCTAAAATAGGCCCTATTATTGTAAAGTATTGTAATGCTTAGACAAAAAATTATATTAGTTGTTAAACACATGAGATGCTTTCTGATTTATTCGAATGTAATTAAACCAGTAAAATAAAGGTTTATAAAGGGATTATTTAATTTTAACAGTGAAATGGCCGTGAAAATATTACAAAACATAGTTCGTTTTCGGTCTTTTTTTGTGATTTTGCAGGCCACGTCTGACTGAGCTTCCCTCGTGTTCCCGTGTGTGCGGTGTAATAAATGCAGAAGTGGGGCGTTTGACCACAGAATGATCATGTGACGCTCTGAGCTCACGATCAAACTCCATCAGGATCTCTGGCTCATGTTCCTTTTTGTGTCCGTTCTGAATGAGGTGTTTTACTCTGAATCAGAGCTGTTCCTCTTCACACTGAACCGCAGCTGTGAGGTGCTGTGAGACAGACAGCTGATGACTGACCTCACGCTGACCTACTGCAGTCAACCTGGACACTTCTGTCACCGATCCGGAGGAGAGGAGTAGAAATGAACCAGGAGCTTAGTGCTACTGTTCAAGAGAGGACAACACAGGGATAAATGAGCTGTGCTGGACGACTATATCAGATGTCATGTTGTGTTGTTACTGGTCTCTGCTCTGTCCAGGATGAGTGTGATCACAGCAGAGATCATCAGCAGGAGAGATGAAGACAACAACACACGCTCTGAAGGACACTGACATATGTCTCCTGCTGCATTCCTCACACACACCACGGGTGCGGGGCACACCGTCACGCCGCACCCCGCACACGTCCAACTTCCGATCCCCCACACCTTCCTGTAAACCACGCCTGTTTTTCTGATTTTGAATCCTAAATCCAAGTCATCTAAGCAGAAAAGCTCGCGGTCTCACAAGGGGGGTGGCACACACCACACCACACACACACCCACACACACACACAACTCAAAGACCGACCCACTCACACATACACTCACACCCTGCACACACCCTCACACACACAACACTCACACAATACTCACACACACACACAAAACACACACACCCACACACACACTCACACACACACACAAACACACACACCACACAAACACACTCCAAGAACGACTCACACTCACACTCACACACCAACAGACACTCAAGTACAGACACACTCACACCACAACGTGGGTTTCATCACACGCACACAACACGCACACTCACACACAACACACGCTGCGGATCGGTAGAAAAGCACTCAAAGACGACCTACCCCCTCCACTCCTACACACACACAACATCACGTCGCGCAAGTAACACACACTCACCCACCCACACACCACCACTGGCGCGCACACACACTCAACACTCACACACACACGACACACACACACACACACACTTGCATGATTCACCACTATCATGAGAAGTCACACACCACACACCACACACACACACCACACTCACACACACACACACACACACGACCCACACACACACACACACACACCCACACACACTTCTGTATAGCTGTTTTTCCCCGACTTCTGTACAGCTGAAATTGCTGAAGTTGATTTAGACCAAAATACAAGTCCATAATCCATAATAACGCTTCCTCCAGTGAAAAAGTGTTCTGGTGTGAATCAGGAGAGAAATCTGCACAGATCAAACAGCGTTTAAACAGCTCTAAACACATATGTGGCTGGATGTTGATGTGAGAGACAACAGCAGATGCACTTTTTCACTGGAGGAAGAGTTATTATGGATTATGGGCTCAATGTATTTTAATTCAAAACGTCTTAATGCTGGATTAGTTTCAGCTTTTGTCTTCACAAGATGTTAACTGATGGACTGGTTTTGTGTGGATTATTGTGATGTTTTTTATCAGCTGTTTGGACTCTTATTCTTACGGCACCCATTCACTGCAGAGCATACATTGCTGAGACACTGATGCAGTGCTACATTTCTAGCAACGCTTATGAGAAAAACACCTCCGCCTGGATCTCAACAAGCTAGGAATGCGCACATTTTTCAGCTAATTGTCATTTTTTGTTCAAAATATTCCATTAACTGATTCTTATGTTTTTGAATTCAGCAGTAATTCTTCATTGAATTTTTCAGTCATCACTTGTGCATACGGTTCCAGGTTAAAGTTTGTAATTAGGGGCACAATGTAATTTTGGTGTAGCATAGTTCATCACAGCACTATGATAGTGATATTCAGAATTTATGACACATACAGTATTGCATATAATGACACTGAATATTTCAGTGATTTAATGATTGCTGAACTAGAAATGCCTCCAAGTTTTCAGAAATCTGATTGCTTTATCACACACATCAACAATTTAAAAGCACACACTCATGCTCAGAATGATCTGCACATCTCTGAACTTCACACAAGCTCAGTGAAACTCTGGAATATACGCTGGATCCAGGGTTTCAAATTAACACCCGCCAACCCGCCAAATGCGGGTAAAAATCAGCTGTGGCGGGTCAAATCACTAGCCAATTTTGCGGGTTACTTTTTGTAAATGATGTTCACTCATTCATTTCTTGGGGAAGTTCATGCAGGCCAAATCTGTGATGGTTTAGCACAAATACTGAACTCGTGAGACATCATGACATTATCGAGTATATTGCAAAAGCTAAACAAAACACACCTACAGAGGCGTGCATACGTGACGTGATGAAGTCTGGTTAGAGTAGACCAACACAGGCTTTAGTGCGCGTGCGCTTTTAGAGTGGTTCTTTCACTGCATGATTCAGTCTATTAATATGCATTAAGAATGATCACATAATTCAAGATAAGGAGGCAGAAAATGTATATATTTATATCAATTCATATAGTTAATCAATATCACACGAAGAGTTTTTTCTTTTAAAAAATCAGCATGGTTACAAATGTTATATTTATTTTATACAACAGTTCAATAAACAATAAGTTAATATCTAGAGACTTACGTTTTAGACACCATATTGGCTGTTTTTGCTCTATTTCTGTGCTATTTCGCCAACAAAAAACATTCCAAACACAGCACAGTACTGTTGTGCATCTCTGAGCAACATGACAGCGTTTCGTTCCCGAATGAATCAACAGTTTAAATGATTCAGTTCAATCTCAATTACTCACTTATTAACAGTGACTTGCTGGCCACTGCTGTCATCGATTAAATTAAGAATTTGTACAATCAAAAGATGATGTACCTTTTAGAAAAAAAAGGCTTTTATGAGGTAAGAAATGGCCATAAAAGTTCAAATCAATTCTTTCTCGCCTCACTGGCTGTGAAACTGAGCCGCACAACAGACTACAAATAAATACAACAAATATCAAAACTTTAGGAGTCCTGTGGCACGGTAGTCCCTTGAGATTCGCACAATACACACTCAGCAAATCTTGTCTAATTAATCCTTTATATCTTTATCGATAAAATCACAGAGAATATTGAGATATTATTTTTTGTCAATATCGCACACACCCCTAGTACTGAAAAAAACCCCCAAAAAATAATTTGCAACGGTCGCTTTGTCACGCCCAGTGTAGACGGCCTCGAACTGTTGGTGTATTTCTGTCTTTTTTTTTGTTTTGTTTTTGGCTTGTAGAAGTTATGAATGGCCGGTAACTAAAAAAATTTAGTAGCCAAATTGGCTGGCGAGTGAAAAAGTTAATTTCATTGCCTGGCTGGTGCCCCATGACTGATGATGATCTGTTGAATGCTGAGTCCTCTCGCTGCTGTGTGTGAAACGCACAGTCAATCAGCATGCAGCATCGCCATCCTGCTAGCTCTCACACACACACACTCACACACAGGTTTTTTTTTATGGTTTATGGGGACTCTCCATAAATTTAATGGTTTTTATTCTGTACAGACCGTATATTCTATTGCCTTTTACCAACCCTACCCCTAAACCTACCCCGCACAGGAGACTTTATTCATTTTAGATTTTCAAAAAAACTCATTCTGAATAATTTATAAGCCTTTTGAAATACGGGGACACTCAAAATGTCCTCACAAATCTCCTCCTCGTTTGGGGGTAATAAGACATTTCAATAGATACCCCATGTTATGGTATACCAATTTGTGTCCCTCCTAAACCACCTGTCAAAGTACTGCCAAATTACAATTAATTTCAGAGAAAGTACCTGGACCGGATTAGTATAAATATTGGGCCTGAATTCTGGGTAGAAATCATAGGTATACACTTTATTTTACGGTTGTTCCTTGTTACAACTGTGTAATTATTAACTCGTTGAATAGTGAGTAATGTTACAGTTGATTGTTAAAACATGCTCTGTTTCCATTATGTCAATGGGGTTGTGAATCCAAGAGGTTTTTTTGGTGGTGAGAGATGGCGTAGAAAAAGTACTGATAGATCGTCATGGACAGGATCTTTACTTATATCCTAATGAGTTTTTGCCAGAAACAGAGAAATGTTAATAGGTGACCCATACAATGTTGTTGGCTATTGCTCCAAATATCCCCCAGCGACTTAACACGGCTTTTGTGCTCCAGGGTCACATATCTGCTCCACTAGCATCGCCCGAGGTGCGTGTAAATATAATACTTTTTCCCTAAACACAGCCTATCAACATGAGACTAAAAGTATTGAGCCTCCATAAAAAATGCCACGAGCTGTCCTTGAAGCGACCTGAAGCAGAGCAGAGCTTATGGATCCTGAATCTAAGCATGCAGAGAACCTGGAGTGGACTCACGTTTTTGGTGGAAGTTGGTCCCGGATCAACGTGGTTGGGTCTGGCTGCTTCTCTGAACGCAGGCCCCGCTAAGTGTCTCGCCATAGCCGCCCCAAGTGGGAAACTCCATGTCATGAACTGCTTTCCTCCACACCTTCTCCCTCTGTTCTCGCCGCTGCCCGAGGCCAGGTGTGCTGGCGTCCTCTCTCGCCTGGGCTGCTGGGTCCGGAGGAGCTCTGCCTCTCTGTGTCCGCTCGCGCCCCGAGCACGGAGTCCTGCCTTCTTGTTGTCTGCGTACACCCTCCCCCAGTCCAGCAGCGCCGTCCTCTTGTACTGCTGGTAGTCCTCGTCCTCCTCGTAGTCCTCCGGACTGGGAGAGGACTTGTACTCAGAACAGGGCGTCACCTTGTTGGAGTTGGACTCGGAGCTGGAGCGACTGGGGGTTAATCGCTGCCCAGAAAAAAAATCCATGCCATCCCCCGTGATCCTGAGACCCCCGACACAACGCATTAGATACATACTGCGGACAAAAAAAAAAAAAAAAAACATAAACAGCTACTGCCATCTGTTACAGTTTTTTTCAACTGCTTACACAAATTCTTTACTTGTGACACAGTTTCTGAAAGCTGACACTCAAAACAGCAGAAGCACACACCAAATCTGCACAACCATACACTAATTCTCAGCCTTTGAATAATTATCAGTTTTCAATTTCATGAAACACTTTTTGCAAAACACAGCACACAGTTCTCTACGTACACACAAACATCTAACAGGAATTAATATTATGGCAAAGGTGTTTGCAAATGTTTGCTTTTGAGATGTGTCCGTGATATGTTGAATGCAGTTCTTCATTTTGCAAGAGATGTGAGGCATTTTGCATGTTGTGTGTGTTCTTGGATTTGTTTGTAAAGTTTTGAAAAAAAGAGGCAAGGTTTTGAAAATGTGTGCAAGCTGTTGAAAAAAACTGTAATCCTTAAGCTGTGCTGAAACTCCTTTATGCTCCTGATCAATAATGACCAGCCGTTAAAAACAGCTTGTGAATCTCTCGTTGTGCTGTATTATCAGCAGTGTTGGGGAAAGTTACTTTTAAAAGTAATGCATTATAATATTGAGTTACGCCCTAAAAAAGTAACCAATTGCTTTACTTAGTTACTTTTTATGGAAAGGTAATGCGTGTTCATAGTTACTTGTGACTGTTACGTTTTCTCATCTGAGCTGGGCTCGGTTAAGTTTTTGATATAAAAAAGTAATATTTTTGGCAAATGTAAAAATCCTTTCACACCAAAAGTGAAATGAATAAGCCTCAGACTGAAGCCTGTAAATTCATATTATTACATATTAATTATGCAGGTTTTGCCCGCAGTTAATCATTTGTATTTCAACAGTATTTAACAAAATATAATGTTGTGAGTAGCACTGAATGTGGTTGTGTGCAGTGAGATGAGTAAACATGTTGATATTTAGTCTAGAGCTACAGTCAGATCATGTTTTCACACAAAGCTCTGCACTGACCTCCTGATTTCTGTCTCCACGGCAACACCAGAGCTGTCACTCAACACATGGAAACTAAGTAACTCAGATATCTCCTTCTAAATTAAAAAGTAATGCGTTACTTTACTAGTTACTTGAAAAAGTAATCTGATTACGTAACTCGCGTAACTTGTAATGTGTTACCCCCAACACTGATTATCAGCAAAACTTAGCAAAACTTGCTTGCTTTCAATTATCACAGGTTTTGTTTTTCTTTTTGGAACGGATTGCTCATTGATTTCATTGATCTAAGCTCATGCACCTCAGTTTTTAATTGAAAAAGGCATTATTTTTGATCATTCTGGCACTTGTTGAACATATTTTAGGAAGTTGTTATACCCTGTGAGGAAAGTCAGTTTTAGTCCAATGTGATAACACTAACTAGCATTTTCAGGAAAAAGAAACTCCTCTCCAGGTCAGAATGAACAGAACACAACTTGAGGGTTAAAATCTGATGAAGATCGATCTAATGCTATGGGGCAGTAATGCATCAGTTATAGCCTATTCCATTTATTATAGAAACCAATTACTGCTTTGATCACCATATTCACTAGTCCACGACACGTGTGTCTACTCAGCAGAATGAGCTCACTGTTCGTCAGTGTTTTGTGTTCTACATTGTTTTCTTTTCTAAACGTTTGGGTGTTAGGCTGTACATCACAGATACCATCAACTTTGGTGAGATCATCCCAAACTCCACCACTTACACACACACACAAACACCCTCTCACGCACACACACACCCTCTCACACACACACAAAAAAAGACACCCACACACACACAACACACTCACTCCACACACACCCTCTCCCAACAGCACTCCGACCCACACACACACACACCACCCCCTCTCACGCACACACACACTCACACACACACCCGCTCACGCACACCGCACGCACGCACACACACACACACACACACACACACTCTCACTCACACACACACTCACACACACACACACACCCTCTCTCTCACGCACACACTCACACACACACACACCCTCTCACGCACACACACACACACCCCCCACACTCACTCACACACCACACCCGCTCTACGCACGCACAGCACGTCAACACACTCACACACACACTCACCCGCACACACACACTCACACACACACACACTCACACACACAAACACACACCCTCTCACGCATGCACTCACCGCACACACCACACACACACACAAACCGGGGGGGGGGGGGGGCTCTCACCGCACACACACACCTCACACACACACACACCCACACACACACACACACACACACACACCCTCTCACGCACGCACGCACGCACACACACACTCACACACAGACACAACACACACACAACACACACACCACACACACACAAAAAAACACACACACCCTCGTCCAAATGCACGCACGCAACGCACACACGCGAAGGGAAAAAAACCACACATGCACGCACCACACACACAAAATACACACACCACACACCTCACTCACACACACACCCCTCTCACGCACGCACGCATTACACCACACCACACACGACACACACACCCACACCATCCCACTACAACACACACACACACGCTCTCACGCACTCACACACACACACACACAAACAACAGCCGCACCCTCTTCACGCACACACCACAACACACCAACACACATGACCCTCTCAACTCACACAACACACTCAACACACCACACCCTCTACACGCACAGCCACTCTCACTCACACACACACACACCCTCTCACGCACACACACACTCAACACACACACTCCATCACTACACACACCCTCTCACGCACGCAAGCACGCAACGCACACACGCCACACACCCTCTCACGCACAAGCCACACACACTACACACACACACCACAACCCTCATCAAAAAAACAACTGCACACACTCACACACACACACACACCACACACACACCCCCACACACACCCACGCCGCCACACACGCACACACTCACACACAGTGTAACCACACACACACACACACACACACACCGCACACACACCCTCATCACGCACGGCACTGCACGCACACACGCAAAAAAAACACCACATCAACGCACACACACACACACACACCATCACACACCAACACACACCCTCTCACGCACGCACGCATGACCCAACACTCACCACACAACACACACACACACACCCCAACCACACACCACACACACACTCACTCACAAACACACACACAACAACACACACCCCACACATCCACACACACACACCCCCACACACACAACCTTAGAAGCATCACTGAACACACTGTACATTTGATTAGTAACTACAGGACTCAATAACTTATCGAAACATGACATTTTGTTGTGCATGAAAGTGATCGAGCAATAGGCTGTTACCAAATGGCTGAGCACTGCCCCAAGGTGGTGCTATACATGCATAACTGACCTCTCTGCTGATGTCTTAGAATCATATCGATTCATCTGCATTGTCCTGAATCTGTCGTTTTCCCTTGTCTAGTTCACATTATCCAGATACAACCTCGACAACATCTTTTGATTCATCCGATGATGTCCACATTTCACAAACATCCATCCATAACAGACACCAGCACAGTCTGCTTCCTTTCCATAAAGAGAGATGATGATTCTGATCGACTCTGATCTGTAGTCACTTCTTTGAATCAAGTGAATAAAGAGCGCCTCATGGCCTGAACGCAGACTGGATGGGCGACTAAAACCGCCACGCCAAGTCAACTTTTCAAGAGCAACAACGCTCTACTACTGGATCTGCGCGAGATAAAGATAACAGCACACAACTATTTACAACGAATGGCGTTAATTACACTGTAATGCCCAGTGTGGAAATGCAATGCATGTTCCTATGCACTGTGTGTCGCACCAGTGTTATTTATAGTATCATACATACTATTATAGAGTCTGCTATTTGTTGAATCAGTTGTTATTGTATAATTTTCCATGTAGTTAAAGTTTTACTAATTTTGTTGTTGTTTTTTGTCATTTTAAAATAGATGCTGCCAGATAGCTTAAATACATGTGTTTGATATAATTTATTTTGTTTCAGTTAAAGTTTATTTTATTCCAAGTAACAAAAAAGCTTTTCTAATGGTTTTAATTTTAGTTTCACACTTAGTTAACTACAATGATTGGTTTTTATTCTTAACTGTTTTAATACATTTTTATCAAAACCATTTTAAAACGTTTATTCTTTGCTTTTATTGTTGAGATTATGATTTTAATTCCTTTTTATGCGAATCACTTTAAATTACCATTGTGTATGTAATGTGCTATATACAGTAAATAAACTTGCCATGCTTTTATTTACAAAATCATGAATGTTAGGGATGCACCGAATGTACGGTAGCCGAAATTATTCAAAAGCTCTTTCGGTGTTCGGCCAAATAAGCGAAAAGACCGAATAAATTGAACCGAACAATGATATGACGCGATCGATAGAGCGTGCACTATGCAGCCAACAACTGCTGCAGTGTGAAGCAGTTAAACTGAATTTTTTACAAGGCTGTGACAATATGATAGTGCAACAAGGACTCATTTTAAATTCTGCATCTTACGTGTTTGTTAACAAAAAGAAGCACTGAGGTCTTCCTGCGGGTTTCTGCCAAATTAAAAGCTGAGAAAAAGCAAGAACACCATCAGCATTCATAAATGTTAGTATTGTAATTTTACTGTTGAATAATAAAATAATAGACAATAATAATGATAATGATAATTACTCTACAACAGCTCTATTAATACATTTAATTTTTAACATGCACCCATCCAAAAATTATTTTTACTAACACACACAACCCACACACACACACACACACACACACACATGACACTCGCACAGCCACACACACACACACACACACACCACACACACACCCACACACACACACATTCACACACACACTCGCACACACACAACACACCAGCACACACACACACACACTCACACACCCACACACACAGACACACACACTCACAAACACACACACAAACACACCACACATCGCACCCACACACAGCCTCAACTCGGCACACACCCAGCCCACCTGTACACCACACAAACACTCCCACACAGACACTCGCACCACACACTCACACACACACACACACTCGCAACACACAACCACCACACACACACACACACACACTCGCCCACACACACCACACACACACACACACACACACACACACCACACACAACACACACACACACACACACAACACCAACACACACACACACACACAGACACATACACACACACCCACACACACATACACACACACACACACAACTCGCACACCCAACACCTCATCACCACACACCACACACCTCTCACACACACACACACACACATTCTCTCTTTCTCACACACACACACTCACACACACCACCACACACACACACACACACACACACACACACACACACACACACACACACACACACACACACACACACACACACACACACACGCGCGAGGGGGCCCACACACACGTTCATTGACTTCACATGGACTTCCTTCCTGAACTCCTGGCAGAGTAACACACACTTCCTCTGAGCTCTTTCACCTGAACAGGATGTGTGGGCTTTGTGTTTTAGTGCCTAACAATCGAGAATAAAACTCCTTCAGATCAGCAGTGAGCTACAGTACTGCACAGCTATCACAATGGAAGTACACATACTGCAGTAAAACATCTGAGAACACAGTACAGTCACAGCTAGCGCTTTTCAGAGCAAAGTCACTAACTTATGAATAGAAAACCAGCCTTTCCTCAGTCTGTCAGAACACTGTCAACATTATTTTTCATAAAACAGAGTGGGGAGAGAAGTCAGAAGGTGAAGAGGCCTATACATATTGTGTAATGTCACCACATTAATAATAATAATAATACAAATTACATCACAGTTTCGGTCCTCAGACTCCCTGCTGGAGAACAGACTCATTATTATAAATAATAAAACATCTATAAGTATGATTTGTAAAGCATCGGCAGTAGAAAGAAGAGAGACATTCATGAGCACATTATCACACACTATGGATTTGTTTTCAAAAGTAATTTCTGTCACAACAATGTCTGTATTATAGTGTATTATATTCCATTTAAAGGATTTTAAACAGAAAAGTTGTCAAGATATAAAATGTGACAACTTCCGCTTATTGACCCTTTTAATTTTCCTGGGGTTCTGAGAAGCAAAAGTCGTCACAGATGGGTAAACGTCTATGATGATGAATGGGAGATCATAGCAAAGATCATTTTTGTGTTCAAAAGCAACATAAATAAATAAAATAAAGAGTAAAGAGTCCACAGAATGTGACAACTTGCCCCAACTTAAAGCAAAAATACAAACATATTGTCCGCACACTGATGTAACAGCTCCATAAAAATAATTTATTACATACATTTGTATTTTTGCTATAGTTTGACTTTTTTTTGTCCTGCACCTGAGCCCTGTGTGGGTTTGTGGGATGTGCGCAACTTTCTTACACTTTAACTTGCCCCCATTTGACATTCATTAAAATACTCCTGTCCTGACTCTTATGTTAAAGAGGTCATATGATGCGATTTCAATGTTTCCTTTCTCTTTGGAGTGTTACAAGCTCTTGGTGCATAAAGAAGATCTGTAAAGTTGCAAAGACTAAAATCTCAAATCCAAAGAGATATTCTTTATAAAAGTTAAGAGTCAGCACACCTACCTAAAATGGCTCGTTCTAACACACCGCCACCCACATGTATACGTCACTGTGTGGGAAGATTTGCATAACGCCGCCCAAATGTTCACGCAAAGAAAGAAGGTGTAACTTTTTCTCGCTTGTGTATTGTGCTGCCGCGTGCCTGTCCCTGAAGACCACTGTGTGCTTCGTGTGAAAGCAAACTAGTGTGTGGGTCTTCAAGGGACGATATCGCTTCGCATGACTGGAGCGGATACGTGTGGTCGCCTGGGGAAATACATCAAACTTCACGCGGGATCACCGGATCGGCTTCACAGTGGACAAAAGCGTTACAGTGGTTGCCGCAAGCCCACCGGCCTCCGTTCACTCAAGGCCGCCGTGTGACGCTGTGTTTCATTATGAAAGTGAAACTACATTGTTTGGTCTTCCAAAAGAGGACAAAACTAGAAATCAGTGGTTAAGTTGTAATTTACAACACTGTTCCAGAAAAACAGTTCAACCCAAATAGTCAGATGTGTGCAGCACATTTCATGGAGGACTGTTTACTGATCCTGTTAAGAGTTGACTACAATGCCGGCAGTTCTGACTCAAAGACTGTAAGTACACTTTTTATATTTAAAGATTTTTATATTTTATATATTTAAAGCGAGGGAGTTTTTGAAGCCGGTGTAGAGTAGCGCTTGTTGTTTTCGTTTCTCCGATCACAAATGCAGACATGGTTTTATGTTTACGCGGTGCGATGCAACGCAATGCGTAAAAAGACAGTATAAGTCATTATAATCAGTAATTATGTCCCCACTGGATGCAAACAATGTCTCGTCGCTCCGGCCGGACACGGCATCAACAGTATGGTGAGGGGCGTAACATTTCCGTCACACGCTATTCGGCCAATCACAACGCACTGGATAGCTGGCCAATCACAGCACACCTCACTTTTCAGACCGATGAGCTTTGTAAAAATCGACGTGTTTCAGAAAGGCGGGGAATAGAGGAGAAACAATAATGTACAGTATGTGGAAAATAATGTGTTTTTTTAACATTAAACCACATAAACACATTTCAATGCACCAAATACACAAAATAATGTTCTTTTTAGAAGCATCATATGACCCCTTTAATATATGTCAATGTGCTTTTATTGTCTATTTTTTAAAAAGGGTTTTGAACAAGGAGTTAGCAAAAACAAGCAATTGTGAACAATTAAAAGCGTATAAGTTACATTGCCTCTGGGTAGCTATCTGTTGAAATTACTGCATTCACATTTTTTGCTTCATTGTTTATATTTGTTTCAAATCTGATGATAAAGCTGTTCATTAAATCATGATTTATAAATATTTAATGACACATGCATATATGCAATATATATATATATATATTATGTAGATGATTTGTATTATGTATGGCTCGCTGATCGTGTCGCTGGTGAATCAGTAAATATGTGACCATGACTGAACACTTTCAGCTCAAACACATCATCCAGCTATCAAAGCCTGCCCATTATGAAGCTTTATGATCACCTACAGGCTCTTTATGAAGTCTGTTTATGAAATAAACGCTCTTTCAAAGCTCTTATAGCACTAAGAAACATTAGGGTCCTCGCATGATTTGGTCGAGTCAGAGCTTGAATCTCAAAGACCACGGCCTTAACACCAGTACAGTTCATAGGCTTATTTCTCTTATTTACATAAGTGATTGTTAAATGTGATTAAACACGAACATACATGCGTAAGAAACAGCTCTGGCGCACGCACACACACACAGAGAGAGAGAGAGAGAGAGAGAGAGAGAGTAATCTGGCAAAGCGGTACACATTTCCTCTCATTATACAGGAGTCATCCAGTTGTCTAATGATGCATGCTGTCTCCATAAGGACTGTGCATTCACTTCATTCATTCAATCACACACACACACACACACGATATGTACATTACAATAACAGTAATATCAGAAATAACACACACACACTGCTCCTCAAACCTCTCATGAAATCTCATCAGCATTACAGAAGCGCTCAGTCTGCGCATATTTCAGCTGAGTTTAAATGAACGCACGCGAGTCTCTCAGTCAGTCTCAAATGATGTCATGTTTCTAAATCAGCCTCCCGAGCAAACAGCGCCGAGCTCAACTCATATTTGCCTGAAACCAGCCCCCTCAGAGCTGAGCTGAGCTGAGGTCAGCCCATGAGCTAACACAGGACTTACGGTCATCTTCTGTGCCGGGGGCTCGTCGCTCTCAGGACATGTTTGCGCGGCTCGAGGTGAAAGCTCCAGTCCGTGCGCGGAGACCGTCCGCGGCGCAAGTCATGGCGGATCTCCGCTGCTCCAGAACACCCCGGCGGCTCTCCAGCGGCCAGACGAGATAACAGAAACCCTCCCTCTGAGGAGCTGTCTCAACACCTACTGAGCTGCCTAGCTAGACAGCATCTGCGACGCGCTCCGGATCAGCTGAGAGAGGGAGTGAGGGAGTGAGCGAGCGCAATAACGCAACCGCGCTGCCACAACGCTGTCCTAAAACGCTCTATTCAGAAAACATGCTCATTTGACCAGCAAAGATGACGCCCAAAATGTAACCCCAAAACACTGCACACTAATAAAAAGTTAACATTATCCAAAAAGGCTAAATGATCCCCTTATTTTGTCAATGCCTATAATAGCCAAACATGCTGTCACTGGCTTATATTTGCCAAAAATGTGGCATTCGCCTAACGCCCCAAAATGCTCCCCTCTAAGGTAGTCATGTGTCCTATATGGGTCATTATTTGGTCATTATTCATTTGTCCAGCCATGGCCGATGAGAGGAGGGCTCGTGCTCTTCTACTGGACAGAGAGACATGGAGAAGCACAGAGGCTTCACAATTGAAAGGTCATCTGCTCATACACTGTAAAATACATAGTAAATAGTATTTCCGTATTCCTACTTCAAAATTCCATGCTTGCTGTTTCTTTTTTATATAAACTGAAAATTACTAGTGATTTCTGAGTGAAAATGGTTTCTACACCAAATTATTTGTGAGTGCATGCTGATCCAGACCAGTTCTCAGTCTGTTTCTTGAGGAGACGCAATGCTTTATGCTTCAGCTTCTTTTTTTCATTTACAGAAACTCACCATTTTTGGCTGAAATGTACATTAATCTACGCTAATGACCTGTTTAGAGCTGTTGCATACAGAGTGGAGTGTACTGTTGTATTAAATATCAGCATGTCTGGTATTACGTCAAGCATAACGGCACTCCTCCTGCTGTGATATTAAATATCAGTATTCCTGTAGTTCATGAAAATCATGCCTCATCAGCCTCTACTGAACCTTTGTAGACCCTACTAGAACAATGCACTCTCATAACATTCAAAAACATCAACATTAAATATGCTTTGAAATTAGATCTTAAAATCAGCATTAATGGAAATTCACCATATCTATTTTCAAAATGCATCTTGTCATGAATGATTTATCCATGCATTTCTGTCTTTTTTTCCCCTTTCAGTTTGTAATTTTAATTAAAATGTTATAACTAGAGCTTGCAGTCTTTTCTCTGGTGATGTATGCTGGACTTCTCCAGTCATTTAGTCTGCTTAAACCCTGCTTAAACTTTCTCAAATTCAACCTCAAGCCTCAAGTCCCCACCCTCTGAACCCTACTTTTTTCTTTTTTGAAAATCCATTTCAGTCAGAATACAGAAGCACATTTCTGTCGCTACTTGCCTTACATCACAACTTTAATCTTCTGTCTGCAGAAGCACTTAAAACAGTTTTTGAGTGAAAAGCAGAGCGCTCAACAAGGTCACCTTAATCAAGCTGAGCATTTGGATGTTCACTTTGAGTGGAAATGCATTAATATCTGTCTTAATTGCTTTCCACTGTCTGTTTACCGTGCAAAAGGAAATTGCAGTGCATGTGCTCGGATCAGAACAGATCAAAAAGAATGCAGCTACGCATTCCAGTTTTAATGCACAAATAGTGTTTTTATGTAGATCAGACAGAAAGATTAGTACCAGTTTAAAAAGTCGTCATGTAAGGTTCCATTTTGATTAGGACTGTTTATGTCGTCAGTTGCTCATGTAGACAGCAAGTCAGCACAATAGAGTTTGAGACACAGCCCATCTCTCTCTCTCTCTCTCTCTCAATCACTGTTTCTCCCTCCAGGATGAGACAGGACTTCTGAGTCTCAGCTGATATGGTTGAATTTGACAGCCTGCAGCCTTCAGTGGCTCCCCAGTGTTTTTCACAGCAGTCACTGTGGGCACGAGAGGAAAGACGTCACAGGAACCTCTGCCCACTGCACTCACTGACCCTACCAGCAAACACAGCCGAGACAGAGACAGAGACAGGAATAGCACATCCACTGCCCAGCAACGTCACTTCATTTTTGCATGATAACTCAGAGTTAATGCACACCAATGCTTTTGTTTGGTATTGACTCACTAGATTTAAACATGATACTATTTAAAGTCACATGATCTCACACACTCCTCCAGTATCCGCGTTGAGCTTCTGTGGCAGTGGCTATTTTGGGCACATTCTCTGCACTTTCAGACATTTATTGCAGTGGTTTCCAAACCCATCACTGCACATGGTGTATGTTTCCCTTATCCAACAAACCTGATTCAACTCATCGGATCATTAGTAGAGACTCCAACACTTCAAACGGGTGACAGATTAAAAGACATGCAAAATGTGCAATGCTGAGGACAACCAAGCCACTCATATAGTGTACAATCTAAATATGAGCGTAGACATCTTGATGATAAACGCCCCATCATCTCCTCTCGAATGGGTGCTATGTGAAGATGAATCCAGAAATCTAGAGGCCGAGATGCATCTGTTCTAAGTAGATTGGCAAACTATGCAAACATAAATGGCTGCACCACTTGCTTTAATCATTTTATGACAGCCCCCTTTTAACAGTGTTGTAAAATAGTGACATACTGTACAATTACATTTTGAAAAAGTATTTTGTATATTTGGTAACACTTTACTTGAAGGGGTGTGCATAAGACTGACATGACACCTTCATAATCATGACATGACACATGTCATGAATATGAAGGAGGTTTTATGCATGTTTATGACAACTGTCATTAAGTGTCATTCGCTCAGTTATGTCATTTTTAATGCAAATTTGACATTATTTGACATAACCCTACCCCTACCCTTACCCCTAACCATAGCCCATAACAAAGACATCTCAAACAATGTCATCTTTGCATTAAAAATTACATAACTGAGCGAATGACACTTAATGACAGTTGTCATAATCTTGCATAAAAAAACCTTCATATTCATGACATGTGTCATGTCATGATTATGAAGGTGTCATGTCAGTCTTATGCACACCCCTTCAAGTAAAGTGTAACCGTATAGTTTTGGCAAATTATTCATATTCGTATCATTATGGGTTCATTCCATAGGTGTAATGGTTTTTCTACGGTACAAGCTGTATTTTCTATCCCCTTACCCTAACCCTAACCCTACACCTAAATCTACCCCTCACAAAAATCTACAGGCATTTTTAGATTTTCAAAACACTTCATTCTGTATGATTTATAAGCTTGTTTCCTCATTGGGGACCTAAAAATGTCCCCACAAGGTCAAAATTTAATGGTATTACTATCCTTGTGGGGACATTTGGTCCTTATAACATAATCAATACCAGTACGTACACACACACAAAGAAAGTTGCATTTCATCAAATTTATGGCTTTTTGTTATGTTGTTGTTTTTATTTTAGTGGCTCTCACATCCATTTTTTTTTAATAACAAAAAGTGAACTTTTCTGTGTAGCAAAAGCATTGACACTGACCATGAGGTTAATGGACAATTCACACAATGACATATAGAGATGTTATTGCATGTTAAAATGCTAAAAAACATAATAAGCTGCATTTGTCATGTGAGCAGGCGAGACGAAGCAAGAATCCACATGCAAGCACAGTTTAATTGAAATAAGCACATACTGTACACAGATAACTCAGACTTGAAACAGTATTAAATCCACACGAGGGAATCAGGAATAACAAGTTCAGGAGGGAGGTGGAGCACAGGCCGATTTGGGAAGGGATGGAGAGCCAGGCTTGTGAGGTGGAAGAGGGTCTGGAGACTGAGGTTGACCTGGGTGTAGCCGGAGGAGCTGGTGACCAATGTAGCAGAGCAGGCAGAGCAGGTGACCACCACAGCAGAGCAGACGGGACCGAAGATCCCCATAGTGGAGCATAAGACCACCAGGGTTGAGCTGAGGGATCTGAAGACCACCACAGTGGCACAGGCGGAGCTTGAGACCACCATGGCTGAGCAAAAGCCCACCACAACAGAACAGACGGAAGTGTCAAAGAGAGCAGATTAGTAACAGCCTCTGTGGCTCAAAAAAGAGACAACCTCTGTGATCATGACGTGGCAGGCTGAGAGTTCAGGAACAACCTCCTTGGCCGTGACAGGACAGGCAAAGGGTTGAGGGACGGCCTCCGTGGCCGCCTCGGGAGGATCTGGACAAGTGTGTGCGGCCAACACAAACAAGATGGTAACCGCCATCACGGGCAATGCAGCTGATGGAGGGAGGACCGCCGGGCTTCAGAGCGCTGAGGCTACGGGGATGGACATAAGGAGTGGGTCTCTCACACTGGAAAACAGCCTCGCATGTCCAGAGGCATTGTTTGTAGGCTCTGGCATGATGGTTGGAGACTCTGACATGGCAATCATGATGGCTGAGGACTCTGGAGTGGTGGCTACTGTGGAAGTGTCACATTCCTCCTCTGTGACTCCACAGTAAATGCTCAGTTGTAATGCAAGGTCAATATAATATTGTAGTGTCCAGTCTGGGTGCCACAATGGCATACATGAACATAGTGGCTCTGATCATTTTTAAAATGTAGATTAGATTTTCTGAGCCACTTATTATAAAATGAATGGATTTGGATTTGTAGTGTTTACTTTCACTTTTGGGTACTTTAGTGTTTTTGAAACCAGGTGCTTTTTGCTTTTAATAACAATTATTAATCATACTTACAGGTTGTGATTCAGAGGAGCAAGCTGGTCCAAACAAACTGGGCATGAAGCAAATTAAGCAAATTCAGTTTCACAGCACAGAGCACAGTGTCTTCTCAACATTATGTTATCCACATGAACGAGCTACAGCATTTGATAGAGGTTCAAGTTTTCACGGGTTGTCCACGCAGACCGTAGGTAGGCATTATTCAAATTGTTAACCTGTGACATATGAACTTCATGATGCACTTTCAGCTTTACAACTTTGCAGACTGTTTACATTCACATACAGCTACATTACACACTGCATGGAATTAAGTTTTCAAAAAAACCATAATAGGGTCACTTTAAAAAAGACATCATTCAATTTTACTTAAGTAACTTATTGGTGTGTTATCTGTAATTGTACTGAACTTGAGTACTTTTCCACTGCCTTTAATCACACCACTAAATCTGAGAACATTACAATATATTTGAGGTGCTGCTTTTCTATGTATTTACATTATTTAAATTTCATAACATGCTATTTGTATATCATAGCACTGAGATAGCTCTCTTAGGGTTAATCAATGATTTCCTCAAGTTTTCTGACTCTAGAGACAGTAGTATCATGGCCAACCTAAAACTCAGTGCGTCTTTTAATGAAGATGTGCTTCCCTATACCTAAACAATAGACAATGTTGTGTCTTTTGGGAATCAAAAATCACCTCCAGTCTTGTGGAGTTCCCCAAGGTTCTGTTTTAGAACCACTTCTTTTTTGTAATCTATTTGCCTTCTCTAGGCGAAAAACAAAAACCAGGGCCAGGCCAAATTTCTCAAAGTTTTTTGTAAGTGCAGACCTCAAGTGCCTTGTTAGACGTTACTCTTATCTATGCTTTGACATTGTTGATGCCCTGTTAAAGCTCTCCACTTCTCTTCATGTCATGGGACCAATGGTGAATCTGTCATTCATGCCTTCATCTCTTCACGTTTGGATTACTGAAACTGGTCTTCCTTCTAAATATCTTCAGAGGGTAAATCTGCCCTTGTCTAAACACACACATCTCTCTCTTCCTCCAGAAACCACACTGGCTGCCTGTGGCTCCTCACATGCAGTTTAAAATTCTACTCACCAGTTTTAAAGCCCTGCATGGTTTTGCGCCACAGTATTTGGCAGATTTGATTCACCCCGATGCTCCTGCTCGGCTTCTTAGGTCCTATGGATCCAATTTATTAATGTTTTCCAAGTTCATATTGTCTTCTGTGAGTGGCAGGGCTTTCGGTGGAACTCCCTCTGTGAAACGTCATCTCTCCCTACATTCAAATCCCAGTTGTTTGCTCAGGGTTATTGACATATTTATGTCCTCTGCCTCTTTTTGCTGTATTCATTATTTGCCTTCTTTCATACTTGTTTGTTATGATGTTTTTTATAGATTCCAGTCTGTGCTGTGCAGTGACCTTGGGTTTGTGAAAAGTGCTATAGAAACAAAATTTGAGAGAGTACGTATGTAGTTTATTCCAGCCTGGTCGGTTTATATAGGTATTAGTATGTAACATTTACAGGTGCAAAACATACATTTCTGTATGTTTCAGAAACTTACAATATGTACGGCAGCAACTAAAATGTAAACATTATTTACAGCTAAATAATGTAACATTTATGAATAATTTATGTCACATAGGCACTTGGATCGTTGCACTTTCACCATTTTATAGATACATTTTAGATCGCTTAACCCAGGGTTCCTCAAATCTTGCCCTGGAGGGCCAATGCGCTGCAGAGTTTAGCTCCAACCCTGAACAAACTCACCTACCTGTGATTTTCTAATGATCCTGAAGACATTGATAGGCATGCTCAGGTGTGTTTGATAAGGTTAACACAACCCCCAAACCTAAACATAATCACTTTACACAGAATATAAACCAAAAATATATAGGCCTACATAACAGACAGAAATATGTAGGCCTGCAATGCCAATTATTATTTTTTTTACAATATAATCAAAATAATAATGCCATGTTTTCTACTTATATATAAGGATTCACACATTTCTTCATGTTTGTAAAGTTGTTCATATGTAATAATTTACATTTTAGATGCTGTCAGTGTGACAATATTGTATGTTTCGGTGTCTGTGCAAATGTAAACATAGGTGTGGTAGAACGACACTTCATGTACCTACATATGAATACTCATGAGATCATGTTAAAGCCGTACATGCAATAATTCATTTGTCACACCAAACTGAACTGCAAAAGGTGATAAATCCACACTTTCAGAAGTGTGCTTTTTATCATCTTGTTTTCTAATGTTTGCAGAGGTTTATGGATGTTTGAATCTGCAGATGTTTTTCTGTTTTCTCTGTAGATGGCATTACGCCCTGTTCATGGCCCTGCACTAAAGTCCTTGAAACAATCCCAGCACCGCTCACACTTGCTCTCCATCTCCTTGTCTTTTTGTTTTCATTGTTTGGAGGGAATGTGTGCATACTGAACATACTGAACATGCTGTACAGCGTTGCGATGTGATGGCATATGTAAGTACTGAGCAGGGCCCTGAAATCTGAGCTTCCATACCTGCGCTGGCACTCTCTGACAACTGCGTTCAGCTCGACTGAAGACGCTATCAGCATGAAATCACTACAAGCTTATTATTGACAGTCAGATAAGAAAGACAGAGATTACAAAAGACAGCAGAAGACACGGCTCTTCCTCTGGCTTCTCCCCCTCAGCTGCACTGAGAAGACAAACCGGCAGAAAGAGGAACAGAAGCTTGTGCTCTTCTGATGTGCTCACTGACTCTGACGAGACGAGCACAGGGTGACCTCCATGCTTCTGCAAGAGAAAGCTTTTTGGCTTCTTAGACTGGATTTTGAGAGGAGACTAATCTGGGGACATGGTCAGACCTCTGCAGATACAGCAATACGCTCTACTCGAGCATAAGTGCATGCATCCCTCACCCCTTTTTTAAGGGACCATAAGTAATTGGACAGTTGGCTCAAAAGCTGTTTCATGGACAGATGTGGGCTATTCCTTCATTATTTCTACATCAGTTAAGCAGGTAAAAGGTCTGGAGCTGATTCTAAGTGTGCCATTTGCATTTGGAAGCTGTTGCTGTGAACCACATCATGCAGTCAAAGGATCTCTCCATACAAGTGAAACAGACCATTGTTAGGCTTCAAAAACAAAACAGATTTTAAGATCAACCTGTACCAGAATGACGGGAAGAAAAAAGTCTGGAGAAGGCTTGGAGCAGCTCATGATCAAAGCACACACATCATCTGTGAAACATGGAGCAGTGTGATGCATGAGCGTGCATGGCTTCAGTGGCTCTGAGTTACTGGTGTTTAGTGATGATGAGACAGAAGACAGACGCAGAAGCTGATGTCCATGAGTTCCAGACTTAAGGCAGTCTTTTCTGTGCCACAAGTGAGACATATGTGAATGTGCTTTCATCAATTAAAATATATGGAGGGCTTTTAAAAATATATTTCCAAAAACTATATTGGTATAAACTATATAAATATATTATGAAACATACTTTAGCAAATATATTTGGCCTTTTTTTTTGTATATTTAAACATTTATTTTTTCAAACGGGTGCAGCAGTAATACTACTCTGATGATGGTAATTCCTGTAGCAGCGCTGCTGCGTTTCTCTCTCTGCGTCTGAGACAGCAGGTGGGTTTGTGCGGCTGCCAGGATAATTTAGAGCAAAGACCAAACTAGATCAGGTCTCAGGTGCTGTTCATGTTCAGCCGGCTGCTTTTGAGTGAATCTACAGAGATGCTGCCAGAACGCTGAATAGATCTTTTACAACCATAGCATGAGGCTGTTCATACCTCTAACACACCAAACTAATCTCATCCAGCGATCATTCAAGGAAATGCCCTTTGTATAGAAATACTGTAACATTCAGAATTCATTCAAAAAGCCCACCAGGAAATTTCTTGAAATCATTCATTAAGCGTTCAGAAAACAGCACTAATTATGTCACTGTATGTCTGACCACACACATTTACTCCACGCATTACAGAAATGGGCTATAAAATAGCTCCGCAAATTACAAATATCACACATTTATATACATTTTATTAATCTGTTTACATTTACACAGTCGTTTCCAGTTTGGCAGTGGGGGGGGGGGGGTGGTGTAAGATCTTTTTAACAAAATTTACTTTTATTCAGCGAGGACGCATTAAACTGATCAAAAGTGCCAGTGAAGACATTTATAATCTTACAAAAGACTTCTATTTCTAATAAATGCTGTTCTTTTGAACTTTCTATTCATCTGTGAATCCTGAAAAATAAAATTTATCACGGTTTCCACAAAAATATTGTGCAGCACGACTGTGTTCAGCATTGATAATAATCAGAAATGTTTCTTGAGCAGCAGATCAGCATATTATACTGATTTCTGAAGATCATGTGACACTGAAGACTGGAGGAATGATGCTGAAAATACAGCTGCGCATCACAGAAATACATTACAGTTTAACAGATACTCACACAGAAAACAGCTGTTTTTCATTCTAATAATATTTCACTATTTTACTGTATTTTTGATCAAATAAATGCAGCATTTGTGACAGAAGAGACTTCAAAAACATTCAAAAAGCTTAGTGACCCCAAACCTTTGAACGCTAGTGCACATCACTGATCAGCCACACAGCAGAACCCCAGCATTATGATGGCTTGATCTCAAACACCACTCCTGTTTTCTCAAAGACAAGTGAAAGTGGAGTATGATGTGGTGTTAGTCAGGCAGAGATAAGCATCTGCTGGAGTTTGAGCGGCGATGCAGAGCTGTTAGTCATCACAGATGATACGGTAACCAGGCAACCCTGCTAGAAAAATACATGTGTCATCACAGCGCTGGGTTTCCCTGGAAACAGGAGACTGAGACGAGTGTGAGTGTGAATGTGTGAGGGACGCCGCAGTGAACACTGACCTGTGACGTCATAAGGCTGCAGGTGAGATGAAACGAGGGAGGACAAAACCTCCGCTGAAAGTGTGTTTAGTTTGATTTGAAACAGATGAGCGTGGGTCTGGCGATGTTTTATCGTGTTGTTAATAGGTTAACGCTATATTGAGATTGAAATGACCTGCAGACTGCTGGAGTCAAACACTTCACCGTTATGACACAGCGGCCGTGAGTTCTCATACAAGAACACATCTAATCGTTACTTCACCTTTTCTGATACTGTTGAAAATGTCAAGTGCTGCTCAGCTTCCTTTAAGCTCTCTCATGTGCGGAGATACAGCTGTACAACATCCCATTCCTGTCTGTCTGATGAACTTCAGGTCATCTGAGACTAGGATGAGTTTGTTTCTTCATCAGATTTGGAGAAATGTATGTTGTATGCAAGGGTTTAAAATGTATGTAAGGGATAGCATAATAAGAGATTTAAAAGCTATTTTTAAAAGGCTTGGTCATTTTTGACCAGGAACTCCAAATTAAGTGAAGTATTTTCAGCACAGCACAAGGGTTCAAGAAAGCAGAGCTTCAAAACACTGAAAGAATCAACAATCGCTAATATGCACTGAAGAACCGTTCACAAGAAGACCTGAAAAAATATTGAGACAGCAAACAGAGTTGATTTCATGTTGACGCTATACTCAAGACAGGGTTTTGGTGTTGAAGCAGGCTGATATTGTTGGGCGGTTTGTACTGCGGTTGGATCAGGGCAATGGTGTGTCTCGTGTCTTTTGGGAACTCCTGCTGACCTCATGAGACAGATGGAGTAGTACACACTCCTCACATCATTCACACTTGAGATCAAATGTGCTGCTGTCGTCAGGCAAGAAACCCCAGAGAGAGAGAGAGAGAGAGCGAGAGAGAGAGAGAGAGAGAGATAGATGAGATGAGATGGAGATGAATAAAACAGGAATGATGAAAGGCCCCATAACACGCGTGTGTGCCCCTTGCGCTGCCTGAGTTTGGTTCTCCAGCTCCTGTTAAGAACTGAATCAATTTTGTACATGTGTGCTATTCTGAATTCTGCAGCGCTGGCCACCTATCAAACCATTACTAATCACTGAACTGACCTCACCTAAACAAACAACCAGGCTCAGATCACTACATTCACACATGCTGACGGCTGAAGACAAGCTAATGAAGACTAACTTCAATTTTTCAAACACGGTCAGTCTATTACTGGCTGCCATATGTCCAGTACTTTCTTGAATTGAAACCGAGTGCATTAGTGCCACCCCCTTTTTCTTGTTTTATTCCCATTAATTTTTCCCAAATTTAAAATCCTTTGTTAAAGTGTTATAAGCAATGACCCAAACCAACCAGCAACAAGGAAAATCACAACATTACGATCTTTAATTTAAAGGAAAAAAGTGCGTGAAAATCAGACAAATGGCAAAAGTACAAGACACCTAAAACAAGTGTAGTCAGGGAAAGATGTACAATCTATGGAAGTCCATTTCCACCAATGAATACATTTTTTTTAATTTTTATCTCATAATTCTGATTTTATTCCCCCCCAAGCAATTCTGACATATAAACTCACAATTGTAAGAAAATGTCAGAATTGTGAGCTGATTTGCAATTGTGCGTTTATATTTACAATTCTAAGAAAAAAGTTATGAGATAATAATTTGCAATTATCTTTTTTTTTTCAAGGCAGAAACTATCTTCCATAACAATCCCATAAAACATTTATTAAAGTATTTTGAGAGTGTAGGAAGACTTGATTACATCATTTGTGGTGCAAAGCTAAAGAACTTGTTTGCTTGTTGTGACTCTTCAACTGATTGGAATTTTCTGCGTAGCATCATGGGTAATGTTAATTATTTACTTTTTTAAACACAAATTCCACTGTTAAAGAATTATTTATAAAAAAAACTGAAATAATGCAAACTAATGCATTAAAGAAAAGCACATCTCATCAATTAACAACCCAATTAACAAATGATTAACAAGAAAATGAAGTTCTTACTTCCAGAACCCAACTGCTGCTGCGCTCTGTAGCACTCATCATGTTCTCACATCAATATCAGCCTGAGCTCCATTAAAACCAGTAGCACATCTGTCTGCAGTAGAATGGCTTTATGGATAGTATGAAAGCAGTGCACTATTAAGGCAGTCAGCTCTGCGGTAGTGTCCTTGAGTCTGTGTGAAGCAGTGTCCATCTGTCAGTCAGACATGCTTCTCCTGATGCTCCTCCTAACCTTGACGCTCAGGCTGAGCCACTTCTGTCCCTGGGGCTGAGATGTGAATGCATAATATCAGCACACCATTATCTGTCAGACCTGATGCCACACAGAGGAGCACAGCATGCTGGGAAAGAGCAGCGCCAAGGCCGAATCTGTTCTCTGTAAAGGCATGAAAGAGCTCACTCAGATGACTGGGTTACAGCAGTCAGACACAATGACTGCGCTGTGTAAATGGGGCAGTATAGACAGGAATAAATGCAGCAGAGCCATAATGTAGCAGTGTGTGTTCCTCATGTATCAGAACACACTGCATTAGTCAAATCATCCGTCAGCCAGACATCAGCCTTGTATCAAAGGACAATTCCTGAAATCCCTCGTTGCAATTTTGGGCTCCCAGAACCATGTATGTATATTTGTAGAGTTAATTGTTTACATTTTTGTAATTCTATGTTTGTTGTTAATGTGTGAAGTGCTTTTAAGTATTAATGTGCATGTATTCATGTCACCAGTGTCAAAGACAAATTTCCGCTCTGTGACAAGCAGAATGGACAATAAAGTTAGACTAAACATAAACTTGAGTCTGAACACTGGATGCAGACTGACAGGTTTCTCTCTCTGTGATGAACTGTGTTTTTACTGTCTGGACACAAACATACAAGCACTGCTCTCTACCCTGAAACCTCCTCATGAGGAGAAAAGGAAACCAGTGTGAATGTAGGGTTGTAACTCCATATTTATTCAGAGAGGAGCATTCTGGAGGTGAAGCCTCATTGATCTGTTGTTCACGGTGTGTCTGCACATTGATTATTGATCTCAGAGCTACTTCAGATTCTTCCCATGATGCTTCATGAATAAAGAGCTCAGGACATGAAAGGAATTGATTAAAGGAGCACAGAAATGAATGAGGACAAATCACAGATGCAAACGCCGCTCATGAAGGCTACAGAAACCAGTGCTGCTTCAGCAGGGCCCTCATTAGGCTTCATGATCTGATGAAAACTCCAGCCGTGGCGTGAATGTCAGTGACTGAATGATGCCCATCACTGAGAAGTGATTTACCTATTTATCTCACCTGTATATATACTTGGCTGAGTTTTGGATTGTGGAGGAATTGCTTATGTGCTCTGTGTCTCTGTGTTTTGCTGGTGACCATTCTGTTTTCACCTTGTGTTATGCTTTTTGCCTTTTTATCTCATGTGGATTATGACTTTGGATTACTTTATTAAATGCTGCACTTGGATCTTTCATAGAGTGTGTGAGTGTTTCGCGACAGAATTCCTCCACCACTACAACAGATTCAGCAGCTAGGCTGTGATTATCAGCCTTGTACAATGGGCATTCAAATTCTTCCTCCGGCTTCTAAGAAGGAGAGAAAGGCACGCCTCCAGATGTTGGCAACACTGCGTCAACAGGGGTTGGGAGTAGGTGGCCTAGCTCAGACATTTTGGACCATGTCAGTGGGGCTGGAACTTTGCAGTGCTAAGCTGAATAACACCTTTAATGCATGCCTTGTCCACCCCTTGCCTCTGTGGGAGATGGAGAGAATTACGATTCTGGATTTTTGGGGCTTCTTTGACTATCTCCAGTATCACAGCCTAATAGTTGCACCAGGTCAGTCTGTGCCCATTGCAGTGCCCCTGGAGAAGGCAGAGTCTGCCACAACACCTCCAGAGGATAGTGAGGCTTCACTGTCTTTGTCTCACAAGTTTGAGTAGGAGGAGGGCAGCTAAGTCCACTCCTGTTGTCACAGAGTCCACTCCAGAGCCCGCTCAAGTCCGGGAGCTCACAAGGTCCACTTCAGAGCCCGCTCAAGTCCGGGAGCTCACAAGGTCCACTTCAGAGCCCGCTCCAGTCCGGGAGCCCTCAGAGTCCCCTCCCCTGCTTCAGTCCTATGAGTCCGCGCTAGTCTATGACTTCACTCCAGAGCCCACTCAAGTCTACGAATTTACTCTCGATCCCACTCAAGTCTACGAGTTCACTCCCGAGCCCACACCAGTCTGAGTCCGCTCCAGAGCTCACTCAAGTTTGAGCCACTAGGGGGTTCATCTGCCTTGTCAGCCCTGCTGAGGTGGTTGTCAGCTCCGCCTTTGCTGCCTGCCAAGCTTCTGACTCCACCCTAGCTATCCGTCAGGGTTCCTGTTTGGCCAGAGTCTTGCTGGTTTGTCCTGCCGGCCCCGCCCTGGCCTCCTGCTCCACCCTGGCACCCTGCTGCACCTCTGTCTCCAGGCCCTCTTCCACTACATGGGCCTGGCCCACCATTCCTCCTCCTGATCCACCTCCATTCCACCTCGCTTCTGGACTTCTTTGACTTTTTAAGGAGCGTCTGGCATCCACTCCTTAAGTGGGGGATTATGTCACAGTCAGCAGCTGGTATGCCCTTGATAGCCACCAGAGGGCACTCTTCCGAACTATTGTTTATTTGCATTGGGCTCCAACTCCCATCACCCTTTGCCTGGACTATCAAGTCTCATTGACTCCAGCTGTGTGATTTACCTATTTAGCTCACCTGTAAATATACACTTGGCTGAATGAGCTTTGTATTGTGGAGGAATTGCTTATGTGCGTTGTGTCTCTGTGTTTTGCTGGTGACCATTCTATTTTCACCTTGTGTTATGCTTTTTGCCTCATGTGGATTACGACTTTGGATTACTTTATTAAATGCTGCACTTGGATCTTTCATAGAGTCTGTGAGTGTTTCGTGACAGCCTTTGTAATAATTATCTGATACATATAAGTGAAAATCACTGCATGGCATAAATTATAAATTTATTAGGCAGAATATTAGCAAAAGTGGTTTTCTCTGTTATCTCATACATGACATAAGCATGCTCCTGCCTGGAATGTATGTGGGCAGCAAGCGGGGGGCGTCACATGATTACCTTTAATCTGGATTACGTAATCAGATTCCAAAAATTAAAACTTGTAATTAGATTAAATTACATTTAAAAATACTCGTTATCAGACTACAGTTACAGTACTTTTTTATAGATTACATGTTACATATTCACACAATAGCAATAAATTATTCATAATTTATTGATTCTCTCTAATTCCTCTTTTTCATCTTTGACATTTTCCTTTCTAAAACACCCTGAAGCTCATATACACTCAGAAAGTCCAGTTTTGTGGACATTCACACAGAGACCAGTCATTAATCAGGAGGCAACACAGCATTTGACCACTGGATTTACAAAAATCAGTTCAGGTTTAAGAACTGTTTCAACACTGCATCAACTACTGATGAACACATTAATTTTTTATTTGAATTATCACTCAGTAGTTTATTTAACCATGTATTATTATGTTAATTATGGAAAGTCGTTTGTCCGTCATAAATCTCATTATTTACATGTAATGTAGACATTCCCAAATTTATTGTCATCTGAACCTCTTTCACCTAATGTATTTACTTTAAAGTGGTGGTCAACCAGCTATTTTTGAAGGCATGATTGTGTTTATGGGGGGCACTGTAACACATGTTCATGCTTTGTTTTTTGTTTTTTAAATATTATTTTTCATATATTTTACTGCTGTTTCCATTCTCCTAAAAACAGTCTGTTGACTTCCTGGTTCTATGAAGCCCCTTCCTTCCCCTTCCCTATTTCCTCAGAAATACTCAATGGGGTCAGATTGGTTAGCTGGCCCAGTGTGCTGTGATTGTGTGCTCCCGGGGGCGGAGTTTATGTAAATTTGAGGGTTTGTGATGTCACAAACCAAGGAAGAAGCTCGTTGTAGTCCCTACCAGCTTCTCCCAATTGCTCCTTTTGTCTTCAGTCTGAAGAAACAATCAATCATTTATTTTGAGACTGTGCTTATTCTAAAGTGTTCTGGGTTGACTTTTCCAATTTTGTTAAAAAATATTTGCCCAAACTTCTGTTAATCCGCCAAAAATTTTTTTTTTGGCTACTCATTGAATCTAACCTTATTATTCATACTACAGTTACACAGAGAATCATACAGGACCCCTTTAAGTACCCCTGAGATTTTAAAATAAATGTTTTAATAATTAAGTATCACATTTGCGTGTTCACAGTTCTCTGACATTGGTTAATGTTCATATGGCATGCAGGTAAACATCAAATATTTCATTTTTTAGTAAGGGTTTTAATTAGATTATTTTAGAATTATTTGAATTTTACATGATTTTTGATTTAATTAATTGTTAGCTTTTAATTAAACTCACAAACCCCCTGCAGTTCCTTTATGAACAGTGTTGTTGTGTAGGACTCAATGCTCAAGACAAATAGGGGAATTTTCACAGCAGTTTCCCAGAGAATCAGCCTATGAATGGCTGGCTTATAGTTGTCTCTGAAATTAAGCTAGAAAAGGCATTTAAAAAACATTTGAACACCAAAAACAGTTAATTATATGTTAATTCAGTTGTTCATGTCTGTCAATGCCAGTGGTGGACAGTAACGAAGTAGTTTTACTTCGTTACTGTACTTAAGTACATTTTTCAAGTATCTGTACTTTACTGGAGTAGTTTTATTTTGAGTAACTTTTACTTTTACTTCACTACATTCCAAAGCATAAGATCATACTTCTTACTTCACTACATTTCATAAAACATATTGTTACTCCTTATAATATATCACGTTCTCCGAGACGCAGAAGCGTGTTCGGATTCATGAACGAACTGATTCTTTTCAATGAACCTGTTAAATCGGTTCACAAATCGCACCAAACGATTCATTCACGAATTAGAATGATCCGATTGCAGCTGTTCTCGAGTCGACAACTCACTGATTCAAATGATCCGTTTAGTGCGAGTCTCCAGTGAACTGAATTCACAAGTAAGAACCGGGAGATCTTGTGAGCGCGCACACGTCAGATGCTGTTAAAAGTAAGTTACTAATGTCGAATTTTAGGATTAATTGTTGTAACTGAAAATCATATTTAGGTCAAAGCTGTCAGTTGTTTGTGAACTAAATCTGCTGTAAAGGGTGATCTATTTAAGCCCACTGAAATGCTTGAATGCAGACACATCAACATCAAGAGTCTCTATGTTTTTTGGTAAAAAAAAACATTAAAATAACACAGATTAAATAAAATAACTCATGCACGTTCATCTTCCCCGCTGCTGTAACGTTAGCAGTTTTACTAAAATGCTATGCATTTAGCCCTATGTGACGTCTGTTTTTATATTGTTTGTCAGCACACATAGCCTAAGTTACTATGTATCTGGATCAACTAGCCATAGACAAATATAAAGTTTTTATTCATAACCATGCTGAAAATAAGTCAATGTTAGCTGATGCTAACTGTCTAGCTAACAAGTTTGCTGGTGCTAAATTGAGGTAATTAAAAAAAATAATAAAGTCCAAATATTTTTATTCAACCACCTAAATAGATTAAATCTGGGGGTAAATAAAGGATGTGATGTTCAGAACATGGTAACTACAGTAATTATCAAAGTGGGAAGTGATGCCCTCTGGGGGCATTTGGCCAGGGGTGTTTTTACACCACAGACAAGGTTTGAGAAGAAAAAATCATTATGAAAATCTAATTATATTTTCCTTATTATATTTATTATTTCCTTATTGGTTATTTTGGGAAAATACCATGTATTTTGAGCAGTAGGATTATAAAAAATATATGCTAATATAAAATTAAATTAGCCTCGATAAAATTAGCCTATATAAAACAGCAAAATAAACATTCATCTATTGGTACTTTTTACTTAAGTCCATAAAAAATCCAGTACTTTTGTACTTTCACTCGAGTAAAATTGAAAACTGAGTACTTTTAATTTTACTGGAGTAATATTTTATTATACAGTATGTATCTGTACTTTTACTCAAGTATTTGATTTGTGTACTTCGTCCACCACTTGTCAATGCATTTTTAGGTATGAAACACTATTATTCTCTGAAATAAATGAAGCCAGAAACGGATCAGACAGTGTGATGTTGGATCAGCTCTGACTCTGTGACTCCTCAGATAACTCCATCAATCTGCAGCTTACGGCGCTTCTGAACGTCTCAGACAAACTCAATTTAACCTCATCAAGAGAGTGCTGTGTAACATCAGTCTGACCCTCACAACACCGCATTCAGCTGACACATCAAACCCCTGATAGAACAATGTCAACACTGCTATTAAACATCGATCTGTGTCTGGAGCGTATATATGTGCTCACACTATCAGCCTACAGCCAGGAACAGAAATCGCTCTGCTGTCTGAAGTCATCTCGCTTCCATCATCCTCAGCGCCGGGAAACACACATCAAACGATGACAAATGTTTCATTCTCAGAGGTTACAAGTTTAACAAGCCACAAAAAGGTCAGACACAAAGTTTCATTTCAAACAGAAATGCAATAGTCCTCACAACTCTGTCATCTTCACACACGCTAGCCAGCATCGAGAGCCGTTCACTGACCCAAACCTGAAAATGCATTTCACTTACGGAATTCAGCAGATAAAGGTTTAACATAAGCTTATCGACTTAACCCTAAAACAGGCAAGAGTGGAAAATGATCAGCAAAAAATTATTTCATGTCACTTTTTATATCATCTGGAATTTATAATATTTCAAATATTTTGGATTTTACGAGTTGTATGTCCCAGGATACGCTGCCCTATTAGGGTATAAAGCCTAAGTCATCAATAATTCTATAATTTATTTGATGCATACAAATATGTAAAATTCAAAACATGTATGACATGTCTAAGTGTCCTAAACTTGAGACACATTTCTTGTATTTTTACATTTCTGAACTTTTCTCAGGGGTGGGCAATTACACTGTCCTGCACGGTTTAGCTCCATCCCTAAACAATCATATAATGTAATTTATGTAACAACAACATATCATTTTTTATGTAATCCTGAAGACTTTACTTAGATTTTCCAATTTCCAAACAACCTCAGCTGTGATAATGGTAACAGTATTGGATGAAAAATTCTTCCTCATGCCTCCTACAAGAGACTAACGGATATGTATCCTGTGGTGCACGTTGCCTGTTTTAGGGTTAAATCAATCAATCTGCTGTTCTGCTTATTCCAACCTACCCCTTCCCGCAGACTTCCATAAATATTTAGTTCATGCACAGAGGTATGTTTCAACTGCATTTAATGCTGCAATGAAAATATATTTAGTAGTGCATAGGTTAGCTTTCTGCCTGGCCCCTGGGCTCTTTTTCTCAGAAGAAACGTTTCAGAGAATCTCCTTTGTGTTTCACTGAAACAACTGAGATATTAAAGAGCTGTCATTAGTGATGTGTGATAAATAACCATGCATGTGCTGCACAACCCCAGTAAACTCCTGCTTATAACACTCTGCCTAAGTGTGTCTCTGACATTAAATGTGTAAAACGCATTATAAATAAATGTGGCATTACATCTCAAACTCATCGTGGGTGTGAGTTAACAGGCTACTCCCACAATGCACTGCACTGCCAATGTGATAAGTCTTACTAGCTTTATGTCAGACTGCTTCTCATATACATGTATCTTGTTTTAAAGATATTTTTACTAGAAAGCAATACACATATACTAATCAGAATCATTATTAACAAGGTAAGAAATTCAGCCAATATTTGAACTCCTGACCTATCATGACCATGTAAAGCTATGACTGCTTACAACAACAGCCAAAAACAGGCAATGGATGATTGACTCTACAGGTAACATTTTTGCACATAAACACATTTTTGTACATAGAGCAGGACTTAATAGAAGAAATTTGGCAAAATATGAGCTGCATATTTCTGCTTAAATTGAAAAGAAGTTTTGCTTTAAGTTCATCTAAATGCTGCTTTACGACTAAATCACAAAATGTCACTAAGAGATATAAAAATGTAAACGTTACAGTCGTCCTTGTAGACTCAACTCTGCAAAAATACAACATGTCTAAAAATAAGAGCATTTATTTCTTTGATTATTAGAAAGTGAATAGTTAGTGACCCTAGAATAAGTCTTTTCTTGCTGTATTTAAGGTATTGATTGTGTTTCAGTTGAGAATCAGAAGAGAGTGATGAATGGCTGCTCAGGAGCTTTATTAGTTTCTGTTGACACTCGCTCACTCATATAAAATAATCCAGATTCATCACCAGCACAGCAAGGGTAAGAACACATTTCAACAACCACAGAGAAACAGAAAAACATCTCAGCTAAGGTTCTGCTGTAGTATGGCTGCTTACGTTCACATACATCTTCTTCTCTACATTTCTTGCTTTCTCTCTAGGGAACAAACCCTGCAGGCAGTCTTGACACCTAAACCTGATTGAGCGCTTCCTCAGTGGAACATTTCTTTCTTTCTTAAACTCAAGAGTTTTCAAAAACAGTTTTCTGTTTGCCCTGTAGCTGTCAGACCAGATGCTTTTAAATTACAATTTCTTTTTTCCCTGGCATACCAGTTTAAAATGATATAAAGTGTAAAAATATTATAAAATACACACACACCCCCACACACACACACACACACACACACACACACACACACACACACACACACATATCATATATACGGGTACGAAAGTATTCAGACCCCCTTAAATTTTTCACTCTTTGTTATATTGCAGCCATTTGCTAAAATCTTTTAAGTTAATTTTTTTTCCTCATTAATGTACACACAGCACCCCATATTGACAGAAAAACACAGAATTGTTGGCATTTTTGCAGATTTATTAAAAAAGAAAAACTGAAATATCACATGGTCCTAAGTATTCAGACCCTTTGCTCAGTATTTAGTATAAGCACCCTTTTGATCTAATACAGCCGAGTCTTTTTGGGAAAGATGCAACAAATTTTTCACACCTGGATTTGAGCATCCTCTGCCATTCCTTCTTGCAGATCCTCCAGTTCTGTCAGGTTGGATGGTAACGTTGGTGGACAGCCATTTTTAGGTCTTTCCAGAGATGCTCAATTGGGTTTAAGTGAGGGCTCTGGCTGTGCCATTCAAGAACAGAGTTGTTGTGAAACCACTCCTTCATTATTTTAGCTGTGTGCTTAGGTTCATTGTCTTGTTGGAAGGTAAACCTTCGGCCCAGTCTGAGTTCCTGAGCACTCTGGAGAAGGTTTTTTCGTCCAGGATATCCCTGTACTTTGCCGCATTCATCTTTCCCTCGATTGCAACCAGTCGTCCTGTTCCTGCAGCTGAAAAACACCCCCACACATGATGCTGCCACCACCATGCTTCAAAGTTGGGACTGTATTGGACAGGTGATGAGCAATGCCTGGTTTTCTCCACACATACCACCGCTTAGAATTAAGGCCAAAAAGTTCTCTCTTTTTCTCATCAGACCAGAGAATCTTATTTTCTCACCATCTTGGAGTCCTTCAGGTGTTTTTTTAGCAAAATCCATGCGGGCTTTCATGTGTCTTGCACTGAGGAGAGGCTTCTGTCGGGCCACTCTGCCATAAAGCCCCGACTTTTGGAGGGCTGCAGTGATGGTTGACTTTTTTTACAACTTTCTCCCATCTCCCGACTGGATCTCTGGAGCTCAGCCACAGTTATCTTTGGGTTCTTCTTTACTTCTCTCATCAAGGCTCTTCTCCCCCGGTTGCTCAGTTTGGCCGGACGGCCAGCTCTAGGAGGGTTCTGGTCATCCCAAACGTCTTACATTTAAGGATTATGGAGGCCACTGTGCGCTTGGGAACCTTAAGTGCAGCAGAATTTTTTTTAACCTTGGCCAGATCTGTGCCTTGCCTCAATTCTGTCTCTGAGCTCTTCAGGCTGTTCCTTTTGACCTCATGATTCTCATTTGCTCTGACATGCACGGTGAGCTGTAAGGTCTTAACAGTGTGGAAAAAAAAGTATTTAGTCCAGCCACCATTGTGCAAGTTCTCCCACTTAAAAAGATGAGAGAGTCCTGTAATTTTCATCATAGGTATACCTCAAATATTAGAGACAAAATGAGAAAAAAAAAATCAGAAAAATCAATTGTAAGGAAAAAATTTTTAACGAATTTGATTTGCAAATTATGGTGGAAATAATATTTGTCAATAACAAAATTTCTCAATTACGTTGTTATATCTCTTTGTTGGCAATGACAGAGGTCAAAACGTTTTCTGTAAGTCTTCACAAGGTTTTCACACACACTGTTGCTGGTATTTTGGCCAATTCCTCCATGCAGATCTACTCTAGAGCAGTAATGTTTTGGGGCTGTCGCTGGGCAACACGGATTTTCAGCTCCCTCCAAAAATTTTCTATGGGGTTGAGATCTGGAGACTGGCTTGGCCACTCCAGGACCTTGAAATGCTTCTTACGAAGCCAGTCCTTCGTTGCCCGGGCGGTGTTTTTGGGATTATTGTCATGCTGAAAGACCCAGCCACTTTCATCTTCAATGCCCTTGCTGATGAAACGATCGCGAGGTTTCTCCACCAGTCAAACATCTCCATGATACATGGGCCCCAGTCATTCTTTCGTTTACCCGGATCAGACTCGTCTGTCCCTTTGGCAGAAAAACAGCCCCAAAGCTGATTTTCCACCCCCCTGCTTCACGAGTAGGTATGTGTTCTTGGATGCACACATAGCATTTCTTTCCCAGTCTTCCCATCCTGGTGCAGGTCTACAATTTTGTTTTTGGTGTCCTTTGACAGCTCTTTGGTCTTGGCCATGGTGGAGTTTGGAGTGTGACTGTTTGAGGGTGTGGACAGGTGTCTTTTATACTGATAACAAGTTCAACCAGATGCCATTAATACAGGTAACCAGAGGAGGACAGAGGAGCCTCTTAAAGAAGAAGTTACCGGTCTGTGAGAGCCAGAAATCTTGCTTGTTTGTAGGTGATCAAATACTTATTTCATGCTATAAAATGGAAATTAATTATTTAAAATCATACAATGTGATTTTCTGGAGTTTTTTTCTCATTTTGTCTCTCATATTTGAGGTATACCTATGATGAAAATTACAGGCCTCTCTCTCTTTTTAAGTGGGAGAACTTGCACAAATTGGTGGCTGACTAAATACTTTGTTTCCCCACTGTATAGACAGGTGTGTGGCTTTCCTAATCAAGTCCAATCAGTATAATCAAACACAGCTGGACTCAAATGCAGGTGTAGAACCATCTCAAGGATGATCAGAAGAAATGGAGAGCACCTGAGTTAAATATATGAGTGTCCCAGCAAAGGGTCTGAATACTTACGACCCTTGATATTTCATTTTTTCTTTTTTTAATAAATCTGCAAAAATGTCAACAATTCTGTGTTTTTCTTGCAATATGGGGTGCTGTGTGTACATTATAGAGGAAAAAAAAATAGTTCGCGGACGAGGGGTTGGAACCTGGCAGACATTCAAAACCATTTAAATTAACAAAATAAAACAAACCACAACGAAAGCCCCTTACGGAACGACTGCTGCTAAAAAAAGAAAACAAAATAAGCTAAAAAAAAAAGTACAACAAATTCATGCCTGGTCCTCTCTCATCTTGCACTGTGCTCACTCCTCCTTTTATCCTTCCGGAGCTCCTACATGAGAAATAACTAAAAATAACTTCCTTGTTTAGAACCCTGTTTCAGTCTCTTTCAATACAAAAGTCTTTACTGCTGACTCACTCAAAACCCGCTCCCGCTGCGACCTAGTCGATACCTTCGCGTTCTCCTCGGTCCGCCATCTAATGGCTGCTTGAATTAATGTATCTATATACCACTGTTGCTACACGAAACACACCGTATCCCACACACCACAGTTTCCAGTAGCTAAATACATATTAAATACCATATTATTTATAAAATACATTTCTTGGAGATAAAATAATAATATTTAATAACAACAACAGCCATCATAAAAGTTGTTAAGCAATTCAGTCAAAAGTACAAAGACAGCGCTCTGATTTGCAGCACTGAAGTTACATAAAATATAACTAATGCCAAAACTATTTGCTCTGGAACAAATAATAGATTAAAGAGACCAAGATTGCCTTTTTAGGGGGGATTTACCCAAACAAATTATAGTCATGTTTACCCCTCCTCATAAGCATCAAGCCGTGGCAAATTTCCAGAGATCTGGCCCGATTGAGCTGCTCTTGCGGGTTCATGAGCGCTGAACTGCCTCTGACGTCCTGGCTCACATCTCATAAAACCGAAGGCAAATTTGCAAGTAATTGTTGTTCTTTAATTAACAAACGGCATATTTAACAGTACATTTTCCCTTTTTAAAAGCTCTTAAAAACTACCCTTTTTATTTATTGGCATTTATTGTATACTACATAAATTATTTATAAAATTACAGTGGATTTGGGCCATGACACGCTCTGTGAGAAATATCGCAAGTGGAGTGATAGAAACGGTGATACGGATGGAGTTCTGTTTTCACTAGAATATCGCACTCCTCTCAGCCAATCAGATTCGAGGACCAGAAGGAACTTGTATAAATATATGCCTTATAGTATATACACCTTTTCATTACGTCAGTTCATGAAACTTCATCCCTGTTAAACACTCCACAGTCAACTATAAGTGGTATTACTGGAAAATGAAAGCGTTTAGGAACAGCAGCAACATAAAGACCATGTACAGTCACAGAGCAGGTCATTGAGCGCTGAGGATCATGGTGTGTAAAAGTTTCCAAAGCTGAAGAGCTCCAAACTTCCACTGGCATTAATATCAGCACAAAAACTGTGCGGCAGAGCTTCATGGAATGGGTTTCCATAGCTGAGCATCTGCATTAATCCTCACATCGCCAAGTACAATGCCAAGAGTGGGATGGAGTGAGTAAAGCACACAGATAATGGACTCTGGAGCAGTGGAAACCTGCTCTGTGAAGTGACCAATCACACTTCAGTCTGATGGGCGGGTCTGGGTTTGGAAAACGTTACCTTCCTGACTGTACTGTGCCGACTGCAAAGTTTGGTGGAGACATTTTGGACAATGCTGTGCTTCCAGGTATGTGGATCAGTTTGAGAAAGGCCCTTTTCTATTCCAGCTTGACTGAGCCCCAGTGCACAAAGGTCCATAAACACATGGTTAGATGAATCTGGTGCGGAAGAACACAGAGCCCTGACCTCAGCCCAATCTATCACCTTTGGGATGAACTGGAATGGAGATTGAGAACCAGGCCTTCTTGTCCAACATCAGAGCCTGATCTCACAAATGCTCTGCTGGATGAATGAGCAAAAAATCCACAGAAACACTCCAAAATCTTATGGAAAGCCTCTTAGTGTAACGGTTAGGAGTCCCAACTCACCCCATTAGTGACTTCAACTTCTATCTGTTCCCCATACAAAAATAATGATGATAGTTTCCATTTTGGAGTGTGCGCATTTTGGTTTTCAAATGTTTCAGAGGACTTCATATAGTGGTGTTGGTCAGACGACAAGAACAACATACCTTATTTTATTTCTCTCTTTCATTGTGGTCACTCCAAACCCCGTCTGTCAGACTGCTTCCGTTGTTTTTATCCATTGTTCTCTCTGGAGAGAGTTTATGAATGAACAGAAACACAGTGAGAGGCTTTGCAGAGTCAGACTTCATTCAGTATTAACGCAGAAAGACGCCGTCATGCCCTGCTTTCACTGCTGGACACGAGACAGTCTGCCCTGATGCATAGAACATCAGCTGCTCTTATAACATGTTATGCAACCGGAATTACATAAAAGTTCACTCTGGTCCCCTCATGTGATTGGCTGAACAGAGTTCTGAGCAGACTGCTGATATTGTGTATAACAGCACTGGGATGTTTCACTGTTTGTATGATTACACATGTCTGTGTGATTCTTGGTAATAATTCAAAGTTTTCTATTTTTATTTTATCATAATATTTGGAACAATGGCACTCTTGCTCATCTGATATTGCTTAAATGTCAGCTCTTAACATCTTGTCATGTACCCATTATGATATACTGTATTAATTTATTCATAAAGACTAACATGCTTTTTTGTCTCAAATTGGTTTACTTTCTTAATGCATGTTCCTGGTCTAATTGTGACTGACAGTGTACAGTGTACAGTGTATGTTAAGAAAGAAAGAAAGAAAGAAATAACTTTTTTCTTTACATTCTTTGATTAAAATTATTATTAATTATGCCACTTCTGAAACAACTTTCCTTTCCAACTGATATCAACAATCCCTCTTATTTTTCAGCCTCTTTCATATAGAGACACATTTCACCACCTAATGAAAATAGTTACAAACCAATCTGAAAAATACACACATTCATGGTGTTTCATTCTTGAATAATTTGCTGTTTTTGGTTAAGTGAATGATTAAATCATAAAGACAGCTACTTGTTTAGTTCCTGAATTAATCGGCACTTTTGAAAAAAACAGTTTAGTAAATTGATTTAACAACTCACTCATTAAAGGGGTCATCGGATGCCCATTTTGCACAGGTTGATATGATTTTTTAGGGTCTTAATGAAAAGTCTATAACATACTTTGGTTAAAATTTCTCAATGGTAGTGTAAAACAACACCCTTTTTACCCTGTCAAAAACAGCTCTGTTCAGATCAAGACGTTTTTGTAGCATGTCCCTTTAAATTTAAATGTAAATGCTAATGAGCTCTGCTGACCCCGCCCTTAACTTTAGCTGCATTCATCGTGAAACTTGCTAACTAACACATTATTAGGAAAGGTGATTTGGAGATTCATTAAAAAAATACTTCTTCTGTAGGTGAAGCTGCTGATAAAAATGATTTTGTGGTTAAGTAAATACTACATAAAAACAAATGTAATTTCTACATTAATTTAGTTCAGGCAAGAATTAAAAAAAAGAAAGTAAATTCTATATTACTACTCAATTTAAGCTTGTAGAAATTAAAGTTTGAAATTATAAGTATATTTTACTTGGAATTGTTTGTTATGTTTACAAGGATTCTTTAAGTAAATATCAAAGTTATGATCCTGTTTTTCCCATCATGCACTGGGGCATGAATAAAAAATAAGTTACCATTCTTCACTGTTTTTGCGGTTGCTTTTACACTGCTGTTTACGGTTGATTTTTGTTTAGTTAGGTATAGTAAATTGTTTTGTGATATCTGGACTTAATTTCTCTACTCCGATGACCCCAGTTATTACTCAACACTATCTACTGATTGTTACCCCGCTCACTGTTGTATGGTGTATCCAAGAATTGAGGTTCTCTCTGTGTCATTGTTGGGTAATTACATTATTTCTTTGATTGAGACATATTACTTCTAATGGATCATTAAACGTCCCCATACTCCATACTTACATGTTTGCAAAGTGCAACCCACATGCCTTTTAATAGCATGATTGTACTTTCCAGTGCTAAAAATTTTTTAAGTAATTTTTATAAACTGTAACTGAGTGGAAAGTCCTTGAGTATGTTCTATTAACAAACAATTAAGTATAAATATTACTCAATATCAAACTCTAACTGGCTGTTAAATTTACTTATTCTTTGCTTCACCATTTGCATCCTGACAATTGTTGTATATCTTTGACTGAATTTCATATGAATTTTACACTTGAAAATTTTATGGCTGTACCAAAACTTCCAAAATAAAAATTAGAAAATCTTATTGTTTTTTTTTCAGTGTGGATCCAATGATTCGCGCGAACATATATACGCATTTAGGTAGATCGGGGGCACATTCCCCTCAAAAGCAAACGTAATCCACTGCGTCTTCAGCGACTCAGATGTCAGGAGTAAATGACGACTGCTGTTCATTATTACATCCAACAACAGAACCCCTCAATCGCTTAGGAGTCATTCTTGTCTCCGAGTCGAAACAATGGTGGACTGATGACAGCTCACTCAGGCGGGTCTAATGGTAAAACTAGTGTCATCACAATTGGAGGGCCTGGGTCCCGTGTGACAAATCACACAGCCAAGATCTGTGAACGTTGGATTTAGATTGGGTAGCATTTAATTATCGTGATTTTAAAAAAAAAAAACACTGGTTCTTGGATTTTTATCATTGTAGTGGATGTCGTACAACTACTTGCCAACCACACATTTCATTCCAACTACATGGAAAAGTGGAATTTTGTATCTGTGACCTCCCCTTTTAAGATTTCTAAGCAATTCTAAGATGTCACATCGTTTCCGTGGTAACCACCCTATATTGCATAAAATTCCTACGGCCAGATGTGCGATTTTTTCTCTTTTAATCTCCCCAAAAATAATAAGCCGCTTATTCAGATCAAGCCCGTCTCGAGATTCCTGGCCTAACTGTAGGTCACCAGACCCAGGCCCCTCCCACGGACTACTTGACTGACACTGGTGTTTTTCCACAGCCCTGCTCTGAGTTACTGGCATCAGTTCCGCCATTGTTTGGGTGCCGGAGCGGAGTAGACCAGAATCGACGTCCTAAGTCGTCGAGGTGTTCATTTGTTGTTGGATGTAATAATGAACTAGCAGGTGTCCGTCATTTACTCCCGACTCTGAGCCGCTGAAGACATTGGATTACGTTTTTTCTGAAGGTATCGCGGCCCTCCGATCTACTAAATGTGTTTGTGTGCGCAAATCATTCTGTGTATCGCGCCTCCAACACCCCACTCTACGAGAATTGAGTATAAGGTTTTTTTGAATCTTTGCAAATCGCCTTTCCTATTAATGTGCTAGTTAGCAAGTTTCACAATGAATGCGCGGCTCAGTTTTATTAAGAGTCTCTCCATAAGAGTGCTCTCAAGCCACAGAGGGAGGGGCGGGGTTAGCAGAGCTCATTATCATTTAAAGAGACATGTACTGAAACGGCTCGCTGTGAACAGAGCTGTTTTTTGACAAGGTAAAAAGGGTGTTGTGTTACACTACCATTGAGAAATTTTAAAAAACAAAGTATGTTATAGGCTTTTCATTAAGTTTCCCTAATCCTTGATCCTTGGTCAACCAACTTGTGACAGTGGGCATCTGATGTTCCCCTTGTACTGCAAACTAGCACAAATGCCAGGTGTGTGGTCTTTGCACCCCTGGATCCCTGCTTTTAACCCGGCTCCTTTGAAGGTAAGGCAAAGGTGATACTCTGCGTGGACCCACAGCGAGGTGAGTCCATGACATTCCACCTCGACTGACATTTCATCCTACTTCGTCATGATATGTGGAGATTCTCGCTCAAACCTTTCGCGCTCCTCCTGCATGTGCCCCTGCCTCTGAGCAGAGCTTTGAGATCGTCTCCCAGCCACATGTCCCTGGAGCGACTCCTCCAACTCTGTTCAAAAGCATAGCCCAGGGTTTCACTTTCCCCTACGCCCCCCCAGACTAGTCACACGAAATAGTGTGTTATGTAACTCACTTGACTAGTCCCTATAGTCCTTCGCTAAAGTCAAATCAGCGTTTATCCCGTAACTGCAGTGAAATTATCTCCCTAAGGTTATTTAAAACACTGTGCACTGCCACCATAGATTTGGGGTCGTTCATGAACAATTAAAACATTCCAGGCCATTCAGCTCCGCCACTCATTATGCATCTTATAAAACGATTACCCTCAATATAATTTTGCCATGTTTTCCAATTTCCTTTCTTCTGTCATTATTGTTACTCACCTTTACCTTACATCCTTCAAGACCTTATGTGGTAACACTTTAGAATCTGTTTCATCGTTATGATAACTGCACGACCAAGGACAAATGACTATGCACTATTAACATTGTCCCTAGTATACTTACTAGTCTAACTAACAAGAAACTCTTATTAAGTCAACTTTATTAAGTAATGGCGCTCAGTTGAAACTGGTAGTGCACTATTAGCTAATCAGTAACTACTATTTTTTCATATATGCTGGAGAACTACTAAGAACTACTGTATTCAGGTTCATAATCAATGTGAATTATGCATAATGTATAAATAATTCTAAAGTGAGGGCATGTACTCAAACTAGGTCAAAGTGTCCTTCCTAAGTGTTACCAAATCTAGCAAAATGAATTACTAACCAGAAACTTACAAAAAAACTCAAAAATGTTCAATGATTTCAGTAATTACTAGAGAGTTATCATGATCTTCACTTTAGAATACTGATCCAAAAAATGTGTTATTCCTTTAGAATAATTTGGTAATGCTTGAGTCATTACTAGTGGGTTACCATGACCTTCACTTTAGAATTAATTATACATTATGCATTGTTCATATTAATTATGAACCTGTATACAGTAGTTCTTAGTAGTTCTTGGGGAGGTATGAAAAAAATAGTAGTTACTGATTATTAGCTAATAATGACCTACCACATTTGACTAAGCACTATTACTTACTAAAGCATTAATCAGAGTTTCTTGATACATAGTTACTAGAGTGCTAATATTGCGTTACTCATGTGTTCTTGTGTAGTTATTCATTAATGATGGAACAGTATTCTAAAGTGTGTTTTTCTTGCAGAGCAAGAAATATTCTTATACGCACATAAGTACAGCAATAAAATGAACACACAATCGATCGCAGCTTGGGGTGCTGCAGTATCAGTATTGATGATGACCATGACACTTAAAAATGAAATATTGATATCATACAGCCTGCATAACCATCGCACACTTATCAGTGAGCAGGATACTCAGAGAGCTGTATCTATAGAGCATGTTGCGTGAACGGGAAGTGACAGTCATACTCATGTTCTCACTGCAGCGGTGGACATCTGTATATGCTCAGTGTTTCTGTAGATCCTCATAAGTCTGTTAAGAATGTTTCCTTTTGTTTCCTGCTTTTGGGTCTGTGACTTTAATTAGGAGGGTTGTGAAATTGATGAAATCTGAACTCTGGTTAATCTAAAGGCTTCAGATCACAACAACCTAATTTCCCTTGATCTTTTAATCCATTTTCCATTGATCTTTTAATATCTAAGGCTTGCATGTAATATGAAAACACTTTCAGATCTCAACATTTCTGCCACAACTAAACTACAAACCCTGTTTATTCTGTAACTTTATAGCACACTTCTGTCATTATTAGTGTATGTCTTCAGAGACTTTGTTTATTTTGGGGATATCTAAAAAAGTGCAGCTTAATCAGCTATTTCTGTACATATTTACAATGGATTTGAGAATGAATGATTGAGATAGTTTGTGAAATATACAAAAATCTTTAAAAGGTTTATTAATTATTCTGTGGATCTTATAGCCAGGTGTCCCGCCATTCCATTAGAAACAATCATGCTCACATCAAAATCCCAAAAAATACTTGCCTTAACTTGTCCACTAAATATCTGTTGTTGGAGATGCACCTATAGACTGACATACACTTACACCAGTATAACTGAACTGACTCCTGGAAGAAAAAAGGGTTTTAGTGTTTTAGAGCCACTGATGTCACATGGACAGTTTTATTGATGTCCTTGCTACGTTTCTGGACTTGGGAACATTGCAGTTGTGTTGCTGTCTATAGAGGGTCAGAGAGCTCTCGGATTCCATCAAAAGGTCTTACGGGTTTGGAACGACATGAGGGTGAGTAAATAATGACCGAATTTTCATTTTTGGGTGAACTAACCCTTTAAAAGCATGTAAACCCCACTTTTTTTTCTTTTCTGATTACGTTTTTTGCCTATAGCAGCTGCGGATGGCAGTGATTGACAGATTTGTTGACTCTATGCATGAATGAGTTAAAGGTGCAGTGACGCACATCTGCTGATATGGTCTGAGCTCAACAGAAGCTAGATTGGGTTGAGCTGACACTGGCTTCAGGACGGTCCTGAGAAGAGCTCTCTGCTCACACAGACACTTATCAAACACCGGCAGCTATAATCAACGCTATAACACTGAGAGCAAAGCTCAGACTACTGACACTGATAACAGAAATCATTTCTGAAAGCACTCGAGGAATTCTCATCTGAGCATGAGTGTGAAACGGAAGAAAGAAAGTCATCATGTGGCATTTGAAAGAAGACAAAAAGGACACAAATACATGAAGGAAAGCCCTGCTGTCCAATAAACAAGCAGACGTGTTAGACGCATTGTCTCGGTGTCAACACATGGAAGCCTTGATCTGATTTCAGCTTTCACTGATGTAAATCTACTAATAATATACTAAAATATTCATGATTAACATTATTAAAGGAATAGTTCACACAAAAAAATTTGCTTAAAATGTACTCCCCCTCAGGCCATCCAAAATGTAGATGAGTTGGTTCTTCATCAGATTTGTAGAAATGTAGCATTGCATCACTTGCTCATCATTGGATCCTCTGCAGTGAATGGGTGCCGTCAGAATGAGATCCAAACAGCTGAATAAAACATCACAATAATCCACACTCCGTCCATCATTTAACATCTGGAGAAGACAAAAGATGAAACACATCCAGCATTAAGATGCTTTTAACTAAAATATGAGTCCATAATCCATAATAACGCTTCCTCCAGTGAAAAAGTGTTCTGGTGTGAATCAGGAGAGAAATCTGCACAGATGTCAAGCAGCGTTAAACCGCTCTAAACTAATATGGGCTGGATTTTGATGTGAGAGACAACAGGCGATGGATTCATATTTTGGTTTGAAGATAAAAGCGTCTTAATGCAGGATTTGTTTCAGCTTTTGTCTTCTCCATATGTTAACTGATGGACTGGAGTGCTGTGGATATTGTGATGTTTTTAGCACTGTTTTGGACGCTCATGCTGACGGCACCCATTCACTGCAGAGCATCCATTGCTGAGACACTGATGCAGTGCTACATTTCTCCAAACCTGATGAAGAAACAAACTCATCCTGATCTCGGATGACCTGAGGATGAGCACATTTCCATCAGATTTTTGACAAATTTTGATTTTAGGGTAAATTATTCCTTACAAATGTAATATTAAATACTTTATGTAAGGCAGTATTTGTAGGCAATGAGAAAATGTTCCATCAAAAACACAAGAATAAGATTAGATGTAATTAGATGAGATGAACTAGACTTTAGGTAAACCTAAAATATTATGTCACAACACTTTTATAATGTCCTAGTGAAAGATCACCCAACACCTGCGCAAGTGGTTAGTTTCATGAACATGTATTTGCATCAGATCTTCGGATAGAGTAAGAGAGCTCGGCTCATTACCGCTATGTCATTCATCAGTTAGAATTAACGACTGCGACAGTTAGCTAGCAATGCTTTTGGGAAATGCACCCCTCATTAGCTCTCTAGAGAGTGACTCCTGCACTGTGTTCACAAGCGTCTTTGTGGCTCCACATCCTCAGTTCTTCCCCAGCATGAGAAGGTCTGAGTGTGATGTGTGTGTGGGAGGTTTCTCTTTAGGACAGTCGGTGTCACACTGTGATGTCAAACATTTCTTCACTTCAGAAGCCTGTCTGTCTTTCTCACTGTGGGTGGCATGTAAATCTGTGAGAGTAAATGTAATGTCTATCGGGATAAACGCGGCTGAGGCAAACTACTGCAGGTTCAGAAGTTCAGTGTCACAAACAACTTTTTCATCTCCACCACAAACCTGCCGGCAGCGACAGCACGGCATCAAACACACACACAGCTCTACCGGTTAAAGCAAAGCTACAAATATGACCCCGATCCTGCAGCTGAACTATTGCAGCACACAACCACACACACACACACACACACACACACACACAGCATAACAGTCCTACAATACACCTCATGATCACTCGCTGTCTCTGCTGAGAAACCTGCTTTTGTTGTCCTTTATTCATGGATTTAGTCATGAGACAATCTCGAGAACGGCATCGGGCCTGCTTTATCTCTGACAGAACATTACATCCTCTGACGGTGGTAGAGAGAGGGGTTGGGGTTTGGGCAACTATTAATCTACAGAAAAGGCAAAGGAGACATGCAAAAAATCTGTGCCTTTAAAGCACACAGTGACTGTTCACATAGAGTGGACAGTTGCCCCAAAATGAACCTTTCCACAGTCAGAAATCTGAAAATCACTGGTGTCTCTAAGGCATGCATAAAGCTCTAAAGTGAGCATCAATAAAGTTAAAAAGAGGCTCAGCCAGTGATCAAATACCACACATTTATCCAACCGCAACTGCGGAAGTGCATTTATTTAAGGAGGTGTGAGCTTTAGCTGAAACATTACAAAAGTGTTGCGGGGAACTGTTTAGGTCAAGGCCAATTGTCCATATTATATTATGTTCAAAGTGATCAAAATCATATATATTTGTTGGCTTGTTTGTAGTATCTTCTTATTTCTCCTGTGTAATCATATTTATTCTTTAAAGCTAACACCCTCAACACAATGCTGCGACGAATTGTTAAAGCTCGTTTCCGACAGGCATAAGATATTCTTATTTCTTAAAAAAATCAGAATTAATTTCATCCTGAATAAAAAAAAATGTAAATAAATAAATAGTTAGTTAGTTAAGTGACCTTAGGCTTGAAGTCTGTTATCAGCAGAAGATGTATATATTTGTGAATTATGGCCATCTTTATGATTTTAAGTGCTTTTACTAGATATGATGAACACTTTTAAGCAGTGCTTACCTGAAAAGGATCAGGAATTGTAGTAGGAATATCAGATAGACCCGTCCGAAGCTGTCGGTGGGAGTTCAGTTACTGGACATACACTGACGACTAGGGTCACGTGAGTCTTCAGATTAGTGTGTATTTGATGCTGTTTCTCCTGGATCTGCAGCATGACTGAGTCTGTCCCTGATTATTTTTTCCAATAAAGCTCTGAATCTGTGGATATCGGATAAGAACTGGAACAAGAGATGGAACTTGAGAACGAAAAGGAAGCTTTTCTCAGCAGTGAACAAACTTAAACAATCAAGACATACCCTGCCTTCGACATTTTACACCATTTGATGTTAAATGTCAGATCATAAATACCTAAAGTGAGTTCTTTCTGTATCCGAAGGCCTCTGGGAATAAATAAATAAAAATAAAAAACTTACAAACCTAAAACAATTAGCTGGATGTTTATGTATATACATACACAGTATATATATAAACATGAAATCAAAAGATGTTCTTTCCTCTTTCATGACTAACTCTATATCCTTCTTACACACATACAAACCTCTCTGTGTTCTGGTCATGTTCTGGTCTGTGCTGCCACATTCCTGCTGTGTATATGGATGATTTTCCACACAGGCCAGGGCTCTTGGTAAATGAAAATCGATACAGATGAAGAAAGCAGAAACAATGTCACTCTTCCAGCGTATCGATCCACAGTTCCTTTGGCTAATGTCCTTGATTCAACAACGACTTGTCTTCAGGTCACCCACCACCGGCAGCAAAGACAGACTGTGTGGTTTTATTTAGTGATGTAGTGATGTCATAATCGCTTGTTCTGTCCAAAGGTCAATATCATAGAAGTAGTAGAGACATTGTAACAGGGGATCAGTTTCAGCAGTTCCAGTTTAACCACTTAAAATCATTCTCCAGTGTAAAAATACATTTTTTTATGAAAAATATAAAGGATATATAATATTTACATTTACATTTAGTCATTTAGCAGACGCTTTTATCCAAAGCGACTTACAATTGGGGGATACATAAAGCAATTCTTCTTAAAGAGGCAAACAGACACAAGAAGTGGTTGTAATACCAAGTTCTTAGACATTGTTCAAATAAGTACAAGCTAGAAAGAGAAGGAATAATAAAGAGAGAGAAATTTTTATTTTATTTATTAATTTTTTTTTATTTTTATTTTTTATGATGAAGTCAAGTACTTCGAAGAGTACTGAGTTTTCAGCTGTCGTCGTGAAGATTGTAGGATTCACATGTCCGGATAGTGGTGGGAAGCTCGTTCGCTAGGCCGCCCAGGAGGGTGAAGCGAGATGTTCTGAAGTGATTTTGAGGCCTCATTCTGTGATGGACCGAACATCTATGCTCGCTCACAACTATCGGATCTCAGTACTTCTGGGAGGGGTGATGTCAATTCGTTATTAGTGAGTGGAAGTAGGCGGTGTTCTGAGCTCTGTGGCTGTTCTATAGTGCAATGGGCATTCAGTGTCTTGAACTTGATTCTGGCCGCACCGGAGCAGCAGTGCTAAGGAATGAAAGAGAGGTGTTATGACCATGGGCTCTTTGGGTGCTCGTTGAAGACTGATCAGTCGTGCCGCTGCATTCTGAATCATTTTTAGAGGTTTGATTGTGCTTGCTTTATGGTAGTCTCAGCCAGAAAGCCTTGAAAAAAGAAAAAAAAAAAAAAAAAAAGAAAAAAAAAAAAAAAAACAGTAGTCCAGCCTAGAGTATGACAAGGCCTGGACAAAACGGTTTTGGCAGGCTTCTTCCGGTAGAAAGGTCCTTATCTTTCTGATGTTGTGCAATTCAACCTGCAAGATCTGAGTCGGGCTCTTGCAATGTGGTCTTTGAAGGTGCTATGCTGGTTATCAAATTACTAACTCCAACGTTTCTGACGAAGTTGATGGAGTAATTGTAGATATAATCGCTAGGGGCTGGATGGAGAAATCATAGCGTAAGTGGAGTGGCAGGGATAGACAAGAAGGCTCAGGTCTTGGCCTAGGTTGAGCTGTAGTGATAATTCTTTCAACCCATTGCCGAATGTGCCGCCAGGCAGCGCTGAGATCCGGGCACACCTTTTGATCATCAGGTTGAAATGAAAGATAGAGCTGTGTGTCATCAGCATAGCAATTGTAGGAGAAGCCATGTGCCTGTATGATGGGACCCAGTGATGTTGTGTATATGGAGAAGAGGAGGGGTCCAAGAACTGATCCCTGAGTATATGATATATATGATATTGTCACGATCTTGCTGTGCCAGGGAACAGGCAGGACAACGAGGATGCAGGATACAAGAACACTTTAATGAATACACGATAGGAGCACACGCACAGGGTAACATTCACATTGACATAGACAGTAACTGACAAACTAGACTACAAGAGGCAGGAACTAATATAGGGCAGATAACGAGGGGCAGACAGGTGAGCACAATAGGGTGATTAACTGATAATGAGGACAGGAACAACCAAATAAGGACACAGAGGGAGAAACCATAATGGACAGTCCACAGGGGTGTGACAGATATATTATATTATGAAGAATTTACATGACATACCAATTTTTAGCAAAAAAATAGCATTTTACATTTTTATATGTGGATTAAAATTTGATTTGCTATAATGTTAATAGATGTTATAAAATATGTATTACCTGCATTAAAAAATAAATATCTAGTTAAGTCATAAAACTCAATGATGGTGCACACTGATATGTTCTTTACATTCAATCTGTTAGCAATCACTTAATTTACTACATTGCACAAGATTGCTTGATCAACGTTTAAATTCAGTGTTCGCTGTAAGCTATTCCTGCAGCGTGCGGTCAGAGTTCCCCTGAACCCTCCACCTCCCCAGCTCCACCTGTCTAGATGTACTACAGGATTTATGCTTGTCTATACATGCAGCAACATCACACACACTGTTTATTTTTATGTTCAATGATTTGCACAATTGGTTCGCTGTTTTAGGATAATATTTAGAAGAATAGATGCATGCCAGTTAGAAAGGATGTCTGACTTAATTTGTAAATACTCTTGCGGCAGCGGCAAAAAAGTGATGGGAAACTTATAGGTACTGTACATTGGATTATCTGGATTCACAGTATTTGTCTTCATCAGTATTTCAAATGCATTCACTTAACATGATGTGAATGTGACATAGTGTATGCTTTTTGCTGTCTTTTGTTATGAGGAGTGAGTAAAATGAGCACATAACAGCTCTTTTTTGTTTCATCAGCAACCTCATACTCTTATTTACTTTCAAGTCAGGTATGTGGCTTCTAAAACAAGCCTTCTCTGCCAATGTCTACACTACAAAAGTTTATCACAACATTAATAGCACTTAAGATAACCATAACCTAAGATATTCACCTTTTGTTTACCACAAGGCTGATGACTTCACTGCTTTTTTCACAGACAAGATAACAAACATCAGCAATCAGTAGTCAGCCACCTCTCCCCAGACATTCTCTACTCTCTTTTTCTCCACTCAGAGAGGCTGGAGTGTATAATCTACTCTTAATTCATCCCGTTTGGTCCCATTTACCTTCCATCTTCTCCAAGCCATTACTCCTTAGAGAACACACACACATCAACACATCTCTCTTTAGTGGCAATTTCCTCACCACAGGCACGCTTAAGTAACTCCACTTCTGAAGAAACCTACACCCATAGACAATCACAGACCAAACTTTCTCCTCCCATTCAGAGTGAAAACACTTGAACGAGTTGTTTTCATTAAGGTCTTCTCTTTCCCACTACAATACTAAACAACCTGCTAGACAACAATCGCTCAAGCTTCAGATACTCAACTGACATTTCCTTGCTGTTTGTTACTGAAGCCCTGCGGCTGTTAAGTGCTGCTGCCAGATTATCTCTCCCAATTCTGCTGGACCTGTCTGAAGCCTTCAGCATTGTAAATCATCAGATCCTCCTGTCTACCCTTTGGACAATGGGTATCATTACGCTGGTTTGAGTACTTACTTACAGGCAGGGAAGTAATTTCGTCTAACAGTTGTGGGGGACAATAAACATAACATTTCTCAAGACAAATTTTTGAAGGGGACACAAATAATACAGCTAAAATGGTACTTGTAAGGATGATTTAATAATACAGATAGGAATGTTACTCTTTACTATCTGTGAGACCGTCCCGCCAAATAGACAACTACTTCAAAGCTGTTGTCCGCGCTCCGCACAGCTCGCTGCGTGTGACGCGTTGTAGACATTACTATTCCTCACAGTATTGCCAAGTCCGTGGTTTTCCTGTGGAATTGGGCTACTTTATCACTGTTGCAGAGGGTTGTTTTTCATGTCCACGGGTTGAAGCGACCCCAATAACATGTAGTTTTACGCCCCGGAATGCGATTTTTACCGGGGGACCCCCTCAAACGCGGTCAGTTTGGGCTAGTTTTGGGCTAGTTTTGAGTAGCAATTGAGCGGGTTTTGTTGTAAAAACCTGGCAACCCTTTCCGCCAAGCAGGTGATGTTATTATTGCTAACATAGCTTCATTTGTGATGTACATTTCATCGAAAAATACATCATAAAGAGAAAATAATCACTTCATCTGATATTTACGTGAATAAAATAGCCTTGACAGCCTTACTTACTGGAGTTCCACAATATTGACTTTGTTCTCTCTCACCGGATTTGTGTGTGTTTAGGTGATGTAAAAGAGGAAAGCAGGCATTTGAACCAAAGCAATGTGAGGCAAGGGTGGGGGAGACTCAAATGTTTCTAAACTTAAAACGCATTTTTACCCCATTTGTGTTGTTTTACTACTTACAAAGTTATTTAAAGTAGTAAAACATTGTTATTTACAATACACAGTGGTTTTCCTTCCAAATGCCATAAAACATATACCTGTAAGCATAGGCGGAAATCCAGGGGGGGTTCTAATCATACCCTAAAAATATGATTAGAACCCCCCCTGGATTTCCGCCTATGCTTACAGGTATATGTTTTATGGCATCTTGGAGGAAAACCATGTCACACCAATTATCCACAGGGCATACCTCAAGGTTCGGTCTTTGGCCCTATACTCTTCTCAATATATTCAACATCCCTTGGGCCTGTCACTGCCACTGCAATGTCAACAACATGCAGCTCAACTTCTTTCTTTCTTTTCTATTTATTTATTTCTATAGCACCAATAAAGCAGCTGAACATGAAACCAATATATATAGTGTTAGAATGCTTTGATGGCAGGTGCAGTTGTGTGTCATCGGCATGGCAATAGAAAGATACAATATACTTCCTAAAGATGTTACCCACTGGGAGCAGATATAGAATAGGAGCAAGGATAGACCCTTGTGGAAGCCCCCAAGGAAGAAGCTTTTCCACAGAGGTGGAATTTCCATTGCTAACCAAGAAATATCTATCAGTTAGATAGAACTGAAACCATTTCAGAACCACCCCTTTTAAACCCACCAGGTGTTGAAAGTGGAAAATCGGGATGTTCTGATCATATCGAATGCTGCACTCAAGTCAAGCAACACTAAAATTACATCCTTTACCTAGCCTCAATAAGACATTACTATATGCAACCTATATGCATTACTATAAAATTGAGTAGAAAAGATCAGGATTAAAGTGCAGTAAAATAATACCCATAATACTGGTCTGAATATTCCATGACAGGATATATGCACCATTGAGCACTCATTGATTTCAGGAGTAGAGCTCTTGTAAAAGGGGAATTTGACCAGCAGTCCGATGGAACTGAAGCACTGAAGAAAGTTAATGCATCATTACCCAGAATTTATCCAGAGGTCCTGTTCTTTCACCCCAGCCCAGGACATGACAGCCACATTAGTGGAGAGAGAGAGAGAAAATTAAGAACAAGAGAAAGCTCCTGCTCTTCTCTCCAGATGTAGCAGAGAGTGCTGGCTGTTTTCGAGGCTATGTGCTGAATCCATTTACTGGACAGAATAAATATCAAGTCAATTAAAACCGAAGAGAACAGTACCTAGATGTCTGTTTCAAACACTCTGTCATTTACATTAGAAGGTTGCAGAACTAACAGATAAAGAAACTGGGTGACTGTAAATAATTGCTGGGAGGCTTAAATTAGAATAAAAGCCAGAGAGAACAAACACTCCAGACTTCAGTCAGGGGTTCAGAACCTGACATTCATTAAAGAAGCCCAAGCATAAATATGACCTGGAGGAAAATATCAACCTATACAGTTTTATATCAAATGAGCAGGTGGATGTTTCAGTATTTTATCAGGGCTGCGAAGGAGATCTTTAACGACTACCTCCTGTTTTACCACAGTGCATGCTATAGAAACACCATGAAGAGCATACATTTTCTCAGATATACCTAGTACAGTATACAGATTTGATTTTGTCATGGTGGATTGATGTGATGGTGTAAAGTGTAGAAGAAGCATGTAAAGTATAAAACATTTTTTTCTTTTTCTTTAGAATAATATGACCTGATGTTCGTTTGCAATAACAGTAAGAACATAAAGGGGCAATTTAGATTTCATGTCGAGCTTAACTCTCATAATTGATCATATATTGATTTGAGATTTTGTTTGGTTGAGAAATTAGAAATTATGACACACAATCACACAAGGTCTGAGCTCAATAACCAGTATCAAATGTGAAGCATAGTCCCAGAAAACCTCCTTAAAATCTTAAAATTTTAAGATCCACTTAAAATCTTCTGCCCAAATCAATAAAAACAATAATAAAGGCTGAGAGCAGATTTTATGGCATTTCCTGCTCCTCTGTTCTGTGTTTAACTCATGATGTAGAGTGTTAAAGAGGTCATATGATGCTGCTAAAAAGAACATTATGTTGTGTATTTGGTGTAATGCAATGTGTTTATATGGCATTTAAGGCTGGCAAAAAACACATTTATTTTTCCCGATCATAAAGCTGTACATTATTGTTGCTCCTCTATGCCCCGCCTTTCTGAAACACTAGATTTTTACAAAGCTCATCATTCTGAAAAGCGAGGTTGTAGCACTGAATTGGCTCAAAATTAAAAATTATACCTGCATCGTGTGTGAGGAAATAATGTTACGCCCCTTACCATACTGTGATGCTGTGTCCCGGCACGACGAGATCATAAAACGATAAAACCTGATATTATACAATTAGGGCATTGGTTGGCATCTCTAGTGGGGACATAATCCTGAATTATAATCGACTATGACTGTCTTTTTTAATGCGTTGTGTTGCGTATCATGCGGCCACGTAAACATAAAACGGGTACATACATGTCTGCATTTTGTGATCGGAGAAATGACAAACTATAAGTGCTACTCTACACTGCTCAAATCTCGCGTTTGAATCATCAGTGGCCAGATTCTTAAATAAAGAAATAGGTCCCCTTACTCTGCGAGTCAGAAGCACCAGACTGTCCTTGAAAAAGTTGGAATTGCCCCACTTTATAGAAACTACTCTCCCGGGTTCAGGAAACAGTAATCTGTAAAATGCGCTGCACACATCTGAATATTTGCGTTGAACTGTTCTGGAACAGTGTTGTAAATACAACTTAACCACTGATTTCTAGTTGTGTCCTTTTTTGGAAGACCAAACTAAGTAGTTTCATTTTCACAATGAAACACAGCGTCTTCACAACACGGCGGCAACAATACTACAGCGAGAATCAAAGTTATGCCTTCTTCCTTTGCGTGAACATTTGGGAGGCGTTATGCAAATCTTCCCACATAGTGATGTAGATATGTGGGGGCGTGTTAGAACGAGCCATTTTAGGAGGGTGTGGATGAGTCTTAACTTTTATAAAGAATATCTCTTTGGGTTTGAGACTTTAGTCTTTGCAACTTTAGCGATCGTATCTATTCACGAACAGCTTGTAACACTCCAAAGAAAAAAACTTTAGCTATCATTGTATCTCCATCAAAATCGATCATCAATTGGGCATCATATGACCCCTTTAATATGTCTTTGCATTGACTATTGACGTTTTGCTCATTTTCTGTGTCTGTTGCACATTTCTGGATTCCTCCTCTCATGTAAACTCTGGATCGTTGAGTTTGGCTCTTTGGTTTAAATTATGTGTCTCTAAAGTACAGAGTGATATGACGGAATCAGATATTAAGTGTATTGTGTAGTATAAAAATAGGATATGAAAAGCAAAAGCTTGTCTTTAAAAGCCAATGTTTTAGAATGTAATGGGGTTCTCACATTATGAATGTGTTATATTACGCTGCATGACAATCAGGGAGGGAGAATAGAGAACAATTACATTACTCCAAGAGCTGTCATCAGTAAAACATCCAGCGCTTTCTCAATAAGCCATATTCACTCTCGGTCACGACTGAAGTCTCGGTGTGCCAGTGACAAAAACTGAACAGCGGTTTGACACTGTCTGTCACTGTAAGAGGCTATTACAGTGAATCATATTACTTTTCTACTATCTGAAATACTTTTCACAAGAGAAATGACAATAATTCATTAGGTTTGCGCTGACTTCTCAGGGCAACGACCATTGTGTCAGTAACTGGAGTAATTGGTAATGGGATTTAAAGGATCCAAAATAATTCTGTTCTCATTCCAAACCTGTATGACTCTGACGGATGTATATGAATGCATACAATGTGTTTTGAGTGTGTGGAAAGAGCTGTGTCAGACTTAAATCGAGCCAGAGTACAGAGAGCTTCGATTGCGAATTTCTCATTGGTTAAAGGATGTCAGAGAGTGCGGCAAAGTGTGCTTGTTAAAATCTCTCAACTTTTGATCACTTGATGGAGAGTCAACCTGGCAATACACCATCCTCATTGAAAATCAGCGTTCGCAACATTTTCTGGTGTACAGTAAGCTCTGACTTTGGTTCACAGCGTGTGTTCAAACTCAGAGGCCGTTTAAAGGCCAATGTTCTGCCCCACTGCATACAGCAATTACTGAGAGCAGAAAGGATGTGTGTGTGTGTGTGTGTGTGTGTTTTAGTGCTAGCATAGAGGTCAATGAAGCTTATGACAAGTCTACACTCTCAGTCAATTCATTACACAGACTGTCGTCAGACATGGTGACATATCTGTGCAGAAGAAACAGCCATTGACTTCAGCAAATGCTGTGAACTCTATAGCATAACTTGTTTTTGTAAAAAAAAAAAAAAAGACAAAATTTAGATAATGAACGTGTACATCATAAATCTGTCTCCCAAACCTTGTTTTTGTCTAATCATTATGGTAAGCCTATAACAAGTGTTTATATGTTAGACTGTTACAGTCAGGCTGGGACGAGGTGACGAGATGATCTAAACAAAGCAGTTTATTCACAACACACAACAAAGACCCAACGCACAACAGCTATACAAGTGGATGGAAAGACAATGACCGACAGCAGACTACTGAAAGTGTTCTATTAAATCAGGCAAAAAAGACAACTCGAAAAATAACCACGCACTACATTCTAGGCTGTTTCATAGGACTGCCCTTTGCTCTTCTCATTGAAAATTAATTGTGGTCTTGCAGGAAACATTTGTTTCCCTGAGCTTTACTTCACTGCCCCTCTCACTGCAGCTGCTATCATTCTGCATCATAGAAATAAGATCCAATTAACTCATAACAGCATCTTTACATGAGACAAGCTGAAAATGTGAGATGGATCATAATAAGGGTGTACAGATCAAATCATTAACCCGAATAGAGATTAATCTCAAATAACTCCAGTTACTTCTGTTTTGGAGCCTATTTGTCCCAGTATTCAAATGACATCAGATTCAGTTGACAAATGTCCTGTTTTTCCCCAGGCAACATACAGTGGTCTGCTATTGTGTGTGTGTGTGTGTGTGTGTGTGTGCAAAATATCTACTCTTGTCACAGCTTGCAAGCAGTTGAGGAGGTGAGGATCTATTTTAAACTTTTTTTTAAGGGGGGGGGGGGGGTGAGTGGGAATCTTTAGTCACCTCACGATCCGATCCGATTCCGATTCTGGGAGTCACGATCCGATTCCAGAACGATTCTTGATCTACTTCCCCCCCCCTTATGAATTAATTAATTTACCGACTTGAGAATCTTAAAATCCTTACATTTACATATCCTTACATAAGCAATTAAGTACTTTTTAAAATAATTACAAATTGAACAAAATAATCAAAACAGTTGTATGTTAAGAATTTTAAACAAATATAACTTCAAAACATACAAGTGTCAGGGATTCATCAGTCACTTCAGTCACCATCCAGGATAATCACCCGATCACAGTCACCTGAGTTCTGATCACCCGCACCTGCTGTCACCAATCAAGCCACACTACAAATACACACACATCACAGTTACTTACTGTCCGGTCTACCGTTCACTCCTATGGACTGTTCTGGACTCTCTCTACTGACTTCTCCTAGAAAGACTTACCTTCTGTTCCTCCCACGATCCTCCAACGACTCCTTGCAATCTGTTCCACTATCTCCAATGAACCCGGCATAAGATACTCACCATCAGAACTCAGATAAGAACCCTGGAATTATTCACTGTGTTCACACTCACCTGCCTTTACCTCACCCGTTCCATTCTTCTGCTTATCCAGTCAATATCCCATCTTGTTTTGCACTTACCTGTTGTGTCTGGCTACTTTGTACAGAAGACGCGACCATACAAACATTTTTTTTTAACCTAACAGGGATCCTCGACCTCCCACACAAGCAGAAGTCCTGGAGGAGCTAGTAAACGCCCTCTGAGCTTCCCTGCTTCCTCCGGCAACCCCCCAATCTGCCTCTGTCAGTCCCATGGCCATGCCTGCTTCATACACGGGTGATGCAACTGAGTGTGGCGGCTTCCTCCTGCAAATGGCCTTGTTCATCGAGATGCAGCCGCAGAAGTTTTCCACCGAACGCACTAAGGTAGCATTCCTGATCTCACTTCTTAACGGAAGAGCGCTGTTGTGGGCTAAGGCCATATAGAACGCTAATAGTGCCATAATTAATTAATATGATGCCTTCACTAACCATTTCAAAGAAGTCTTTGGTCATACTGCAGGAGTGCTATCTGTGTCCGACCAGTTACTGCGGTTGCGCCAAGGCACTTCTTCCATTAACAACTACACACTGCGGTTCAGAACGCTGGCGGCGACTAGCGGGTGGAATGAGGTGGCTCTACTTAGCTCTTACCAGCAAGGATTGAATCCCCATTTACAAGCTCAAATGGCTATCTATGATGACTGATGTTGGACTGGAAAGCTTCATGCAAAAAGCCAACCGAATTTCCCAGCGTCTATCCGCATGCCGCTTGGGCTCCTCGGGCAATTTCAAATCCAAGGACCTATTGAATCGTCTCCATCTGCACCCGGAAACGTCATGCCCGGGAGCTCCGAGTCGAGACCATCCAGGGAAAACCACTAGGACGTGGGTGGGTGAAATATCGAGCACCGACACTAAAGCTCAAGATTGGCACTCTACACGAGGAAGAAATCACGTTTTTGGTACTGGAGGGACCCACCGTGGATATCATCCTGGGACGCCCATGGCTAGTTCTCCATTCTCCAGAGATCAGATGGGACTCGTGTGAGGTGACTCGCTGGAGCGAGCACTGTCACCGCAACTGCCTCATGCCATTACCCACTCCGCTCCCAGGATCTCACTCAGCTCAAGTTGCATCTACCCTCGTCGAAAGCCCCGAACCTCTGGAGAAGGTCACGGCCCCATCTGATTACTTGGCGTTCCAGGATGTCTTCAGTAAGCAGGCAGCCACCCAGTTACCAACTCATCGGCCATGGTACTGCGCCATCCACTTGCTGTCTGGAGCAAAACTCCCCAAGGGTAGAGTATACCCATTGTCCATCCCGGAGCGCAAGGCGATGGAGGAATACATCAAGGAGGCTCTTAACCAAGGATTCATCCGACCTTCCACGTCTCCAGCTGCGTCTAGTTTCATCTTCGTGGGCAAGATGGACGGGGGCTTGCGGCCTTGTATCGACTATCGGACTCTGAACTCCCATACGGTGAAACTGCCCTATCCACTTCCCCTGGTCCCGGCCGCCCTCGAGGAACTCCGTGGGGCCTGCATATTCTCCAAGCTGGACCTGCGAAGTGCATACAACCTCGTTCGAATCTGGGAGGGCGACGAGTGGGGCCATCTGGCCACTATGAGTACCTTGTAATGCCGTATGGGCTAGCCAACGCCCCGTCGGTCTTCCAGGGATTCATGAACGAGGTGTTCCGGGAGTTCCTCCACCGCTCTGTGATTGTCTACATCGACGATATACTTATTTTCTCCCAGAACGTGGCCGACCATCGCCAACACGTTCAGCAGGTCCTACAGAAGCTCCGTCAACACCATCTCTTCTTAAAGTTGGAGAAATGCGAATTCCATCACCCCACGGTGCATTTGCTGGGTTACATCGTCGGCCAGGAAGGAATTCAGATGGACCAGGGGAAGGTTGATGCAGTCAAGGAGTGGCCTCTTCCCCAGACCGTAAAGGAGCTTCAGAGATTTCTAGGATTTGCTAACTTCTATCGTCGATTCATCAAGGATTTCAGTCCCCCCACAGCTCATTTGACTTCCATGCTCCGAGGAAAACCCAAGTCCCTGTCCTGGACCACCAGCACCCACGAAGCTCTCACAAGACTCAGAACAGCCTTCAGCACGGTCCCCATCCTTCACCATCCTGATCTGGACATTCCGTTCATAGTGGAAGTGGACGCCTCCACCACCGGCGTTGGGGCCGTGCTGTCCCAACATTACGGACATGATTCCAACTTTGCTGGCTAGGCATTGGCTGGCTTCAAACAGCCAAAAGCTGCGGTGCGCAGATTGGCACCTCGCTAAGCCTGTCAGCGACTCCCTCTCTGTGTTGGGTTATAATATCTCCTGTGATTGAAGGAGAGAGACTGGGAGGGCTCATTTTGCTCGGAAGAGACTATTCTATATGAAACAAATGCCATTTCAAAGCTGGAATCGATATTTCTTTGAAAATGGACGCTATCGACAACTATAACTAGAATTGCTCATGTAAACAAAGGAGGATCTTTTGTTTTTTCCCCAATTTTTTCGTTGTTTTGGATTAAAAAGTGGAATGCATTTTGAAGAGTGGACCCTTATCTTGAAATGTTGTGCTGGTGTTTCTTGAATTAGTCCGAGCTGACCAGAGCTATAGCGTTCACTTTGTACATGTTTAAATGGCCGATTCTTCAGCATTTATGTTAACCCTTTCCTCTCTGGTGTATTGATTTAAAAAAAAAAAAACAAGCTCAGAACATGGATCTTGAGTGTTTTAGCTGTCAAATGATATATAGTTTATGATAGTTGATTGAATATTGTTTTAAAACAAAGGTAATTAAAAGCACAGACACACCTAAACACCCTTCGGGCGGGTGCAGGTTAACAGGTTAAAGGATCAAGTGTTTTTTTTAATAATAAATAAAGACAAGTTAATAGAATAGAAATAGAATAGAGAGTGTAGGTTAGAGAGTCAAGTATAGATAGAGATGTGTTTTAGCTGTTTCTTCAGGATGGCTAAGGACTCTAAGTTGGCTAAATTGAGCAGAACATTCCACCAGAAATAATGTCAATAGAAAGTGAATATTGTGTCGTTCACTTGCAGAAAGCAAGCTTCTAGAGGCACATAACTCTGAAGTAGTAAATTTAGGTAAAGGGGTGCAGAAACAGTGGTGGTTCTGTAGGCACACATTAATGTCTTGAATTTTATGCGAGCATCTATTAGTAGCCAGTGCAAATTGATAAACAGAGGTGTGACATGCGCTCTTTTTGGCTAGACTAATCTTGCAGCCACATTCTGGACTAGTTGTAAAGGTTTGATAGAACTGGCTGGAAGACCTGCCAAGAAAGCATTACCCCACACACCTTTTTATGTTTCCCGTCTGGACAAAACACCCCACTTGTGGCCGGGCACAGTTTTTTTTTTGGCCCCCCAGCAGACGGAATAGCAGGGCGGTTGGGTGTTAGCAGGTGTACGCAAAGAAAGGGCCTGATCTACCTAATGTTTTATAGGGCAAATCTGCATATACAACATTAGCAATGTGGTCTTTGAAATTCAGCCAATCACATCTCCAAGGTTCCTGGCTTTCCTTGAAGGAGTTATGGTTGATGTGCCTAAATGGATGTTGAAATTGTGATGAAACAATGGGTTTTATGGAACCACAAGCAGTTCTGTCTTGGCAAGGTTGAGTTGAAAGTGATGGTCCTTCATCCAGCAAGAAATGTCTGTTAGACAAGCTGAAATGCGAGTAGCTATTGTTGGATCATCAGGATGGAATGAGAGGTAGAGTTGAATGTCATCAGCATAGCAGTGATATGAAAAGCCATGTTTCTGAATGACAGAACCTAGTGATGCCATGTAGACAGAGAAGAGAAGTGGTCCAAGTACTGAGCCTTGAGGCACCCCAGTAGCTAGATGTTGAGACTCTGACACCTCACCCCTCCAAGATACCTTTAAGGTCCTATCTGAGAGGTAAGACTCAAACCACTGGAGTGCGGTTCCTGAGATGCCCTTTGCCGATAGGATTGACAGGAGAATCAGGTGGTTAAACTGTCAACATCAGCGGACAGATGACGGCTTCAACAGCTGAGAGCAAGGCAGTCTCGATTGAATGTCCACTTCTGAAACAAGACTGTCTAGAAGGTTTTTCTGTGTGAGAAAGGCAGAGATTCGTTCAAGTGTTTTAGCAATGAAAGGCAGAAAATATACCTGTCTGTAGTTCTCTAAAAGAGCTGGGTTAAGAGTGGGTTTTTTGTTACACAGAGGGGTTATCCAAACCTGTTTAAATGCTGAACTATGAAATGAAACTCAACATACAAAACAAAAAAACACTAGTAGCGGCTGACAATTCATGAGCGAGTCATTGGTAGCTTTGACTGATTTTCCCACTTCCTCTTTGGTTAGCAAAATAAAGACTTTACCAGCGTTAACATTGCCTCCCCTTTGACCAGTGTATTTGATCTTCCCCTGTCTGAAATTGACTCTAAGGAAGGCTCTCCATAGCCTTTCCCGATTTTCTAATTAACGCAATCAGTTCCCTGACATAGCTTTCTCTTTTACTGGTAGCTCATTGTTAAAATTAATTACCAGGATGCAGATCCCAGCATTCAGGAAGATCCGCTCCTCCACCCCCAGTACCCATCCCAGCATTCACTGCTGCAAAGCTACTGATGTGTGGTTCCTGTTGATTAGACCAACTGAAATATTTTACCTCCAAAAACAGGTATCCTAGTCAGATTTGAGTCTCCCAAAATTAAAATCGTTCTCTTTTGGCTTCAGTTCTTGTGTTTATCCCCTACATGTTCTCTTGCCTTTAAAACATCCCCACCTCCTGTTCTGACATTTTCCTCCAATTCAAAACCGCACAGACTGCCACCCTACCCTGGATGGCACTACCAGATATATCAAGCAGACTCATAAATTGTGTCATTAACACCAAAAAAGTAGTTATTTTATTTTTTTACATGAACTGCTTCTCTTTATGACTTTAAAATAATTTCCATGGTAATCCACACTGTACAACGCAAATATGTGATGTTCTGTAAAGGAACAGAACTATTTCATCCCCTCTCACACAAGAACATTGTATTACAAGCCTAATAACCAAGATTACAAGGATATTCCTCTGAAAGGTGATTAGAGAGAAGATGATGAAGCCACTTACAGTACTTGGCTATAAGCTGAATATTGATTTCATTCAATGAAATCCCAGCTTCTCATCTCCAGCTTTCACCAGAGTTCCCAATTAACCACGAGCAACAACTCCACCTCGGCCCGCCTCTAATTGGGCTGTCTAATGTGATTAGGGTGTAATGACGATCTATACGCCCATGACAGAGCCATGACCAGAGAATTTCTCAAGCCCTTATCGTCTTACTCATAATCCCTCACTCCAACGCCTCTCCTCCTGGTTTAGTGCCACGACTGTCAAGATAAAAATAACACTTCTCCCACAATAGAGTTCCGCACCTGCAATTCCCTTATCCAATTTCCAGAAGCGTGGCCTTAATCAGGTCAGAACACTTTACAGCAGCTTCTGGTGCCAGATAAAGACAGCGAGAGAGCGGGATTCCTTAATTTCAAGTGCTGCTTCCAGTTATCTGCTCACTCTTATTGCGTTCCCGTCTTGCAGGGTTACAGTAAGACGCTCAACGCTAAGTGCGCACTGCACTGATGGACTCTCGTATATTTCTCAGTGGCCATTTGATGAGAAACGGCCTCCTGTAGGAAACCACTCAACAGATGCCTCAGAGTAACAACACACACATAATGGAAAATAAATGAGTTAGAAACCACTGAACTGAAGAGAAAGTTTGATTGTTAGCAGACATACATGACTCGACAGTGTCTGATCTGTGGATTAGAGTTATTGTATTGAGAATCCAGTGTGGAAGTCTTCAACAGTGGTGCACTGATGCTATTGACAACAAACAGCATTGTTTCTTGTTCATGTAGTAACTAAATTAGGACAAATTTTATGGAAAAGCGGAATTATAAATAAAAAAAATTGTTACATTGTGGTTCTGTTCTTGATATAATGCATCATACAAAGTAAGAATTTGTATGTAACAATTGTGAGATATAAATGCAGAATTTCAAGAAAAGGGACAGAATTGTGAGATAAAAAGTCACAATTACCTTTTTTATTTTTAATTAACCAAAAACATTACTGCAAGACATAAATTTATAATTCAGAGTTGCAAGATGTAAACTGCAGTTTACTTTATTCATTCATTCATTCCGTGGCAGATACCGAAGCCCTTGTTTTTATCACTTTGTCTTTTCCACCAAGGTTTTGTATCTTGAATCATTCTGAGCTGTAGTTCTGCTCTACTTCACACATCGTTTTACAAGCTAAACTTAGTTTTGACATATAGTACATATTACACTCTAGAGGTAATAGTGTCGTTGATTTTTGGTCTGAACTACCAATTACTTTATAGACAGCTATGAAAACAAAGCAGAAGACAGATGGGCTTAAAGACATGTTCCTGGACATTCGTGACTAAATAATAAATTCTTATTAAAGCACATTGCCATCAGATTTTGACAAATCAACTGATTTTCTATTTTCATTGTAATAGCCTGTTAACTCCCAAACAACACTTAAAACAACCATAAGACACATAAAACTATTATCAATGTATAATATAAGGACTACAGAAAACCATACAATGAATGCAAAATATTAAGAATGCTCTGCATGGACACTATTTCTGGAGAGCTCAGTAAAAGTGTTCAGAACAATGCAGTAATCTGTAAGTCCAAATGTCAGGATATCCATATAGAGTCACACAACATTCAGCAACACAGGGTGGGGCAGTAACGCATCACATTAATAATATCACTTTAATAATATTACCAGTAACGTAGTGTATCTGTCTATTATGAATATGATTTCAGTAATCATTTTACAGTTACTATTTATAAAATAGCTTGTTACAACATTACTTTTGTTGCATCAACTTCTACTGATTTGAAATCCAACAATCCAATCATCCCTAGATTCATTTTTGTAATAGTTATGATTTGCGTGTGCATGTGACGTCATCAGCTAGCTTGGAAGATGGAAAGTTCACATTCAGTGGCTGGAAATATTTCCATTACTTTGATATTGTCATACGAAAAGCAGAAGAAAAGTGCAGGTCATTAAAGCTACTGTGTTACACAAATTATTTTAGTCAATGTTGATCATTCATAAGTGTATATGGACAATTGTTTAGTTTACTTATCCAGTCTGTGGGCCAGATTTACCAACAGCTTGCTCTTTTTTAGCATTAAAAACTACTGTTAGGATTTACTAAAGAGATGCAGTGAAACAGTGATGAAAAGTAGTGGACACATCTGAACATCTGCATCTGAACTTATTGCATATGCATTTGTAGGAGTTTCCCTTGCAGATGCAGTATTTATGGGAGGGCAGTATTTAATTGAATCAGACAAGGTGATTTATTAAGGTTTGCGGTGGTCAGTTTAACGTCTTAATGTCTTAACCCATTTTGTGTCTGTGTTGTCAGAAGATTATCCACACCTGATTAGCATTGGCTCTGCTTGTTTGCGACCTTGCTGACCAAGGTGATCCACAGGCCCCATTCATAGCATTCTGCATAGCATTTTAGTTAAGGGTGGCCAGGTTATGTTGTGTAATTCTATAATAACAATCAGAAACCATAAAAAGATTTTCGGGAGTGGCTCAGTGTCTCCTCACAGCAGGAAGAGCCCTGGCTGAACCAGGATTTGGTTTCCCTCCAGGTTCTCCAGTTTCCAAAGATGAGCAGCACAGGTAAATTGGAGGCAATAAATTGTCCACAGGTGTGAAAGTGGATGTCTGTAATAGGCTGGCGATGGACTGACTACATAGCAGTTTGGAGAAAGGATGGATGGTATTCAGGAGGGTTTTTATTCAGAATGAATACAAAATTGATTGTCATGAAATGTCATTTCATTTATGTCAGGAGAGGATATTTAGTCTAATAAAGCTGTTTAAATATGTTTATACTGGATTTTAAACACTACATTTAGTGTGGCAAAAATAGACTCAACACAACCCATACAGTTATATCTAGCTGCAATGACAACTTCACGCTCCTGCAGCTGCTCTCTGTCGTCATAGAAAAATAACATAAGAAGAACTTAAGGACTTAAAGTCTTCTATTGTAAATTTACATCTTAAGTTAGTGTGATGATTTAGGTGCCCAAAAGAAAAGCTATAATGTGATTAAAATGCTGACTGACCAAATCAAATTACTTCAAGGTTCATTTTTCCTGTTGGTATTAAGATGCGTTTGGTGATTCAATTACCAAAGTGTTTAGTGTTAAATGCAGGTGAGAAGGGGGTCTAAATCGTAAAACTGAAGTCACATTAGTGTGTCTGGATCTCATCTGCACAGGACATGTGCCACCCCCAATCTATCAAGGTGCCCTTCAAGAGGAAATGCTAAGGATCTCTGGGGAATGCTGATTTACATGTAATTCTGCATAATTGCATAAAAGACTTGAGAAATTGAGTCAAACACTAAGCGTATCCCTCTAAGTCAAGGTAAGCACAAACAGCACAGATATCAATGTACAGCAGGTTAGAGGAGGACATGTAGAGGTCATAAAGGTTTAAGTTCATTTGAATCTGTTTGCTGAATTCTGGTCCATTTCCCACATGCAGCCAAAGTATGGGTTTGGGGAAATGTGTTGGTTTCTCTTTGCTGTGATTGACAGTGTGTTCATATGAAAGAGGATCATCAATGACAGATTTTAGTGAAGGTCAGTGTGATGCCTTCATATTAATTTACTGCAATCAAGCCAACATTAAATAAAGCATCTTCTGTTAGAGAGAGGCTGAATGAGATTCAGAGTAATAAGTGAGGACACGGGCAAAAATGAAAGTGTGCTAATTTGTGCGACACCGCCTATAAATGGGTATGAGTATCAGTGAAAGCAGATGAAAATCAACTCATATAAAGCGTGTGGATTCCCCGTGACCTCCCTCCAGGGAAAAAAGGCAGAGAGATGAAAAGTAATAACTGCATTTTTTATCTTTCCTGCGTCGCCGTACATGTCAGATCGTTACCGGCGGCGAATTCCCTCAAGATCAATGATTCTTAAAAAAGCAGGATGAGAGCGATTCAAACAAAGGAGTGTTGGATATGAAAAGATTACTCCAATAATTTATTATTGGAATAATTCTAATAATTCTAAATGACATGCTATAACGCCAGACATGAGGACTATTATAGCTTTAGCTCACTTCTTGCAGTCGACACAAGAGTTTGACAGCACGTTAAGTTCACACACTCTTGCTATGAGAGTTCAGACTCAGTTCAGTGTCATGTGATGTGCAGGATAAACACACTGCGGTTCACACACAGTTCAGAGAAAGTTGCTGCGAGACACACAACTGATCAAAGACATCCTGATACTCCTGCATATGAGTTATGACTGCGCTGCAAAAGATCAGAGCGTCTGCTTTCCTCCGAGGTGCACAGGTGAAGAAAGAAACCACGTCTTGTGGCAGTCACATGGCATCAGAACTCTGAATGATGGTTTGACAAAGACTTCTCATTTTCCTTAGAGACAGACGGCTGTCTCTGAAATGTCACTGACTGACACCAACCTCCAACAACAGAAACAAGGATCACAGCACTTTAAGAGCCACTGCGTTCTCTCATTACCCACTTCACAACACTTCAGCCTCCTGTTCGCCGTTGTGTTTGTTAAACGTCTCCTTTGGGACACTCAAATGCACTCTCAGCATTTGTCCTTATTTTACCACCGCAGCACAATATGCATAAATTGGGCCAATTTCTGTCCTGCCTTGGCCAGCTGTCTCCTGAAATAGCAGTATAGGGATGGAGCCAGTGTCCCCATGGTAACGGAAGAAGTCCTGAGATCCGAATCCGCGCCTCCATTACGGCTCTGCTGTTTATCTTAGATAACAGGTCCAGAGGGAGCCATCACTGATCCAAATGGAATAGCCTTGTCTTGTCTGGAGGAACGTTTGCTTTTTGGCTTTAATTGGAGGAAAGAACAACACAGGAACATCCCTCGTTTCTATAATAGTCTGCTGTTCTTTGTCTAATCCTCCTGCTCATGCTATGTTTTTGTGTTCGTCTTTGTTGTATACCTTACGTTTTGTAAGATTGGAAGTCTAAATTCTGACCTACAGAAGGACATGTTCATTCATTGCTCTCATTCTTGCATTTGCTATCTACAGAATCTTCAGCCTGGATTACCCTGAGTAATAATTACTGAGCATTCAGTCTGATAACCTGCGGTTCATCTCTTGACCATCAGAGACACATCAATCCTTATGTGCAAAACACACGAATGAAGGCTGGTTATTGCCAGTATCAGTGTGTCAGAAGCCAATCTGTTCTTGTTTGTGTGTCTGAGGGTAAAGGTGGAATGAGATTCACCAGTGTTGATTGACAATTCTGACACTACGAGACTGACATTTAATCAACACTTGAGCCAAGAAGAGCAACATTATGCTGACTTGTTCAGTGCCGTTTTATAGTATCTGTGGAAATATCTCCATGTTCAGAACTGAACACATGAATACAGACATCTGTCTCCAGGCTAATAAGGGAGTGATCAGTGAGTAAAATGCATGCATGTAGTGCATATTGAACATTTGGTTAAAAGTATTCAAAATCACAGACAATGAAATTGCATTGTGCCATGTATTTTTATAGCTGAAATTAAGTGAAAATACGCATCTATTATTGAATGTGTACATCTTGTCAAAGATTCATCCATGCATAATATACAGGTGCATCTCAAACCTATTTTTGAGGCCAAATGTCCCCCACCCCCCCCGTGGGAAAAGTTTATTTCAGTAATTGAACTCAAATTGTGAAACTTGTGAAGGGTGTCAACGATTGTCTTCTGGACAACTGTCAGATCAGCAGTCTTCTCCATGATTGTGTAGCCTAGTGAACCAAACTGAGAGATCATTTTGAAGGCTCAGGAAACCTTTGCAGGTGTTTTGAGTTGATTAGCATCTCACCATATTCTAATTTGAGATAGTGAATTGGTGGGTTTGTGTTAAATGTGAGCCAAAATCATCACAATTAAAAGAACTAAAGACTTAAACTACTTTAGTCTGTGTGCACTGAATTTATTTAATACACGAGTTTCACAATTTGAGTTGAATTACTGAAATAAATGAACTTTTCCATGACATTCTAATTTATTGAGATGCACTTGTACGTAATTTTATCAGAATGTAACAATCTGAAACAGCCGACTTCTCTCTGGTTAGATACAGGACGTCTAAGTGTCCATTAAAATTCCAGGCTTTTTTACGACCACTGCAAACTCGCATTCAGATCTGCCTTCATCTAATCAACATGACACAAGTCCCTGCCGTACTTTGTCCCTTATAAGGAACACGCCACTATTTTTGAAAATATGCTCATTTTCCAACTCCCCTAGAATTAAACAGTTGAGTTTTACGGTTTTTGAATCCATTCAGCCGATCTCCGGGTCTGGAGATTCATTGAATCTGATTAGACCGTTAGCATCCCACTCAAATGACCAAAGAGTTTCTACGTTTTTCCTATTTAAAACTTGACTCTTCTGTAGTTACATCGTGTACTAAGACCGACGTAAAATGAAAAGCTACGATTTTCTAGGCCGATATGGCTAGGAAAATACTCTCATTCTGGCGTAATAATCAAGGAGCTTTGCTGGCTGTACCATTGGTGCGCAGGCCGCAATGAGATTACACAGCGCCCTGAGAAAGAGGCTTATTGGAAGTTACCTAGCTGGGGACGATTTTCAGGCGCTGTGTAATATCATGAGCCTAGAAAATCCCAACTTTTCATTTTCTGTCGGTCTTAGTACACGATGTCAAGTTTAAAAATAGGAAAAAAAAAAAATCAACTTTTGTCATTTGAGCGCGATGCTAACGGTCTATTCAGATTCAATGATCTATGCTAAGCTAGAGATAAAAGTGCTACCGCCAGACCCGGTGATCGGCTGAATGGATTCGAAGACGGTAAAACTCAACTGTTTAACTTTTAGGGGAGTTGGAAAATGAGCCTATTTGCAAAAATAGTGGAGTGTTCCTTTAAGCTGAAGATCTCGGCTTATAGTCTATTCAGAGACCAGAGTAATCAAGTGCAAGTGCTTTCAAACCACATTAAAGACCAGTCTGAAATGAAATTAAATAAAGTCCATAAATACATATCCGTGGTTTTCTGTGCTCTTTTTTTTTTTTGGCTCCTGTGCTCTTGATATCACTGATATGCAACAATTAATGTATGCACTGACTATAACATGGCAGTGCGTTTTTCAAAAACAATGTCCACATAACAAATTCATACACAATTCCATCTGGCAAAAACAATGATTCGAACAGCACTACGGATTGCTCCCAAAACACAAAATGTTATTGCCTGCCATATGATTAACACATACAACATACGTGTTTGGTTTATATTTATCTATATAGAAAATACACAGTATATACACACAACTTAATATATCAACACTTTTGCTGAAAAAAAAAAAAAATCATATAGATATATATACACACACACACACAGTACAACTATTTCACGGCTGGTAGAGAGGCATACAGAGGAAGAACGTTTCAGAGCTTCTTTATTTACACAAACTGAAGGAGAGCTTCAAACGGTAAGTTTAAACTGAAACATAACTTTAGCTCATCAAACTGAAGAGTAACTGTCCTTATCTGATTCCTCTTTAGGGCGCTCCAGCAAGACGGCGGGAGCCACAGCGATCCAGAGTGGTGCGGTGAGGCATGAGGTAAGATATGCAACCTTGAGACCAGTCAATGAGAGACTGAGGTGAGCAGACAGATATAGTGCTCAGGTAAGTGGCATCAGGTGTTAATTAATAGTCTGTTGATTGTGAACGGGTATAGGTGGCTGGTGTGGCTGATGTGGCTGGTGATCTGTGACAACATACATATATTATGTAAACAAAAACTTTCTTTTGAATGCGATTAATCGTTTGACAGCACTACACAGAATATATATATATATTATAATTTGCGATTGAATTCCTTTTAAATCTATTTACAAATACATTATGAATACCTTTAAAATGCATTATACATAATGTGTGTGCTTGTGTATGTTCTATGAGTATATGATGTGCTGTCTGTACTGTTTAGAATCTGTGCAGTAAGCAGCATGAGATGAGATGAGACAGAGCCAGACCTGATCCTGCTTCAAAGTCACCCTCTCTTTTACTGCCGATCCGACAGGAGCTGACATTTTTTCGTGCTGCAATTAAGAGGCCTTTTATTGCGCTCAGCTGTTACGGATGGGAGTCGAGCGCATTTATGCTCCATCTTCAAATGGACTGAAGAATGCCAGAGAGCAGAGTTTCCCCAGACTAAAGCGAGCAGAGGTATTACCTTGCTCTTCAACTATTAATGAGTCCATTCCTCCACTTAGAGGAAGACCAAGACAGAAATGAGGAGAGAAAGAAAAGAGCCAAAGGAGAATAATAAACCAGAGTAGATGTGGGAGCAAGGGAGTGCTGTGGAAAAATAGTGAATGACATAAAACTGACAGATGGCTGGCAGAGATGGAGAGAGAGACTGATGGAGAAGGACAGCAGACGGCTAGTGCTCTGTCTCTCTAGAGATGAAGAGCTGACATGCTGCTGGAGCGGTGCATTATGGGATCTGTCTGTAATAGAGCCCCTGTTGTGCAAGATTCAATCCCCCCTCAGAGAACCCTGATGTTTGATGGGAACACCATTCAGTGCTGCTCACGCATTGCCATGACTTTAACAAGACGCCCAGCTTTTCACAAAATGTTTACGCATATTTTCATATATGAAATTTGTAACAATTTAAACAATAAAGTAAAAATAAAAGTTTATGAATGTGTTCAGCTTTATGTAAAACACGTTTAGTTTACTCATGAAAGTAAAATGAATTAACAGTGTTTCAATAAAGTTATTATTACAAATGTAGTGCAGTTCATGTCTTCATTGCTATATATACGCTAGATATAGCCAGTATATAGATTATATATTACAAGTTACCCTATTTAAAATGTATTAAGTAGTGTAACTATTTAAATCACTTTATTAAAGTAATGTAACTGATTACATTTGATTACTTTTCAAAATTTCTAATGTTTTCAACTGTTAATCATTTTCAAACATAAACCAGGCAGGGTTAACCTTACAGTAGATCACGCTCTGATTACTATCACTTTCGCAATCCTTTATCCCTTGAATTATGATTATGATAACTTAATTTTAAAGCACAGCCACCACAAAATCTTCTTTGAGATCGTTCTGAGGTTAAATACTGATTTAAAACTATAACGAGAAATAGTAGCTTTTAGTAGCTATGATACTGTTTTTGAAATCGAATCTTTGCATAGATATGACAGTAAACACTGGCGTCTAACAATGTCTTGGGGGGGGCAGTTAATCTTAAAAAAAAAAGTATATACATAAACCCAAACAGGAAATAAAACCGTTATTGAATAAGCATGTGCCCTATTCTGTGTATACTGCATATTGCAGTATATTTAACACTTAGCCTTAGTTTTCCCAAATATTGAATGTTTACTTTGATTTTGCATTATCACATTAGATTTTTTCAGTATACCTGTTTTTGTTTAGTAAGAGAAAGCAGTAACAAAAAAGGTATTTTCGATGTTAAGGCTTTGGTTAGCATTAGGCCAGCTCCAGTACCGTACAGTGAAGTAAATCAAGTACTTCTTATTGTACATAATGATTTCAGTGTTAGAAATCATAACTCTATTTATGTTGTTTGGTTGGTTGCAGTTTCTGCTGCGTTGAGCTTAAAGGTGAAATCTCATTGGTCTAAAAATCAGTTTCTCATCTGTACACTTACCCCATCAAGATCTGTGGTTGTCGTGATGTGAATACCAGTCGGTTATTGTTTGTTGTTAATAAAAAACTTGTCCATGACAGTTTCAAGAAGGTCTTCAGTCATCCTAATAGCATGCTTGGCTGGTTGTGAAACGCAAGTCAAAAGGTCACTTAATGTGTAGTCCACATTCATGTTCCAGTTTCACTTAATGTTGACCCATTTTCTAGGTAAAATGAATAAATAATAAAAACAAGAGAGACACCAGGAAAGACAGAAGGAACAGCCCAGGCTGTCGTGTTGGAGCACAGTGGAGTACATCCGCATCTGGATGGAAAACAGAATTAGGCCAAATATGGCATGCTGTCACACTCTGGATCAGAATGAACACAGGCCAAGCAGAACGCTGTCAGCAAATGTCCCGCTAAATGACAAGAATGTGATTAGTAAGAATCCAATCAAAGAATGGCACATTAATGAATGGCACAGACTGGCGCAGAGACGAGCGCTTTAACGAGCTGACTGTCACCGATTCACAAACCTGTGTGCTGCTCAATGCCAGCAGTCAAGAGTCATGAGACGCCACATTCAACACAACTGGCACGACGTCAGCCAACACCAGAAACCCTCACTGCCATCAACTGATCATGTGTACCTCACAACACACTCACTGCACATCATGTCAAAACTCAGTTCTGATCGGAATGAGGTCTGTACTGAGACACACAGGTTTGGCTCAACGGTCTGGCTCAAATATATAAAACTGATATCAGATCAGTAAAAAACCTTTTCAAACAACCATTTATAACAAGTAGTTAGCTACATCATGCAGATGGTAAAACATCTATGCTAATTCTGACCACAATACACACTAATGTTCAAAAGTTTGAGGTCCATTTGATTTTTTTGTAATGTTTTTGAAAGAAAGCTGCTCATCATGGCTGCATTTATTCAATCAAAAATGCAGTAAAAACACTAATAGTCTGAAATATTATTATAACAGCTGTTTTCTCTGTGAATCTCTGTTAAACTGTAATGTATTTCTGAGATGCGCAGCTGTATTTTCAGCATCATTTCTCCAGTCTTCAGTGTCACATGATCTTCAGAAATCAGTATAATTTGCTGATTTACTGCTCAAGAAACATTTCTGTCGTACTGCACAATATTTTTTTGTGGAAACTGATACATTTTATTTTTCAGGATTCACAGATGAATAGAAAGTTCAAAAGAACAGCATTTATTAGAAATATAAATCTTTTCTAAGATTAGAAATGTCTTATCTGTCATTTTTAAATCATTGTCAAGCATCATTGCTATATAAAAGTATTCTCTTTTTTTTTTCAAAGGTAGTGTGTGTATATCTAAATGCAGTGAATTACATGAGTTGGTTTGTTTCTTGGATCGGCTGTGCTACATAAATGTCCCAAAGCTTCATATGAGAGAGGACAGTTTATAAGAGAATGTTTCGTTATTGATTCAGTTTGTTCAGCTGTAAGATGTGTGATCAAACTATGTTTCACAGAACAAACAGTAGTGGATCTCATATCCTCTCTTTGAGAAAAGCAGCTTATTAATACTGGAAACTCTACAGTATTTTACAAACAAATGGCCTACTGTCACACTATTGAGCAGTCTAGGTAGGTCATTAATGCAGATTAATTGATATCAAGGCTCAGTGTGAGTCAGCAGAAGGTTGCTGCTTCAATCCACGTAAGCATCGTGCCGTTCATCAGAGCAAGCCAGGTCACTCTGTCCGGTGCGTATCTCATTCCTAACATGATGCTTAGACGGACAGAAATTGTCATCACATAGTCTTCTGCATGGTTTGAGCAGACTGACACGACGTGATTTGAACCAGGCTCCTGTGAAAGCGAGGGCTCATCGTGTGTGAAGGGTGACGTGTTTATTCAGTGATCTGAGCTGTGACCTGACTGTCAGAGGAAACATATCACACATCGTGAAGATGTCTGAAGGAGTCGTGTGTGATAGGAAGGGCAGAGTGCACTGGAAGGTGAATAAAGAGAAGCATGTGTCTATCCTGGTTCTACACTGAACATGTATTGAGTTTCTCTGAGAGCACCGATGTGTGACAATGCCAGAAGAATAACCATCAATTTCAACCCGTGTGAATCAATGTCTTTCCACCGCAGTCCTTTCCCTTAAGTTGATGGTACTAATTCTGCGAAAGAGTAAATGACTCAACGTAAATCTAGAGCAGGGATATGCAAAGTCACAGATTTTCACAGAGCTCTGTAGTTTTTCTCACCAGTCCTGTGGTCCTGGGGAATCACATACATTACAGTCCAGAGAGACCAGTGTTGCTGAGTCTTGCAAAAACGAAAAAGACAAAACAAGGCCAATGCATGCCTCATAAAAATCTGGTGTTGACAGAGTCACAGTTTTTAGGCCGTTCAGTGACAGATCTTTGGGATTTGAGGGCTCGTGTTGATGTCATCAGAGTAATACACTTCAGTGCTAAGGGTAACACATTGGTAACATCTGTTCGGTGGGTCAGGAACCAAAATTAAACCATGAGAAATGGAGCAAGCCCTGCGCTCTCCACCTTACAGAAAGAGAACTCAGCCCATGACAGATCTAGGCTGAATCTAAAGAAACTATCTAGACCAGTGATTATGTTCTAGGCCTTACAACGTACTGTAAGACATATGTGACCTGGAGCACAAAACCAGTCATAAGGGTACATTTCTCGAAATTGAGATGCATGCATCATCTGAAAGCTGAATAAATAAGCTCTCCGTTGATGTATGGTTTGTTAGGATCGGACAATATTTAGCTGAGATACAACTATTTGAAAATCTGGAATCTGAGGGTTCAAAAAAATCTAAATACTGAGAAAATCATCTTTAAAGTTGTTCAAATGAAGTTCTTAGCAATGCATATTACTAATCAAACATTAAGTTTTGATATATTTACGGTAGGAAATTTACTAAATATCTTCATGGAACATGATCTTTACTTAATATCCTAATGATTTTTGGCATAAAAGAGAAATGTATAATTTTGACCCATACAATGTATTGTTGGCTATTGCTACAAATATCCCCCAGCGACTTAACACTGCTTTTGTGCTGCAGGGACACATATTGTCCAACAAAACCAATGAAATATCTGCCAGTCTGATTCCATTCTGACAGTGAAGTCTTCCGCAGCAAGCAGCTTCACTCTCTTAAGTTATGTAAATTGCAGCACAAACATATGCTATTTTAATTAAATACATAAAACGCTTTAAATCTAGAATGCAGAATATCAATACAATATTTATCTGTGATGATTTTCAAGGAATTACTATGTAAAAAAAAATGTTTACGCTGGTATAAATCATGCTTTTGAAAAGCCAGAGAAGAAGTGTCAGGTTGTCAGAGCGTATGTGCAGCCTCCACACTTCTTTTGAACGCAGACTCCAGAACGATACCGTTTGAAGAGTTGAAGCTCAGTTCATGAACTCTGACGACTCAGAGGAGGAAAAGTGTCTGAGAGAATCCATTCAAACAAGCCACAGAGACATGTCAGAGACGTCCGCTTTTCACTGAGCTTACAGAGAGATTTCTAGAATAAAGACTAATGAGGATGTGTTACATTACACGTCCCCTCACACACCTGATGCATTATTCCTCAATCTGATGCACAGATATAACACACACATGAGCTTTACACTGCTCATTTACACTGTGGAATTCCTCACTGAGGAGGAGGAATTTTTGCCCTCTACAGGTAGGGGTGTGAATCGTCACTGGTTTCATGATTCGATTCGATATCACGATGCATCACGATGCGTCGCATACTCAATTTTCAATATTAGGACACATGGGTACATTCATATTCATTTTATATCAAATTTATTTTGAGCATTTTTATTAAATTATATAAGCAGGCTACTTTTTAAAATAAGTACGAATTAATAATAAATCAAATTAATGGTTGAGAATTTAACCAACTTATTATAGCTTCAAAACATACAAGCAAATATAAAGTAATAAAGTGTTAAACAAAAAGTGCTTTCAGTATCTGAGAGTTTTTTAAAGTCCCCATGAAACAAAATTACAGTTTTTTTGGGTGTTAGTATCAATATGTTAGTCTTAAGGTTATCTGTAAGGCAGTGTGCTCCAAAACAGTGACAACATTCGCATTTAGAAGATATAAGCATTCAAAGCTTGCAGTTCGTCACTTCTGCCAAAAAGGCTCAACGATTTGTTTGACGTCACATCATACTTCAGCTTCCCATCAAACTTTCTGTCCAATCAAATGATCTCTAGAATCCGAAGCCCCGCCCCCACACTATAAAATAGATGCTGAAGCCGCGGCTGAAATCGGTCACTTGTCCACAGAGTTAGTATTTTCTGTACAGTGAATGGCACTATATAGGGGACAGGGAACGATTCAAACCAAAAGTGAACAATGCCTTTCCATGCGTAAAAAAAGAATCTAGGTTTGGCTTGTGGCTGGCATACCCTGTCAAATGCGGCTTTACGGAGCTCAACGGCTCTAACCCAAGCTGTGATATAAACGAACGCTATTGGCTCTTTTAAAAAGGGGCGGGGCTGCTTGAAATGTCCCGCCCTGTCTTCCTGTTTCAAGTTAAAATGATGTCCAACACAAAGAGTACCAATGCGTGTTTCTAAGCGTTTCATGGAATCTTAAGTATCTGAAAGTGTACAACAATCATAGTTATGGGTTTTTCTTTTTTCCTCAGCATTATTGCTGTTTGATTATTACTGATGAGACCATAGACAGTGGCAGCTTTAATACGCTGCATTCACACTAATGCACAGATCTATTTCGACATATTAGATGTTTTGTCCTGTTCTGAAATCTGTTTACATCAATTTCGTATCCTAAAAGTATTCGGAGATGCAAGTGCATTTAAACGCAGCCGCGAGCTTCAGGACAAACAAACACAAAGCAAACATGAAAGTCTATCAGTACGTGAGTTTTGTGCATCTAATACGTACTGCACTCCAAACTGCCGAATTAGCTATCGTACAGGTAAACCACTGGAATAACAGCGAGTGGAAGCACACACTAGCTATGTTTCCATCCAAAGTTGCGAATTTAACTTATGCTCAAACTGGAATATCGCATAAAACATTTGCGAATAAAGCACCGTTTCCATCCAACGAGACAACGAGAACAAAATCGTCACTTCCTGATAAACTTGCACTAAATATCACAAAGTAAAGTAGGAGAAGTCGCTGAATATAATAATTCATTGCTTTTGGAGGTGAACGCCTGATGTTTGGGAACGCAGTCATGTAAGACAATTATACAGAAATACTTTGACGACAGACTTTGCTCAGGCATTTCAGAACGACCAGAACAACATATAGATGCTGTGAACGAGATCAAGTTATCCCGTCTCATAGCGCAGTCACATTACTTTTTTGATGCGTATAGTGGAATTTATTCCATAAATGTGTTTCCATCATAGTTTATGCACATTTTTTCTTAATGGATAAAAAGTTTGTCCTACTCAATTGGGTGCATATGTTTTTTATGCGCATTTTTAGAATTTAAGTGCATCTCTTGGCGTTTCCATCCAGCGTTTCTTTATGCGATATTCCAAAATGCGCATTAAAATAGGTGGATGGAAACGTAGCTATGGTCAAGCAATGCGCACGAGTCACAGCGCATATCCTGTGCAATGAAGCCCGCTGCGATTGTCTCTAGCGCACACATCTGCCATATGCGGGGAAAAAAACAAGCTCAGAATTTACAATTTTAAAATAGTGGACGCATTTTTTTAATACTCGCTTTGGTGTTTTGCCTCACTCAACTCTGAGGTTCATGTGCAATCTCTTTCGGATGAACACCGCTTGTTCCTGGTGCTCATTAAGACCTGGAAATCTCAGTGTTCAGCAAGGATCCAGGCTCCCAGTGCATCCCTTTTTATGGACCTGGAGAACAGAGACTGGATGCGTTGCTCCCAAATTCCCAAAGGTGGAGATTTTGCTAGGCTTCTCTCCTCCCTTTCGCTCATTCTAGGATGAGCTGTTGCATTTGCTCTGCCTGGTTTGAGCGTGAAGCATCTATGTGGATGGGACACTCAAATGCCACAGATGAGTTATTCATCTGTTTCAGAGAAAGCAGGTCTGGCTAATTCAAAGTAGAAAATATGTCACCGGGTAGCTCAGGCTATGCATGTGGGTTGATTTGTCCCATAGGGATCAAGACTCATTCTACGAGAAGCACAGGCACGGCTTGGTCAAAAGACTTGACTGCATCTCCTCATACTTCTGTCAAATTCTATAGTCTGCATGTTTTGTCGTTTGCTTTTCTAGATTTGTGAAGCCAAATTATTAATATCACACCATCCTCTGGTGTATTAGATGCTCTTTTTTAGGCTAGCAGGCACTGTTGGTTGTGTGAGATCAGGCAGTACTGTGGCGATCTGGCAGTCTGTTTACACAGTGTCAATGGTTAAGACTGAATGAAAGGGAACTGGTTTCCTGCTGAAGTTAAGCTGGGTTGAGTCTGGTCAGTGCTTGGATGGGAGACCACCTGGGAGAGCTAAGGTTGCTGATGGGAGAGATGTTAATGAGACCAGCAGGGCTTCTTCACCCAAAGCCACTATACTGTAAAAAAGCCTGTCCTTTTGAATGAGATGTTCAACTGAGGTTCTGACTCTTTCTGGTCACAAAAAAAATCCCTGGATGTTTTGTTTTTTTAAAAACACTGCCTCTGTGTCCTCTCTTCTAATAGCTGGTGTGAGGTGGGCTTTCTGTAGCACATAAAGTGCTCTATAAATGTTACTAATAATAATAATGTGTCTCTGGTATTAATTGCTAAACTCCTTCAAGCACAATCATTAGAAAATAAAGAGTGTTTGCATGTTGAAATAGACTTATTTCTTATTATTTTCCAACCCACCCAGGGGCTCCAACAGATATTTCTCTATTAAAAATCACACAGCTCAGACTACAGCAGTTACACAGATATGGTCACTGATGCGTAACTCTTACTGATCTTGGCTGGTTCTGTGTAATCATGCTCAGCTCAGTGCACTGCGTTCTGCTTGTCCTAACACTGTCATGAGGGAAACATGCTCACGGACATGCTACTGTAGTCACACACACACACACACACACACACACACACACACACTTTCTTGAATAACAAGCCGATTCCTCTCGTGTCTATCACCCTTCAGGCAGTAATTCACACTGTGTGTATTCAGTGGACTCATGCTTTAGCAGCAGCTGTATTAGCAGCCTCATCTTCAAACTCAAACACTCATTTACTGTGGATTACCATCATGAAGTTAAAGTCAAAGGTCTAGTAATTTCCAAGTACATGAAAAAACATCAGAAGCTACATGATCTCATTCTGAACAGCATCGTCCATTCACCTGTACAACACCTTCTAACCCTAAAATCCACACATATTAACATTGTGATGAGTGGACTCAGCAGTCTGCAGTCATACTGGCTTGGGCATCACAGGTACAGCACTTCTTCAAAGTGACTTTCCAGCACCTTCACTCTCTCTGTTCTTCTCTGGTGGAATGAGCTGCCAACCTCCACCCAAACTGCAGCTTTCATCACAATTTTCAAGAAGCATGTGAAGACACATCCCTACCGCAAGCACTTTACCACTACACAACCCTCAATCCAGGCACACATACAATGTTTCTTTTCTTTTATGCATTTACAGCTTGTTTCCAAACCAAGGGTTCTAATAAACCAGCACTGTAAACTCTGGATATTGTTGGCTATGTGATGAATTGCTCTGTTGTACTGCAAGTCGCTTTGGATAAAAGCACTGGATATGATATAAGTAGTGTAACATATTATATAAATCTGAAATTCTGGTCAAACCTTCAGCAGGCCATATAAGAGGTGTGAGTCATTATAAGAGTAAACATAGTGAAATACATCATATAAGTGGTAGCTAAAATCTGTTTACCAGAATCTTTTTTGTTTACACTTTATTTCGATAGTCCACTTTAGACATTCTATTAACTATAAGTAACTTTGTAACTACATGTCAACTACATGTCAACTAATTCTAATTAATTTGCATCTACATGTGTAGTAACTCTCAGAGTAGACTGTTAGGGTAGGTTTAGGGTTTAGTAGAATAAGTTGACAAAGGAACAGTGTTAGAAGGATTAATCAGACAGGCTACTAATACTCACTAACTGCTAGTTGACATGTAGTTGCAAAGTTACTTACTGTTAATAGAATGTCTAAAGTAGACTATCGAAATAAAGTGTTACCTCTTTTTTTAGTCTTTGCTTAATTTTCAACACAAGACTCCCAGTGAATAAGAGAGTTTCTCTGATCTGCTCAGTCTGATCGGCTGGGTTCATTTTCTTCAGGATTTGGAAACTTCTTGAGTATTAGAGCAACACAGCATGAAGGAAAATCCACTTCATCCACTTACAGTTACAGGCCAAAGGCTCTGCATGTAAAATTCATCAGTGCACACACACACATGCACGCATGCATGCACACACACACGCACACACGCACACACACACACACGCACACACACACACGCACACACACACACACACGCACACACACACACACACCCACACACACACTTATTTGTTTTTCTAATACAGTGGGGTCCTTCCTTTGACTTCTATGGTTTATAATATTGTGCTAATTATGTTTTCTGTACTCTGACTCCAAACCTAATCCTCACATAAACCTTTTTAGGGGTCAAAGCATCAAAGATTATTATTTTCCTTCCCTAAATGTGTCTGGGCGCTAGAGACTGTGCGTTATAGAGATCTCAAAGTTGGTGGGATGGTTTCAATAATTAGCATTTTAGGTCATAAATATGGAACCATAAGGGCTAGAGTCCAATTTTTTTTTTTCTGAAACCTTCAAGACTGTTGGTTCAATTCGCGCTTTGTATCTATCATGTGGAGAATGTCATGAGAAAAATTCATCAAAATAATTTTGATACATCAAAGCAATGTGAAAATATATGAAAATTAAATGGTCAGGAATTACCCAATTTTACAAATTGACCTATATTTGCCAAACACAATCTCCAAACTTTACGAAACTTGACACCCATAGACAACAGGACATTTTGAGGATACACAGCAAGTTCTCAAATTCTGGCTATAGGGGGCATACAACTTAAAATGCTTGTAACTCTCCAGCTGGAACATCAGTCAAGTTAGTTAGTTAATTCATTAATTAATTCCTATATGGTCAACTATACAAATGTTCTCTAATCATATGTAATTTCAGCACATAACCTCCTTTTTCATTCAGCCTAACAAAAGTATGTTTCCTTTGAGGAGGCACTGTTTCCATAACAGTGTATGAGGGAATATTTAACAGTATAAACAAAATAAATATTATAAAATATGAGACGAAACAGTGTCTAAGTTGTTTATTTCTCACAGCAGATATACTTTCAGACAGAAACAGTGTCTCATTGGCCTCCCTTGAGCTCATTGTGTTTTCCCTGAGGTCCTATAGCCTATAGTGAAGACGGCAGTACTATAGTTTCCTATACGCAGATGAGGCAGTTTGTGTAGGGCACCAACAATAAAGGGGACACCAAAGGCTCATATATGCTGCTGCCATAACACTATAATCCTTGGAATACACTGGTTAAAACAGGCCACTGGACTTGACAACAGACAGAGCTGCACACACACACACACACACACACACACACACACACACAGAGAGAGAGAGAGCTGTGTTAATAATTTAATGACAGCAGGAAGAACACGAGTAGATTTAGAAATGAACTCAATGTCCTGCTATCGCTCTATTCTCACACATTCAGGGCATCTCAATGGTCCTAAAACAGCTTCATTAGGCAAAATATAGTTTCATTTTTAATTTTGTTTAATCTTGGAGTGTAATGTGATCTCCGGTGAGACACACATCAGCATCTCTACAGCCGTGTGCTAGCAGATGCTCAGGACAGACAATCAGATGCTTTCAGAGCGCCGCTGAGGTCAGTCAACATGATTAATGATGATGACTGTCAGGCGATAACGAATCACACACACACACACACACACACAGCGAGATCTGCGCATGATAATGGAGATCATGCTTCAGTCAGCAGCTTTCATCATTCCTAAAACAATGCATTAATGACTGGATTGTGTTAAATAATACGACGTGAGTCGATTTGTGCATTCATTTGCATAATTTCATATTCAACTGATTGTGAACTAATTCACACCGACAGTGAGTCATGTTAGTTGAATTATTTATATTCGTTAACCTTATATGCTCTAGACTCATTGTAGACAGCATATTGACATGAATTAACACAATATGTACTTTAATGTAAACCATTTAGACAAAACAATCAACATACATCTTTCCCAAAAAAATTACAGTACAAAAAAAATGTCATTGGGTCATTCCATGTCAAATCAACCAAATTTCAGAAACTAGAATCTAAAATCATATTGCATATCTCTGATACTACTTGAGTTATAGTAAGCAAACTTTGAAAAAAAAAAAAAAGAATATTGATGGCGCTCAGACAGTTGTTTTGACAGAAATACCAGATACATTTCTAATTTCAACATTATGCAGCACTGCCTCTTTAAAAGAAAAGAAGTATCATATTTTTTTGCAAATTGACCCACATTTGGTTTTTTACCACTGAAAATGTGTGCAACTTAAAGAGGGGTCATCGGAGCAAAATTCCTTTTACATGTTGTTTGAACATAAATGTGTGTTGGCAGTGTGTGTATACAACCCCCCTATAATGATAAAAATCCACCCAGTGCTTTTCTTAAAATCCCAATAAATCATGATCCATCTCAGATCAAGCATTGACAGATTTCGTGACTGTGATGTCACACAGACCCAGGCCCCTCCCACGATTGTTGAATAACACTAGCATTTTACCTTAGACCCGCCCTGAGTTAGCTTTCATCAGTCCGCCATTGTTTCGACGCCGGAGCAGATGTAGACAAAGAATGACTCCTAAGCGATTGTGGTGTTTTGATGTTGGGTGTAATAATGAACATAGCGGTCGTAAGAAGAAGTGAGTATAAGGTTGTTTGTATGAATCTGCAAATCGCCTTTCCTAATAATGTGCTAGTTAGCAAGTTCCATTACGAATGCGGCTAAAGTTAAGAGTCTCTCATGAGTACGGCTCGTCACCCCACGGAAGAGAGGGGCGGGGTGAGCACGCTCATTAGCATTTAAAGGGACATGCACTGAAACGGGTCACTGTGAACAGAGCTGTTTTTGACGGTAAAAAGGGTGTTGTTTTACACTACCATTGAGAATTTTAACCAAACTATGTTACAGACATATGTTTTCATTAAGACCCTAAAGAATCATATCAGCTTGTGGAAAATGGCCATCCGAGTCCATTAACAATTTACTCCGGGAGCCATATTGAAATTCCAATATCTCTGGAACCCAACCAAACAGGGCCTTAAAAATTAAGACGCTAAAAGGAAGGTTTGGTAAGACCCGATATCTAAAAGGGCATTAATATATCTTTAATGCTTCTTGAGTTACAGGCATGCAAACTTTGGAGAAATAAACTTGAAAAGTGCTGTTTCCCCATTTTTGAATGGTCACCACTGGCACATAACGCAACAAAGACAGCTAAAGTCAACAGACTTTACTAATAGAGCTATCAACCTCTGTGTAAAAGTAACATCATGATGCTGCCATCTTTCACAAGTAATTTTTAACCCCCTGTAATTTGGCTCTGAATCTCAGGTGAAAATCAGGTGAAAATCCCCTCTACGAAAAAGTGGATTACTCAGTAAATATTCATCCACGACATTTAATATTTTGGCTCTCATCACTAAACATGTTTATCTATCTTCAGAAAAAAAAATATTAGAAAAATCACAGCACAGTTTGTCTACTGTTGGCTTCAATAATGGTGATGAGACAGGAGAAACCAAAACACATTCTTTCAGTTTACTGTGTGCTGATTAAGAACTGGTAAAACAATATCTTACCATATTTGTTGGTCTGTTAATGTGTGGTCATGTCTTAATTGCAGTACCTTGTAAATATTTTCCTCTTGTTTTTTTTGGGTTGGCCCATGACTAGAGTCATTTTGACTTTTCTCCCTTTTGTTTGTTGTATTCTGTGCATCTGCTGGGTGGTTTCAGACTACAACTCTTCCTTCCCACCTAATGCTGTCGTGACGTATCCTGATTTAGCCAGAGGAGAACTGGTCCTCCAACTGAGCATGATTTTTTCCCTTTGTCTCCTGTTGGAGTTTGGGTTCCTTGCCATACTCACCTTTTGGTTTACTTAGTTGGGATTTCAATGATGTCATTGATTTGACAGCACTGAAACGATTGGATGAGCTCAAAACTAGAACTGAATTGAGCTGAGTAACGACATTATTGTCTTCTGTATAGAGCTGCTTTATAAACAAATAAAATTGGTTTACGATTGACAGATTTTGCAACAGTGACACTGTTACTGAACTGAATTAAATCAACATTGAACTGACTGGAGTTGAATATCGACACTACTGTCTTCAGTAGAGCTACTTATCACATAATTGAACTTGATTTAAAATGGAACTTTAGACAGTTGTTGAACTGAGCTAAATCAACAGTGAACTGACTGGAGCTGAATAATGACAGAATTTGGATTTGTCTTGCATTTGATGAAGTTGGCATCCCTGTTACTTCCCTGTTCAAAACTGTGAAGCTGTTTTTAAACAATCTCTATTGTATAAAACTCTATATAAATAAAGTTGGTATTTCATAAAGCAGGATTAATTGGCTGTTATATAAATTCTGAATTCTCAGCTGACTGACCCAAACCTCGCTTATACTGCAGTTATCAGATCCAAAAAACACACTCTCGAGTTAGTCCAGTCAACTCAAGTTTTGGAAACTCATAAAGACACTTTGAACAAATTTGAGTGCCAAATCTATGCAAATGGATGCTAAGAAGAAGCATGACTTGAAAGACCTTGTTTGTTTTGCTAATTCCATGGCATCTGCTCTCTCCGCACCGCCACCAGAGGGCTCCATCCCCAGAGTTTTAGCTCCTTCTCTCATGAACTAGATTTCCCATAATGCTCTGGCTGGACTCTGGTTCTGTTTCCCATTAGTCCTGGAATATTTAACCTCCCTGCCTCCTGATCTTATTTTACTTTGATCGAGTTCATGATGTCGGTTTATTATCTGCTACTCCAAAAACTCCAGACCCCACACACATCACCCTGGTATCTACAATAGTCAGCAGGCAGTTTTCTACATTTTGGAAGCACTGTCATCACCCAGCCCTTCATAAAGATGTTTGCCTATGCAAATCTCTTAACTATCTCCATCCCCTTTACTCCATTAAACTCATCAGGCCTGCTGCTATCTGAGTTTTGTTTTTGTGCCTTGATGATAGTGAGTTCAGATGGAAGTCTATAAACTGTGCCACTCCATAACTCTCACTCCGGTAGTCTGACACTATTGGTCTTTCGGGGGACACATCTGGAAACAGCCTATGGTCATTGTGTGTTTTTGGAGTAATGTAAAATCCCTTACACCTAGGTGTATCTAGCCATGTTTTATAATGCACTTGTTCTATGAGGAAACATACTTTATACAATCCCTCAATCTTTCATTTGATAATCTCCATAGATTCCTAAGTGGGCCTTTCCAACTGCCTGTAGAACTCCCTCTCACACACTGTTCCCTATCTATGATGATTACTACGTTCCCCTTATCTGCTGATTTAATTCAAATAGAATGCTCTTCCTTTAACTTCTTGAGTGTCTCCCATTGCTCCTCTGACTGATTACAGTCCTCCTTCCTCTCAGAAAATCCCTTCCCCAGGCATTAAACAGAACTTTGAGAAGTGGACCGGGGAAAGTAGTAGGGGGAAATATAGAAAGATGAGAATAAGAATAAAATGAAGAAGGTTGGGTAATTAAATTATGGGATTATTATGGTGGTTATAATGAAAGAGTTGGAAGGGAGTAGTCTAGAAGCAATAGCAGTCTGGTGATTAAGGGTCAAGCCTCTGGGTTGAAAGTCTGGGGTTTGAGACCAGTGAGGGATAATGAAGTTTGGAGTTCTGCAAAGTTGGGAGCAGTTGAAGAGTGCTAGGTTTCCCAGTTTTCCCTCTTCAATTAAGCCGATGTGCTCTCTATGCTCCTGTATAATCCCACAGAACAAAACGAGATATACTGTACCAGTCATCACTGTTCCTTTGTCCATTTTAATGCAGAAGAGACCAACCGAATTGGCTCTCCAGGTGGTGGAATCATCAACATTTGTCGCTGTTCTCCTTGGAGCAAAGCTGATCTAAAACTGTTGAAAGATCCTTGGATTAATGACTTTTTTATTTTGGGTCAATCTAATTAGTTATACAATGTGCTGATTAATTAATCTAAATAATTGCAAATTAATGACACATTAATTTAGGCTAAGAAATTACCTCCAAAAGATAATTTATTATTGTCTTAAATGAGAAAAGCAAAAAAAAACTACCCCCCCCACTCCCACCTATCAAAAAAAAAAAGCATTAGAAAACAAATATTTTGATTCAACAGACTTTATTACACAAATTTTAAGGCTGCAATGTGGCCATAACAATATTAGTTGGTGTTTGGTCAAAACAAACTCTAGTTACCAGTCGATTAGTTCTTAGCTTAGTGGGTAAAAGTTATGGTAGGAGATTGCATCAATTCAGATTGTGTTTTTCAACACTTAGAGTACGTGATCTCTATCTCTACCAGTGCCAGGAGACAGGAGACCATGTGGAGCGCTTGGTCAGTAACTTGTAGGTACCCAAATCACTGATCATGGTGCCAAAATTCAACCACCTGACAAGTCACAGTGTATGGCGCAACCAACCAACAGAGTATTTCACATACAAGGATACAGCGAGTGTAAAATAATTAATTGAAACTCACATGTGTCGACAGTTAAATCTATTTATAAGGTGCTGTTGACATGGAATTTTCACATTGCAGCTGGTGTCTTGGCTTTCAATGCCTTTTTGCACCTCCCTTTCTTCATGTGTTCAGTAATTTTTTCCTGTGTCATTCCATTTTATTACACATAACTTAATTTCTGAACTTATTTGTTTTAATTTCTTTGTATGCATGGATTACTTGAGTTGTCAAAATTTCAAGTCAACAGCACCTTTAAAAATATATTTATTGAGAAAAATGGTGACGTGTTCAATATTATTTTACCCGTTGTAGTTTTCTCTTAAATAATGTTGTCAATTTATAGGCAGAGTTTGTCTTATGTTTTTTATTTTTCTTCATTTTTTAATGACGATGTGTTGACAGCAACAAAACATCTTTCAGGTTAATGAGTGCTAAATAAAACTGGTAAAAATATTTATTGCCATATCTGTGTGTTGACTAAACAGATATGGACAAACCAGACATTGTTTGTTTAGTTGACTTGTGGACGTTCAGCATAATTGTGTCAATGCCATTTATATCCATAATTGCAGATGGATATGCTGATAGGCATCACATAAACCCTGAACTCTTGATTAAATCTCAGCTGATTAAAACTCATTTGATTGAAACTCAGAGTTCATGGTGAACACAAAGACATTCTTAAGAGAAGAGTCACCATGGAAACAGATGTCAAGAAGAAGCATCATACTACATCTTCCTTCTTTGGTTTAATGTGATTTACATTCTTAGTGGGCTAGCTTGGTGTAAGTGTGGGGAAAATATCTGGTTCCTAACCTTTAGGTCTGGCTGGGAAATGGAGTGTGATTCTAAAGCATATATGCTGTGTATTGGTATTTTAAGATCTGGGTGCAGTGTTAGTGCATATTTGACTTTTATCTTTTTAAAATACTTTTCTTTGGAAGGGGGCATTTGTACTCTCAACCCAGTTGTGAAGGATTACAACCAGCCTGGAATAAAAAGATTATTATTCAGTTAAGATAATCACATCTTGATAATGTTCATTAATTTGAATATCACGATCCCCATCTTAATAAAATTCGAGTGGTGGGGTTGTTTAAGAGCGCCCCCTACCTATTACATTTGCATCAATTGCAATTGCGATCAATTGCATTCAACTAAAGGTTCTGTAAGGTTTTTATTCATTTATTTATTTATTTTTGCAAAGAGGGCATGTGGAGATGGTCTAATTCAGTGGCTAAAACTAATGGAAAACCTTCAACTGTGGCACCTACCCTAACTAACATCTAGGGTTAAATTAGCATGCACATTTTACAGTAGTGTGAATGAGGTTTCCAGCCTTTAAAATCCAACGCAATCCAAATTTCCCTTTTTTTTCTCTCTCTACATCCCGCATGACAGATTTTCTTCCATAGAACAGGAAATGTTCAGCGGTTTCCATATAAAAACAGTTAATCCTGACCTCGTCTGTTTGTACTCAACAGAATAAAATCATACAGGTCTGGAACAACATGAGGGTGAATAAATAACTGCATTTTCATTTTCACTTCAATTATCCCTATAAAATCCATCTATTCATTCCATAAAATCCATATCTGGAGTGACCACACCCAGACACTGAGCTGCTTTGTTTTCACCTCACACGGAGTTATTTGAGTTGAAATGATGTCATCATGTCAACTGCATCTTAAACGCTTTCCGATAATGAATGATCACGGTCTCTGATCAGTCATGCACGGCATATCTTTCCGTCCTGAGGACATCCGTCTCGCCTCGTCTTCCTCTGCGGGGTTCAGGACGCGTGATGAATCAGTAATGCTTGTTTTATTCCCAGCGGCTCTGAACAGACAATCACGCTCACGGCTCTAATGAATAGAGCCCCGATCATAATCATATCAATCAACCTTTAATATCGGCCACGTCCCCAACCACACGCCAATGAGAGCGAGATCAGATAGATGCACGTTACGGCAGGCCGCGGACCCACATAAGGCCTTGTTCTGACGCCGTCTACAGCCGCTAAATATTTAATGTTGAGTGTCATGAAATTAAAAGACTAGGAACCTTCATCTGTTCTCGTCTGGTGCTTTAATTAATTCCAGGACAACAGAATACAATTACACCAAATGAGAAATAGACTGAGTGAGACAATTTCCTTTGTGACATAAAGATACTAACTAGCCAACGTTTACATCCTTGACCATGTGGTAGATTCACTGTGCTCTTCCGACAGGGAGACGTTTACATGCTTAAGATTGTTTTACCTTTAACCAAAGATTAAACAATATTAAAAAACACATACAATTAACTGTATTTATAAATACATGCAGTATATTCATGGTCTGGTGATAAGTGATGATGATGATGATGATGATGATGGCATATGGGAAGATTACAGTTACAGCCCTGTACTGACCTCTAGTGGAATCATTACAACTTCACATCAGCCCATATTAGACTCACAACTGTATCACATGATCAAAACAGATTTAAATACTATTTTGTCCACTAATGTGAGTCAAGGTTTCTTTCTCCAAAAACACTAGTTTTTATGAGCATATTCCATCCTCTCTCTGACCTTTTCCATTAAAGGCACAATATGAAAGATTTTCGTAATAAAATATCCAAAAACCACTTGCACAGTGTGCTATATTTCTTTTTTTTTTTTGTTTTTTTTTTTTTTTTTTTTTGTTTTTTTAAGGCATTGTGTACTAGTTATCCCCAAAGTTCCCAAGGATTTGTAAACCCAGAGAAATGACCATTTTAAATAATGGCTAGTCTCTGGTCATTGTCGCCTATCGATGACGTAATATCTGCACTATTGGTTTCTGCTTGTAGAAACTATGGCAACACACGAACACAAATGCTGCTGTACAGTTAAAATTAATCCATTATGGCTGTGACGAATGAAATGAAAATGAAATCAAAAGTGTTGACTGCAGCATAAAATTTAGATCTGCTCAATGTTGCACCATGATTCTTTTTACACGTTTTTACAGCGCTGCAAATTATACCAAAAACATGATCGGTGAGCTTAGGAATGCAATGGCATCAGAGGCGTTCAGATGAGTTTTTCGTTAAGTGTGCGCGCTCGCTGACTGAATTCTCCTCTTTGGCGAATTCTCTCCTCATAAACAACAAAGTGCAGATGTACGTATGATGTAAGTAAGAGGTTCTGTAATGGATCCACCCAGATTGGCCCAACGATGCAATCCAACTGGTGGGCGAAGGTATAATGCGCGAAGGTCTTTTACTTGCGCTTCTGCAAAGTTCACTGAATTTATCAGGATTTAGTTTCAATTTTAGTCTAGCTCCGTGTTAATCTGACTCCAATTTCAAGTGATCATTCAATTTAGGAGGTATTTCTAATTAAAAACTGATCACAAGTGTATTATGTATTAATTTAGATATTTGATTATTCTGGAAATCCCATGCTTTCAATTATTCGTTCATCAAGGACCTGGTATCACACAGAATTTAACTCAGCCATTTAGTGAATTCACGACACAAACTCGCCAGTTCTAGACTTACTCAGAGGATACAGGGTACCTTTAAGTAAGCTGCACCCTGCTAGCCCATAGTCCATTCATTGGTACTACGGTATGATCTATCCTGGACGCAGATTTGCGGAAACACCAGACTGCACTTTAATCTACTAGAAATAAGGATTTCAGAAGAGATCAGAATAAATCAAATGTAACAATTTATTTATACGTCCAAAAATGCTGCAGGGGTGTGAATTCTATAAATTGGTGCTCTTTGGATGCGGGATTCTTTTATGTCATCAAAAGACTCATCAATCCAGGCACTCGAAAATATTGTGAAAAGATAAAAAGCCTTTATTCACATGGCTTTAAGATTAAAAACAACACACATGTGCACTGATGCGTTGCGGCTAACTCGTCAAAGATGAATCTTAAAGGGAGAGATGCGTAACTGACAGCAGAGAGACACACAGCAGTGAGAGTTCTAGTGCAGAGCTCCAGAGACTCACACATACTGTGTGAGTGTTTTCTAGTTACAGAATCCCCAGATAGTGTTTTGCCATTTCACTTATATACACAGACCAGAACAAAGAAATCTTCAAAACAGCTGAAATTTAAAACATAAAAAAAATACCTTTTGGTTTGTTAGGATCTCATGACCAAGGGTCACATCTGACCAGAGATAGGAAAACATTCTCACAGACCCTGAGGAGGACACACCCCTCAGCAGAAGAACAGAATTCTACAAACGTTTTCAATCTTTCTCATAATATAAGTGACTGCTGTGAAACTGAGACCATTTTACCAATCGCACGAGACCTTTAGAATGAGACCAAACATGAAAGGGTTAAGACCATGAATTATTAAAACATAATAAATGCAGTATGCAAGTATAGTAACTTGAGCTCTTGACACTTCTAAGTCAGCTTTTAGTGATCCATATGTCCAGGAGGGAAGGAGGGGGCTTAAGGATAGGTGAAGGGACAGTTGATTAGATATTCTCTTCAGATTAGAAGGTTTATTGTTTTGTTGCATGGCATCTGTTTTGTGTGAGTTCCTGATGTTTTGGTTTCATGAGGAGATAATTTTGCCTCTTACAGTTCATTCATCAAATCGTGTATAGACAGCTTTACTGATTATAAGGGGAGTTTTTTTAGAGTGCTTAAACTCATGCTAGACCGAAGTCAGTCATAATGTTCTTTGACAATGTAAATGTTCTTTACTCGCTTTCTCTGTATAATTTATTTGCTGTTTGAATAACTGTGGAAGGTACAGGTAATAAAAAAACTTAACTCCCCAGATAGCAAGAGAGCAGGTGAAAACTATTGGATCAATGTTAAAAATTTGTCAATGTTAATGGCAATGAATTAATTAACAGCCACATTGGCATGCGATGATTGCATCCAGCAGGCACTGATCACAGCGTGAGCATAAAAGGGCAGCAGGTTTAATGCATACACGGTTTTCGCAGAGGAGCGCGACGTGGTGACGGGACGTGACGTCTCCGTTCCCTCCTTCAGGGAACGAGAGTTAAACATGTAACTGAGATGTTACCTCAGTCGGTCACTAAGAGTCATGTCGGTGACCGACGAATTGGGATCCCTACCAAAGCGCTATAGATGCTGCCCCTTCCAGTGTCTTGTGCGAGCCTCCTGCGCCCCTTTTTGGTGTAGGCCCGGACTCGCAACAAGAAGGCCAGTCACTGTTGCCATAGCACTACCCAACAGAGTATGTGAGCGGAGTGGAGCGGCAACAATTTCCCCTCCACGCTCCAAGCATTCAATAATCACTCCACTCCAGCTCCGCTCCGAGTTCACCATTTCCCGCTCCCGCTCCACTCCACTCCTCGCTCACTGATATCAGAAACACTGCTCCGCGGCTAAAGTATTTCAGTATGTTTGAAATATCACAGTTCTGTTCATAACGTATAAAATGACAGGAGCGTTTCAAAGTGGATTATTGGAACACTAGAGTGCAAACATTTTTCCTACCACATGACAAGCTAATAACATGATTGTCAGCATTAAAAGGTACGCTATTGATGCTTTTTGCAATGCAAATTTTGTTTGTGATGAAAATAACAGAATGTTTTCGTCAGTTGTTTTACCTACGGATCTATTAATTTCTTACATATTTCTGCTCATTTAGAAATCGGATACAGATGACGTAGCACTGTAAAATTACATTTGTTTGAATGCATTATTGAAAGAGCAATTGCGTGTGAATAAGTGTTGTACCTGTTTAAATCATGATTTCACCTGAAAATATTCAGTATCTAGAGGGAACAAACAAATTCCTTAATAACTACCCTATAACTTCCCGCTATGTCCATTGCCGTCAACATAACCTTCACATTCTTTCTGATTTAAGTGATCCTTCCCTATCAAGCTAGCTAAATATGTTTAACACGTGAATTATTGCTAAATATGCAGTTATATTATGGGCCGTTGGCATGAATTTTACTTGTGATGGAGCGGTGGTGGAGCGCTCTTGCAGCGAATGAAAACCATGACGCTCCAACTTTTTAAAAATCCACTCCTCGCTCCATTCAAAATCACACCGCTCCACTCCGCTCACACACTCTGCTACCCACTCAGTGAGATTGGATAACACTGGGAAAACGTACCCGTTCCACTTGGAATCGGAACGCTGCGGAAGCCCCATCCTTCCTGAAGGAGGTTTTGGAAGCACTTACACATATGAACAACCGTTTAGGTGCATATGGAAAATTAGAGGTCATTGTAACCCTCTTGGAAAATGGCAGAAAGTCTGCCGGGGAAACACGGGCTCTATGTCTATACCGTGGAATTTACATTATGGATTCACTTAGGTCTCTACCGGAACCAGCCCTCTACCAGTTCTCACAGGAATCATCAAGTGAGGGCCTGGAGCCAGACACGTTCCACCACGTCTGGCTGCCGAGGGGACTGAGGAGCTCAACAGGGTCTACTATATGGATTCTCTGGAGCGGTTTTAGCAAGCCGACACTAACCGGGGCCTCTCAGTGCTTCTACCCGTTTGAGGTGAGAACACAGAAGGATACTGGCTCCACACGAAGGCTATAGAATCTAGCGAACGTGTTGGGGGTCGCCCAGCTCGCAGCTCTACAAATATCTGCCAGCGAGGCACCAGCGCCCAGGAGGATGCAACACTCCTAGTAGAGTGAGCTCGCAACCTGAGCAGGCAGGGCTCACCCTGTGCCTGATAAGCCAGGGTGATGGCATACACTATCCAGTGGGCCATCCTCTGCTTGGAGACAGCATTCCCCTTCTGCCGGCCACCGCCAACAGAGAAAGATCTTGCATAGGTCGGGACGAGAAGGGTCACTGGGGGAAATGCATACTTGCGAAGGCCCTGCGGCCAGCTGTGTGCCAGTGAGTCCGTGCCGAGTGTTTCCTCTGTCAGGAAGTAGAACAACTGGCAGTGAGAGGTTTCTGGGGAGGCAAACAGGTCTACCTGAAAGGCTCTGAAACGTATCCAAATTAGCTGGACCATCTGGGGATGGAGTCTCCATTCTCCCAGGACCGCAGCTCATTACTCATGACACACAGTTAAGCAGACCCGGAATGTGAATGGTACGAAGTGACCTCAGAACCATCCGACTCCAAAGGAGGAGGTTGCGGGCGAGTTGCGACATGCGACGGGAACATAGACCACCTTGTCGGTTGATGTACACAACAGTCGCAGTGCTGTCCGTACGGACCAGTACGTGCTTGCCTCGTAAGCACACTTTGAGATGGATCAAGGCAAGGTGCACCGCTAACAACTCTAGGCAACTGATATGCCAGTGCAGTTGGTGGCCCATCTTTGAGGAACCAAACTTTGTCGGCATCCCTCATGTCGACCAAACACAGCCAGAGGTGGCGCTCCTGGACCACAAGTGTGGACATCGCATGACCGATAGAATTCGCGGTGACCTTCTTCGCTCAGAGCGCGAGGTCAGTGGCCCGGGGGGCCCCGTATACCCCCTAACTGCACCACTGTCGAGGGTGGTGAGGGAGGATGAGCCACCGGGCCTGTTTCAGGCAGTAAAAGGTGCTGTCCATGACCTGGTAAGCTCCTCATGCACCTATGGGAAGAAAGGCACTGGGGCAGGGCGCTGAGCACCAGCGTGAGCTACCCTGAGAAACCAGTTGTCCAACCTCGAGGGCACGGGATGCGGTGGAGCTTTCCACTCGAGACCTACCCTCTCAGCGGCCCGTGAAAGTATAGTCATCATTTCCGGATCTGACCCAGGCATTGCTGCCTACCCGGAGGGCAGCAGCACAGCCGAATCTTCCTCTCCAGAAAGCTCCGGCTCACCCTCTGATGCAGCAATCAACATCCGATCGTTGGGAGAAGCACCAAAGGATACTGCTGATACGCTCCTTGTAGAGGGCCCAGCACGTTCCTTAAGCAGCTCAACTGGTTGCGGAGCGCAAGAGGAGTGATGGTCCCTCGAGGGTTGGTTCCCTGGAGGCTTTGCCACCACTGTAACCCTCAGACCACCTGTGCCACCGCCTGAAGTAGTCCTCGCCTGGCTGCAGCCAGGATGACCCTTTGAGGTAACAGAGCATGGCCCGCAACTCTGAGATGATCATCTTCCCGCAATGAGAACATGGCTCATCCACGAATGCCCCCTCAGCGTGCTTAATGCCCAGGCACGTGAGGCAGCAATCATGACCATCACCCGGCGCCTGGTAACGACTGCATCCAGAAACGCACGGTTGATACGTTGTCTATAACAAGACGCAACATCGTCTTTACAAAGGCGCAATGGTGAGTTTGCCAGACACAACGTCATCTTTAAAAAGACCCGTGAATGCTCTTTTAGGGAAATGCTCTTTTAGGTGCTGAGATGCACAGGGGAGATGGCCGCATGCAGTATAACAGGGGGTAGTGCAGCCTGAAGTGAGCAACCCACTCGACGCAGGAACGACCACCGTCGTGAACCTGTCATTCTCATACGAAGCTTGGCAGGAGCAGAACGATAACACAGCTCGGCTCCGAAGCGAAAAGCTGAAAATACGCTGCATCTGCTGCCTACTTATACTCAAGCTGTGATCAGCGGCAGCTGGATGCAATCATCGCATGCCAATGTGCATTGGCTCGTTTAGTTTACACTCGAAAAAGATTGGTCTCTCGAAGCGAGATCCCAATTCATTGTCACCGACATGACTCGGAGTGACCGACTGAAAGGGAACTTATATAAACAGTAGTATGTCCAAATTAATGTTCATAAAACAGTAGATGTAAAGTGCTGGGATGACCAGCTACTTTCAACGAGACTCTAAAGTGTGCATCCGATGGACACTGTACTATCCCTTGAGGCCACGGGAGAGGATTTGTGAATGGCAGTGAAGCGACACAACTATGTGACAGATCACATGACAATGACAACATCACGGATATTCAGATTATGTTCATACTACACACATTCATACTACAGAGAACATGCTTGTTTAATGAATCAAAAGAAACCTGCTCAGAGAGTATGAGATTTCAGACACAGCCCAAGTTTCTAATCACTCAACCGACGTCACTGGCATGAAAGTGTGTGGTCACATGTTAATGTGCTTATGATTACATGCAATACACACCAAATATATATATATTTTTTCCATTTCCTGCCATAACCTGTCTATAACACACTCCTGCATACGGCATGAACTGTTCTTCTAAAGCTGCAACTACATATATTGTAAAAACAGCCATAAACAAATTAACTGAACAGTGGATAAAACGTGAGTGAGTGAGTGAGTGTGTGTGTGTGTGTGTGTGTGTGTTAACCTGTACTGAACACTAATGCCTAAACAACATATCCTTCTTCTGGTCACATATGAGATACTCAACCGAGCGTGAGATACTCAGATTCCATAAGATTTAATCAAACAACAAAACAGTCACAATCTTCTCAGCACAGAAGAACAACTGCCCCATATCCTTATTTACATAATATATAATACATAATATAATAGGTGTGTCAAAGGTATGTCAAATAATACCTTAATTACTACCAGGGAACATGTCTGAAAACAAGCATTACCAAATACATTTGATGCTCCACAACGGCATGACTTTCAGACCAAACTGACCTAAACCTGACAAACACCTCAAACTCCTGCATCTACACCATCAGCCTGCGGAAGAGGAAAGAGGGCGGGGCTTACGGGGGTGCTGCCGTCTGATAGGGTGATCATGCTGATGGATGTGCTCATCTTGTCTGAGGACAGAGAGGGAGGGGAGGGGCTTCTCTTCTCCAGGATATCCTGTGTTTGCAGGAAGTCTCGCCAGTCATGCTGGATGCTGATGGATAACACGAGCAAAGATACGATTTATTTGCTAACACTCTATTTTACAGTGTAACGGATGTAATGGAATGAAAATTTCTTATCACTATTATCACTATTATAGTGAACAAAATTATAATGTTTATGAGTAGTATCAAGGTATTGTTAAAATGTGTTGGAAATGAAGTTTTATATTTAAAAACAACAAAGAACAAATAAAATGACTTTTTGTTTGCATAAACATTAAAACAATAACATTACCAATGATGTCCGGATTTTAAATTAAAACATGACTGACAACATTATGAAATGTATGAAATGTTCAAATACAGCTTTGAAAAAGTTTCAGAAAATGGTAAACCTCACATTTCAGCCTTTAAATAAAGAAAAGGGTTAAGTCAAAATGATAATTGATTAATAAATGATATGTATTTTATCTGCTCCATAAATAATTCTAGATAACTTATCTGAATTGTTTAAATGTGTAGAATCCACATAAGCTTGTTTTTCATCAACCGGTCATAAATGACAGCAGGGCATGTAAATCCGGTCTGTTTTTTGTCCAGACAGAAGCTGCACACAGATTGAATGTGAATGTGAGTCTCTGTAAATCCACTCTCTGACACTATGTGGTGCTTATGGAACAGCAGAATTACAGCTGTTTCCCGTAAAGAACACTAGTTTATTAGCTATTAGTTGGAGTGAAGGTGAAAACAAAACGCCATCCAATCTTTTCTGAAGACAGTCAGAATCTTCAGAGATACATTCATATGCGTAATTAATTAATATATTCATTTGTATAATTGCCTTAGCATCGTTAAAAAACATTGAGCTTTCCGCCATGTTTTCACACAAAATGAAAAACTAGGCCCCATACATAGTGACGTGTGTGAGGTTACTGACATCATCTGCTTTATGCTGGATAGCATTTAATTATCCTGAGTTGTTCAAATCGCAGTAATCTAATACGGTTTTAATGATAATTAAAATATGAACAGGAATCTAAACCGTTGGGAATTTTATCATGATTATCATCAAAACGGTAATCGTTATCATAATTCTTACACATTTTGTTCATCATGAAGATCTTAACACAACTGTTGTGAATTTTGAAGCCATAAGGAGGTACTGATAATAAAATACCTATAATCACATATAACAATAAAATACAGAAATTACTGATAATTGTCACAGTGTTGCTGTGCCAGGGAACAGGCAGGACGACGAGGATGAAGGATACAATAAACCTTTAAGAATTTCACAAGAGGGTAGGAGCACACGCGCAGGGTAACATTCACAATAACTGACAAACTGGAACACAATGAACAGGAACTGATATATTTTTTGTTTTTTTTTTGTTTTTTGTTTTTTTTTTTTTTTTTTTTTTTTTGTTTTTTTTTTTTTTTTTTTTTTTATTTGGGTGGATAACGAGGGGGCAGACAGGTGAGCACAAGGATCGGTGATTAACTCATAATGAGGACAAGGACTAAAACCCAAATTAAGGACTCATCCTCTCTAGTTAGGGAGAATTCACCCATCCTAGACTAGTACACAGGGGTGTGACAGATCGCCCGCCCCCCGGAAGGCACGTCCCGCGGCGTAACAGTATCATCGGGGAGGGGGGGTGGGTGCCCTGGAGGCTGGTGCAGGACTGGAATCGGGCGAAGCCACGGAGAGCCTCCAGGGTGGATCCGGGAACCATGGCGGAGTGGAGAACACGGGAGGCCGCGGCAGAGTAGGATACTTGGGAGGCCATGGCGGAGCCGGATACTCGGGGTGGCACGGTGGATCAGGGACCTCGGGAGGTGTGTATGGCCCCCCCCCAAAATCTTCTTGGGGAAATCTAGGAATCATGGGGGTGCTCTGGAGGAGCGGGCTCTGGTCGGCGCTCTGGAGCGGGCATTTGGGGGCAATCTGGGGCTGGAGCTGACACGGGAGCAAGCTCTGGGGCTGGAGCAGTCACGGGAGCGAGCTCTGGGGGCTGGAGCTCTTCCTGGGCTTAACTGGGGATCAGGGGCCCTTCCTGGGCTAAACTGTGGATCAGGGGCCCTTCCTGGGCTAAACTGTGGATCAGGGGCCCTTCCTGGGCTGGACTGGGGATCAGGAGTCCTTCCTGGGCTGAACTGGGGATCGGGAGCCCTTCCTGGGCTTGACTGGGGATCAGGAGCCCTTCCTGGGCTTGACTGGGGATCGGGAGCCCTCCGTGGGCTTGACTGGGGATCGGGAGCCCTCCGTGGGCTTAACTCGGGAACAGGAGCCCTCCCTGGGGATCAGGAGCCCTCCCTGGGCTTAACTCGGGATCAGGAGCCCTTCCTGGGCTTAACTCGGGAACAGGAGCCCTCCGTGGGCTTAACTCGGGAACAGGAGCCCTCCGTGGGCTTAACTCGGGGACAGCCCGCACTTCTGGGCTGAGGACAGAGACGGTGCTGGGATGAGATGGGTAACCGGAACCTTTGGATGGGTATGTGGAGGGTCAGGGCGAGGGGTGAGCTGGTGAGGCGGGGTGGTTTTCGGGAGGGACTGGATTCATGACAGAGACTGGAGGGCTTGAGAGCGCTGGTTTAGGGATGCCAGCTGCACGTGCCGACACCAGCGGTGGGTCCTCCATGCTGGAAGCCAGTCTGGGATACTGAAGAACAGTCCTTGATCTGGGTGCAACAGACAGGAAGTGACAGGATTTTGAGCAAACAGACGTCATGTGACGTGACTCTGGATGATCAGCTGTGATGGGACGTGACCCTGGATGAACAGCTGAGATCTGACTAGACTCGTGAAGATCAGCTGTGACTTGATCTGCCTCACGAAGAACAGCTGTAACTTGACTGGTCTCATGAAGATCTGTGGTGACTTGACTAGACTCATAATAATGAACTGTGACTTGACTGGACTCATGAAGATCAACTGTGACTTGACCAGACTCATGACGATCAACTGTGACTTGACTAGACTCATGACTATCAGCTGTGACTAGACTCGACTCAGGAAGACCAACTTCTTCTACCTCCAGATTAACTCCATTTAGATACAGGACCTGATTAACCAGCTCGATCAGGGGAAAGCTATACGTGGGAAGAGCACCGCTGATTACGTCATCATCCAGCCCCAGCCGAAAACAGACCCCGAGGACAGAATCGAACCAGCTCACCTGGTGAGAGAGCTCTAGGAACTCCTCCACATACCTCTCCAACTCCCGACCACCCTGCCGCAGACACCAAAGCCTGTCTTCAGCCGTTGACATCCTGTTTCTTTGGTCAGTTATTCTGTCACGTTGAGGTTGCGCCAGGGAACAGGCAGGACGACGAGGATGAAGGAGACCAGAACACTTTAATGATTAGACGAGAGGGTAGGAGCACACACACAGGGTAACATTCACAATAACTGACAAACTGGAACACAATGGACAGGAACTGATATAGGGTGGATAACGAGGGGCAGACAGGTGAGCACAATGAGGTGATTAACTCATAATGGGAACAGGAACAACCAAAATAAGGAAACCATAATAAACAGTCCACAGGGGTGTGACAATAATAGCTATAATTACTCATAATAACTGATTGCAAATTAACGAAGGAATACCATGATAAAGTGATAGCAAAAATTGAGTCCACCGTAATATCCATAATCCCCCATGACAGTGGTATCGGCAGTATAAGTGATGGAGATATTGATCATATACTCACATCAGTACTGTGCTCTCCAGTGGATGTGTGTTCACTGTGATGTTATTCTCCACATCTGTCACCATCTGATGACTAAAACAAACACATTCACACAACACAAGCACATTCTACATAATTTTTTTTTTTTTTTTTTACATTTAAAAAATCTGTTAGGTTTAATGATGATGTTGACATTTAACTTTCTTTAGCAAATTAATTTATATTTTAAATGAGTCTTGTTTACTTCACAGTCAATAAAACAGATGGTGGGAAACCACACTGTTTCACTCTCACAGGAATACAGCTCCACTGTCACGCTGAGATGAACATGCAAGCAACACGCAAACACATGCAAAGGACAGTTTGTTCTTCTTTTACCATTACTTCGATTTTATATATATATATATTATATATATATAATATATATATATATACAGTGGGTACGGAAAGTATTCAGACCCCTTAAAATTTTTCACTCTTTGTTATATTGAAGCCATTTGCTAAAATCATTTAAGTAAAATTTTTTCCTCATTAATGTACACACAGCACCCATATTGACAGAAAAACACATAATTGTTGACATTTTTGCAAATTTATTAAAAAAAGAAAAACTGAAAAATCACATGGTCCTAAGTATTCAGACCCTTTGCCTCAGTATTTAGTAGAAGCACCCTTCTGATCTAATACAGCCATGAGTCTTTTTGGGAAAAGATGCAACAAGTTTTTCACACTTGGATTTGGGGATCTTCTGCCATTCCTCCTTGCAGATCCTCGCCAGTTCTGTCAGGTTGGATGGTAAACATTGGTGGACAGCAATTTTTAGGTTTCTCCAGAGATGCTCAATTTGGTTTAAGTCAGGGCTCTGGCTGGGCATTCAAGAGCAGTCACAGAGTTGTTGTGAAGCCACTCCTTCGTTATTTTAGCTGTGTGCTTAGGGTCATTGTCTTGTTGGAAGGTAAACCTTCGGCCCAGTCTGAGGTCCTGAGCACTCTGGAGAAGGTTTTCGTCCAGGATATCCCTGTAATTCATCTTTCCCTCGATTGCAACCAGTCGTCCTGTCCCTGCAGCTGAAAAACACCCCCACAGCATGATGCTGCCACCACCATGCTTCACTGTTGGGACTGTATTGGACAGGTGATGAGCAGTGCCTGGTTTTCCTCACACATACCGCTTAGAATTAAGGCCAAAAGTTCTATCCTGGTCTCATCAGACCAGAGAATCTTAATCACCATCTTGGAGTCCTTCAGGTGTTCATGTGTCTTGCACTGAGGAGAGGCTTCCGTCGGGCCACTCTGCCATAAAGCCCCGACTGGTGGAGGGCTGCAGTGATGGTTGACTTTCTACAACTTTCTCCCATCTCCCGACTGCATCTCTGTAGCTCAGCCACAGTGATCTTTGGGTTCTTTTTTTACCTCTCTCACCAAGGCTCTTCTCCTAGCTCATAGCTCAGTTTGGCCGGACGGCCAGCTCTAGGAAGGGTTTGAGTCATCCCAAATGTCTTCCATTTAAGGATTATGGAGGCCACTGTGCTCTTAGGAACCTTAAGTGCAGCAGAAATTTTTTTGTAACCTTGGCCAGATCTGTGCCTTGCCACAATTCTGTCTCTGAGCTCTTCAGGCAGTTCCTTTGACCTCATGATTCTCATTTGCTCTGACATGCACTGTGAGCTGTAAGGTCTTATATAGACAGGTGTGTGGCTTTCCTAATCAAGTCCAATCAGTATAATCAAACACAGCTGGACTAAAAATGAAGGTGTAGAACCATCTCAAGGATGATCAGAAGAAATGGACAGCACCTGAGGTTAATATATGAGTGTCACAGCAAAGGGTCTGAATACTAGTACCATGTGATATTTCAGTTTTTCTTTAAGAAATCTGCAAAAATGTCAACAATTCTGTGTTTTTCTGTCAATATGGGGTGCTGTGTGTACATTAATGAGGAAAAAAATTAACTTAAATGATTTTAGCAAATGGCTGCAATATAACAAAGAGTGAAAAATTTAAGGGGGTCTGAATACTTTCCGTACCCACTGTATATATATATGTGTGTGTGTATATATATATAGATATATATATATAGATATATATATATATAATATATATATATATAATATATTTATATATATATTATTTAAAGCCATATATAAATGGAGCTCAGGAGGAGCATGTTTGATTTAATCAAAACGATCACTAGTCAAGGTCTCCAGCACCATTACAGACAGGAGCCAGATCTGTGCCTTCCACCTCTGTTAAAATGGAATAACATGCAACTGCCGATTACTGCTATGAATTAGTATAATGCTACTAAAGTGAAATTATTCTTTATGCCTGTTTTGTAGTGGATGGGGGTTTCGAAGCATGATTCTGAGGCTTTGAACCTGCGCAACCCTTTTGGTTTGAACCAGGGGTGGATGGTGTATAAAACTGACAAACATGTAATTTCAGTAAACGAGGGCTTCAGTATGTCTATTATATATGTTTTACCTGATCTCAGTCAGTTTTATAATTGAGACATTGTAATGAGACATTTGTGTAAAAGGAAGAATAGTGGTTAATAGTCTCTTAATGGCTTGTTTAGAAAAGCCCTCCATAAAACAAACAAAACAAGCACTGCAAATTAATAAAATAACATTTTATACAGGCACTTCATATCTGAAAGCTGAATAAATAATATTTCCATTGTGTATGGTTTGTTAGGATAGGACAATATTTGGCCGAGATACAACTATTTGAAAATCTGGAATCTGAGGGTGCCAAAAAAATCTAAATATTGAGAAAATCATCTTTAAAGTTGTTCAAATGAAGTTCTTAGCAATGCATATTACTAATCAAACATTAAGTTTTGATATATTTACGGTAGGACATTTTCAAAATATCTTCATGGAACATGATCTTTACTTAATATCCTAATGATTTTTGGCATAAAAGAAAATTTGATAATTTTGACCCATACAATGTATTGTTGGCTATTGATACAAATATCCCCCAGCGACTTAACACTGCTTTTGTGCTCCATGGTCACATATGTTAAAGTTTCAATAAAACATTTGCAATGGGTTTGTAAAAGCTGTGTTTATGCATGTTTTGGTCTGAGTTTTTGTTGCATGTACACAGTTTTGACCAGCAGGCGTCAGCAGTGTGTGGTGTTTTGAGCGCTTCGACATTTTTTGTGACATTTTGTGAAGCAGTTGGTTCAGTTGATTCAAGGTGTGTTTCTCCCATCACTACCGTTTTGTGTGTTTGACACCAAACTATTAATTCGCAGCTTCTGTCTACAAAAACACAGGTCTGAATCCCAACTAGATTCTCACTGGAATTAAACTACTGGGATAAACTGTTAGAGAACAAGTTTGTGATACGTGAAATTATGGAAATCTCCCTTTGAGATAAATGAAATGGTTAACAGAGAAGAAAATCTGTTAGGTTTGTAACACTTGAGCTGCACACCAGAGGGAGCCCTCGCATCAGTACTGAGAGGAAAATAATGTTCATAACAGAAACTCCACTGTCTTGCCAGCTTCTTCTTGTTTCATGTTCACACACAGTACTCACTTTTGCAGTTCGTATCCTCCGTCGTTCAAACACTTTATCTTCTGGGATGTCTGTAGCTCCTCCTGAGAGACACAGACAAGAGAAAAGGTGCATAAACAATAAAATCAGTGCAAGTGTCCCTCATTTCCAAAGCCAAGGTCAGGAATAATGAGCAGAAATGCCCCAGCATAATTCAACTAGACCTGTTACAGCTGTCATGATGACAGTGAAATGTGTAAGCGAATGAAACGTGTGGATTGCGGCATCACATTTACAGTAGATGTGCTTGATGATTTCTGTCTGGATGCGGTTTGCAGCGTTGAGCATTAAAACCAATCTCACACGATTCTGTTGAGCTTATAATTGCAATGTCGAATGTGTTTTAATTCGTCACTGTGGAGAGCGTAGTGTGTGCTCACTGACTGAATTCTGCTCTCATCATCATAAACAACAAAGTGCAGAAAAGATGGAAGTAACAGATAGATTTTGCCGCTTCAGTGCTTCAGCTTCATGCTTTTTGTTTTTCCATGCTACAGCATATCAAGCTTTCTATTACTCAACATTATTACAATACTAAGAGCAATTATAATTTTTTTTTTTTCATTTATAGGCTATATTATGCAATTTTTGTGTAAATGCATGTACATGAGTAGCATTAAACAATCTGTGCAAATAAACATAAATGCATGTTGGATACAAATGATGTTCCACCTTTGCATTATAAAGATGGCTTTTGTTGAAGAAAATTTGGTTTGATTTGAAAATTTGATTTGTAACTGTAACAGAACAACAACACCTGGACTCTGTTTTAATCATTCTCGGGGACTTTAATAAAGCAAATCTCTCCCGTGAACTGCCAAATACAGACAGCATGTTACATGTCCAACCAGAGACAGTAATATACTGGACCACTGTTACACCACAATAAAGAATGCATATCACTCTGTTCCACGAGCAGCTTTGGGGCTCTCTGATCACTGTTTGGTTCATCTTATACCGACCTACAGGCAGAAACTGAAATCAGCCAAACCTGTATTAAGGACTGTAAAAAGATGGACTAATGAAGCAGAGCAGGATTTAAAAGCTTGTTTTGACCTCACTGATTGGAGTGTTTTTGAAGCTGCTGCCACCGATCTGGACGAGCTCTCAGAGACTGTAACATCTTATATCAGGTTCTGTGAAGACATGTGCATCCCTACAAGGACTAATTTAACATTCAATAATGATAAGCCAAGGTTTACAGCAAAACTTCGTCATCTTCGTCAGGCCAAAGAAGATGCTTACAGGAAGGGGGACAATGTCTTGTATAAACAGGCTAAATACACACTGGAAAAGGAGATCAGAGTGGCAAAGAGGAATTATTCTGAAAAAATAAGGATTCAATTCTCTTCCATTGACTCAGCATCAGTGTGGAAAAGTCTGAAAGAAATCACCAACTACAAGACACCATCCCCCAGCACTGTGGAGAATCAACAACTGGCAGACGATCTGAATGAGTTCTACTGCAGGTTTGAAAAAACACCCCACACCCAAACACCTCTCCACACAACCATTCACAACTCCAGCAACCCCCCTCTCCCCCACAACTCTAATTCAGATCAGTGAAGAGGAGGTGCGCCAGGTCTTCCGGAAGCAAAAAAGGAAAAAAGCACCAGGCCCAGAATGTGTTACACCAGCCTGTCTGAAATCCTGTGCTGACCAGCTGGCCCCCATCTTCACACAGATCTTCAACAGATCACTGGAGCTGTGCAAAGTCCCTTCATGCTTCAAATGCTCCACCATCATCCCCATCCCAAAGAAACCCAAAATCAAAGGATTTAATGATTACAGACCTGTTGCTTTAACGTCTGTGGTCATGAAGTCATTTGAAAAACTGGTGCTGGCCCACCTGAAGGACATCACTGGACCCTGGCTGGATCCTCTTCAGTTTGCCTACAAAACAAACAGGTCTGTGGACGATGCAGTAAAAATGGGACTGCATTATGTTCTGCAACAACTAGACAGACCAGGGACTTATGTGAGGATCCTGTTCGTGGACTTCAGCTCAGCCTTTAACACTATCATCCCAAACCTCCTCCTGACCAAACTAACTCAGCTCTCCGTGCCCACCTCCGTCTGTCAGTGGATCAACAGCTTCCTGACAGGCAGGCAGCAGCTAGTGAGGCTGGGAAAATACACATCCAGCACCTGTATAATCAGCACTGGAGCTCCTCAGGGCTGCGTCCTCTCCCCACTGCTCTTCTCCATGTACACCAACGACTGCACCTCTAAAGACCCTCTGTCAAGCTCCTGAAGTTTGCAGACGCCACCACACTCATCGGCCTCATTCAGGAACGTGACGAGTCTGCTTACAGACAGGAGATCGAGCAGCTGGCTGTCTGGTGCAGTATCAACAACCTGGAGCTCAACACGCTCAAAACAGTGGAGATGATCGTGGACTTCAGGAGAAACCCCCCTGCACTCCCCCCACTCACCATCATGGACAGCACTGTGACTGCAGTGGAGTCATTCAGGTTCCTGGGCACCACAATCTCTCAGGACCTGAAGTGGGACACTCACATAGACTCCATTGTGAAAAAGGCCCAGCAGAGGTTGCACTTCCTTCGCCAACTGAGGAAATTCAACCTGCAACAGGAGCTGCTGAAACAGTTCTACTCCGCCATCATTGAATCTGTCCTCTGCACTTCTATAACTGTCTGGTTCAGCTCAGCTACCAAATCTGACCTCAGAAGACTTCAGAGGGTAGTCCGGACTGCTGAGCGAATCATTGGTACAACCCTCCCTTCTCTCCAAGAACTGTACTCATCCAGAGTGAGCAAAAGGGCTAGCAGAATCACTCTGGACCCCTCACATCCAACACACTCCCTCTTTGAACTGTTGCCATCTGGTCGACGCTACAGAGCACTGAGCACCAGAACGACCAGACACAGGAACAGTTTCTTCCCTCAGGCCATCCATCTCTTGAACACTTGACAATAACTGTGGAACACACACTATTTATTCACTCATACACTTATTTATCTAACACACACACTCAGTCTACATTTCAATTTGCACATAATATACCTGTACATACAATTGTCGATTTGTATATTTTTATTCCGTATTTACTTGTGTTTTTGTTTTATTTTTTTTTTTTTTATTTTTTATTTGAGTGTTTTTGTTCTGTCACTGTTATTCGTTACACTGTGGAAGCTTCTGTCACGAAAACAAATTCCTCGTATGTGTAAACATACCTGGCAAAAGTCATTTGATTCTGATTCTGATTCTATATATGCACCGATTCTCTAGATGAGTGCCTATGAGCTCCACTGGAGGGCACCCATCCTGTACCTTTACCACTCACCCAGACCCATTTTTAAATTTTGTTTTTTTTTTTTCTTTATTAATTTCCCATAATTCTTTGCCCGGACTCATCATTAATTGCAATCAGCTGTCTCTCATCACCTCATCAGTCTCACACTATAAGAATGGCACACACACAACACCACACACACACACTCAAAGCGCTGGCTGATTGAATGTTGTTAGTTCCCGCGTGTTCTTTTTTTTCGACTTCATTTTGCCTTGCTTGTTTTTGACTCTGGATTGTTTCCTTGATTCTGATTGTTGTTGCCTGCTCTGACCGTTGCCTGTTATCTGGATTACTCTTTTGCCCCTGCCTCGGATATTACTGTTTGCTGTTACTGGACCCTGCCTGTTCTGACCATGCTCTTAATAATAAAGCCTTGCATGTGCGTCCTACTCCGTCACAACGCCTCCCTCGTTACAATATAGTATAGTGGTTGATTAAATTTGACATAATATTTGGCAAAAAATATATATATTTAATAAGGCAACTATAACATTTGAAAATGCCAAATGCCTCAGAAAATCAAATGCCCCTTAATGGAAAAGTTAATTTCTGACCCTGCTTATGTTACATGTTGTTTTGTTGTTTGTTTTTGTGATAAAGCCCAGTACTCCCTGTATTAGGAGACAGAAGCACATAAAATATACTGGACTAACACAGGAAACTGAGGGCTTAAACAGACAGAGGAGTGTAATCAAGGTACATCAAAACAGGTGTGAGAACCTATTAACTACATGGAGAAACGAGAAACTGAAACAGGCAAGAAAATGAAATCAAAACAGACCCCACGTGACCGCCTAGAGCTCAGATAAACTGCATTCTGCATTATTCTGCCACCTGATGTAACGAAGGAATATCGCTAATCAGTTAAGAGCACAAATGCGAACACGGTTTACCACAATCTGCCGTACTTTACTGAGCCCAGAGCATCATTCAGACCTGATGGCCTCAGTGAAATGTTGAATGTGCTCTAGACTTCATCTCACGCACATGACGTGACATTTGGTAAATTACTGCTGTATACAAACAGCTATTTTACATAAAATTCTGTTTATCGCCTGACAGTAATAGCACACCATTAATTGCAGTAGGCAAACAGTGCTGAGTTCTGTGAATAAGGCACGATCTGTAATGAGCCTAAAATAAATGAGACTTGTTGTGTTGAAAAAAATGCCAGTGACTTTATTAATGCTAATGGCACAGCACTGTTTCAGAGTATTAGCCTGCTAGCGCCATTAAACGAGATTTCAGATGGTTAGTGAATAAAATGCATGATTTTTGTGCTGAAATACCACGCACAAAACTGCCAGAGCTGCTGCGATTCATTCACAGTTTAGTGTTCTCAAGTCTTTCTATGTCATCCTGTATCAATTACAGGAGAAGATACTGATATTGTTAAGAATCAAGATCTTCAGGTGAACATAACAAGCTAAAAGCAGTTGAATATCTGCTCTCTGTCAGTGACGTGGTTGGTTGCTCAGTGGTGTCATTAGTTTGTGTAGTTGTGAAGCAGCTTCTGTCTCTGTGTCAGCATGAATGGCCACTAATTGTGCCAAACTCAACCTCGAATCCGCCACAACACACTGCAGAGACGCCATCACTCCACATACACTGTGCCAAGATGTGAGTTCTCGTCTCATACCTGCGAACAGGAACCGTGTTTCTTGTCCTTTCATATCAGCCTCTCTGTCTGGATGTCTGGGTGGCACTGAAGGAACGACAGTACAGCAGCTCCGTTCCAAACCCTAGTGAGCTGCCTAACTAGACAGCATCTGAACACATCATCCCTGCATGAAGCTCCTCCACACACCAACATTAGTGCCAAAACTCACACAAATCTACAGTACACAAAATAAATGTATTTATTCAGCAAGGATGCAAACTGATCAAAAGTGACAGTAAAGAAATTTATAATGTTACAGTGATTTTATTGAAATAAATGCGTTCTTTTGAAGGTTCGATTATCTGTGAACGAAAATAAAATGTATCACGGTTACCACAAAAATAATAAGCAGCACCTCTGTTTTCAACATTGATAATAATCAGCAATGTTTCTCGAGCAGCAGATCAGCATATTCTACTGATTTCTGAAGGATCATGTGACACTGCAGACTGGAATAATGATCCTGAAAATTCAGCTTTGCATCACAGAAATACATTACAGTTTAACAGAGATTCACAGAGAGAAAAAACTTTTTAACGGTAGACTATTTCAAATATTACTGTTTGTGTGGATTTTTATCAATAAAGCAGCAAATAAATAACGTTTGAGTATGAAAGCCAAAACACCTTTAAATTCTCTTTTAAGAATTTACAAAATAATTGTTTTAATTCTCCTTAAAAAAAGGTCCTTTAAGCAGGATTAAAAAATATAATAATAATAATATTAATAAATTTGAAAAAGGCCCAATATTATCAAACCAACCATTTTGCCTTCCTGCTTAATCAAAAATAACATGTGAAGTCACCTGTTATTTTGCCATCCATTTGTGCAGTTTGTATGAGTATGAATGTAGCATTATGCTAATGTAGAACTCAAATCAACTGTGTTGACTGTGTTGTGTCGAAAGCTTCACATCTGTGTGTGTATGTGCGTGTGTGTATTAATAGAGTTGCATTACATTTCAGAGAACGGGGTGGATTGCAGGTTTGGATCAGGGTAAGATTCAGATGTCACACTGAGTGTGAAGAGTGTGATAATGAGCCTGTGTGTTTACAGACGTACGGTCAGACCAGAGCCGCAGTGTTCCTCGCTCACACAAACAACCAAAGAACCAGGAAATAAAACACTATGCTTTGCATAATTTAGTGTGCAAGTGAACAGCAAATCTATATTCATTTTGGGTTTTGCAAATCCAAGCAGACTGCATTGATTAAAGAGGAAAACTACATGAGCGATTATGTGTGTGTTGGGGTGTGGTGTGTGTGTGTTTGTGTGTGTGCGCGTGTGGTGTGTGTGTGTGTGTGTGATAGAGTCACTGTGGTGTGATGGTGACCCTTTCTAAAGCAGAACAGACTCTGAAGGTGAGTGAGGGAGAGATGAAAACAGGTGTGTGTGTGTGTGCGTGTTTGTGTGTGTGTGTGTGTGTGTGTGTGTGCGTGTGGTTGTGTGTGTGTGTGCCTATGCGTGCGTGCGTGTGTGTGTGTGTCTGAGAGATCTCGGGCTGTACGGTATTAAACTGGACACTAGCCAGCTACACATACAGAGAAAAAGAGAGAGAGATAGGAGGGTCAGAGATGAAGAACAACAGCAGTACAAACTAGATTTTGCCTTCTGATTTCCATTCAGTGTTGATGTTCTGAAGAAAATACAAATGCAATACAAATCATGAAAAAAAATAATGCATTGAAATGATTAATGTGTTTAATGCAGCGCTCTGTCCGTCATCTTACACTGATGCAGAGTCTGATGATCATGATGCAGGACGACTGACTGACTGACTAAATGACTGAAGGAGTCTATTAGAATGCAGTTATATGAGCCTAAAATTCAAGATATGAGGGCAAAAATCACCCTCTTATATTTATATCATATGATCTAGTTTAGTAATATCACACCAGCAAGAGTGGTGTTCCCCCAATATCTACACCACTGCAAATGTGACATAAATTTTTTTTTTTGACAGTTCATTAAACAATACGTTAATATTTTGTTTTTTAGACACAATTTTGTCTGTTTTAGTTCAGTTACACAAATGAAAATAATTCCAATCAAAACCTCAACAGAACTGCTGAGCATCTCTGATCAACACACAGCAGTGATTCATAACTGAATGAATCCACAGTTTTGAACGAATCGAGTTAGGCAATGAGTCACTGACTCATTACAAAAGGCCGCACTTGATTCGTTTCTGAAGGAATAGCTGTTGAACAAATCAGTTGAATTAATGATTCAATGACTCATTAAGACAGTGACTTACTGCCACCTACTGGAGCTTTTAGTTTCATATTGAGAGTGGTACAATATTTCATTAAAAAAAAAAACATTTCATATTTCAATATTCATCAATCATTATTATTGCCACATTTAAGCCTTAAAATGTTATGTGTATTAAATACTATGTTGAAGCAAAATATTAATTTCTAAAGCTTCTTTTTGTAATGTCTATTTAAGGATTTTCTCATTTAACAGAAAAAAAGAGTTCTAATGATCTTTTCTCAGCCCATTCAAATATGTGATTAATTTGTGATTAATTATATTCATAAATCTACATATCATGTAATTAATTAGATTTAAAATTGTAATCGACTGACAGCACTATCTAATAGAACCCTGTGTAAACACAGTCACTTGAGCAATTAATTTCTTCTCTTGTATATTAGTGACAAACAGAGTCATGAGTCAGTCTCCATCTCTCACTGAAACATGAAGACATGTTGTGTTAACTGTTGTAGTCTGTATAGTGTTCATGTTGAACTGTTTAATTGAGCAACATACTGTACAGGTAAAATCATGTTTAACATCTCAGTGATGTAGAATTTGAAGAAATCTTGTTTTCCTACACAGTACTTAAGAGAATAACAGAATGGAAACAGATTAACGTCAGGTTTGTGAAGGGCTCAGCACATAAACACCAGCAGCTGGCTTAACTCATTTAATAAACGCTGTTAACAACAGCCAAGAGCAGCACTGAACAAACATCAGTCAACACATGACGACAGATGCTCAATCATCCCTAACCAGCCAACATTAACGATCTGCTCTTCTGATTGTTCGGCCTCTGATCAGAACAGATTTGGAGTGACATCACTGTACAGCAAAGACTGAGCTAATGAATATTCACCAACACTGCTAATGATTGATATTCATTAGCCAAGCCTTCACCTTGATACGATTCATAAACATATCTGTGGCATTTTCACATCTGTCATTTTCCTATAGGACTTATACATTACAGTAGGGATGTAACGATTGCTGGTTTGACGATAAATCGTGATAAAACACACCACGGTTAGTATTACCGTCTCATATTTTAATTATCACTATAACCGAATTCGATTACCGCGATTTGAACAACTAAGGATAAATAAATACTATCCAGCATAAAGCAGAGATTTAAGTAACAGCACAGCACGCAGAGTAGTGTTGTTGTTCTGTGAAAACAAGTAACACAGTAGTACAGTAGCGTAATTCTGCTGTGCAAAATAAGCACCACCTGCTGTCGAGAGTGGATTTACAGGGACTCCATTAACATTCAGTCTGTGTGCAGCTCTGCGTCTGGACAAAAAAAATGACCTGGATTTTGATGACTTGCTGTAAATTTTGGAACCAGTTGATGAAAAACAGCTTAGATTCTCCACATTTTAAACAATTTAAGATAATTAGATAATCAGATAACGAGAGCAGATCAAAACTTATAATTATTTTTAGTAAGTTACATTTTGAGGGGGTTTTGAAACCCTTTTTCATAATTGGTAATATATTGTTTAGTGTGTATGCAAACAAAAAGTCATTTTATTGTTAGCTTATGTGAAAGAATCTCATATCATTACATCATTACATTACAGTCTTTTTGATTATTCATACAATTTTGTCAATTCTGTGAATTTCACGCATTATACAGTGAATTTCCATTTATGAACTGGATTCTAACTTGACTGCATCATGAAAAATCATAAGCCCGAATACACGCACCCACAAAAGAGGCCCTTATATACAGCAGGAGTGTCCAAAACTGGGTCATGGAGGGCGGTGCTTGAAAGTTTATACTGTGTCTAGTAAGGCTTGATTAGCTGGCTTCAGGTGTGTTATTTAGGGTGGCGCTAAACCTAGGGACAAGTGGCTGCTTCGCTCACTCCCACAGTTTGGAGCGTTACAGCACACAGGGGGGGGCAGAGGTCCTGCAGCTGCAAAATGATCCACTAAACGATGAGGCCACAGGCCAGACATCAGCCAACGTCCAGTAAATCTGAAACAACATCACAGTGAAGAGCGGAAGCCACAAACCATTAAAACAAGAGTCAGGACTTTAACAGATTCCTGGCGATCTGAACCTGAGACACTGCAGGACCGCGAGGTATGCAGGGTGTTGTGTGTGGGGTGTGTTGGGGTGTGTGTGAGATCGTGTGTAAAGCCTATGGGTGCCACAAGAATCTGGTCTAAGCCCTTGGCTATTTTCAATATAATGGTGACACCTTGGTGTATTATTAGGCAACACAGGATTAGTTAACCTTGTTATGCGTGATGATACTCAAACCTATACATTTCAACAAAAGACCAGATGAAACTCTCTGTTTTTAAAGTTGTAAAAGATTGGGCGACCAATCATTTTCTCATATTAAATTTGAATAAGATAGAGAAGACAGAGATATTACTTACTGGAACAAAAACCATACACAGAATCTTGCAAATTCTTGGCTGATGATATTTGAAAAATGCCAAATATCAGTCGATATATCGGCCTTGTCACTATATTGGTTGACTGCTACGCATCACACCAACAGCTGTGTGTATGTAGCGTGGAGGAGGAGAAATGTTGTGGATGACTCGGTGTGACTGACAGCAGGAGCAGAGAGGGAATATGATGCAGAATGTTTGGTGTTGTTTGCTCTGGTTTCTTTTGTTCCGTCTTATGATGTGAAATAACGTCTCTTATAGCCCCATTAAAGATATCTGGGCCGCAGGGATAAGGCTTACTACCACTGATGATCACAGTTCACACAATAAACAACCAAGCAAAATCAGAAACACACACAAAACACACACACACAAACACTGGTATCGTATCATTATGGGTCATTCCATAGGCGAATGATTTTTTACTACTAAAAAGATGTTTTTTATCCCTTCTCTAACTTATTTCTAACTTCATGCAATGGATTGTATTGTTAAATGAGATTTAATCTAAACCAGAAAGATTAAGTATAACAGATTAAGTATAATTTGTTTAAAACTGGAGTGGACTTCAAATGGTAGCTACGTTTAATTGGACTAGTAGAACCAGTCCGAATGTAAAAAATAAAACAAGTAACAGGTAAGCACACCAGTCGGAATGAATTGGCAAAGTCCAATTGAAATTGTAAGGGCTGGTTTCAATCTTTTCTAATCTGTTCAATAGGATATGCAAACACTTGATCAGATTGAGAACTAAAACTGGAAAGTTCTGCATGGTGCAATGAATTAAAGGGTCATATGATGCGATTTCAGTTTTCCTTTCTCTTTGGAGTGTTAAAGCTGTTCGTCAATAGCTAAGATCCTTAAAGTTGCAAAGACTAAAGTCTAAACCCAAAGAGATATTCTTTATAAAAGCTAAGACTCGTCCACGCCCCCCTAAAACTGCTCGTTCTAACACGCCCCCACATGTCTACATCACTATGTGGGAAGATTTGCATAACACCGCCCAAATGTTCACGCAAAGAAAGAAGGCGTAACTTTTATTCTCGATGTAGTATTGTTGCCGCCGCCATGTTGCGGAGACGCTGTGTGCTTCGTTGTGAAAGAAAAACTACTTTGTTTGGCCTTCCAAAAAATGGACACGACTAGAAATCAGTGTTAAGTTGTATTTACAACACTGTTCCAGAACAGTTCAACCAAAATATTCAGATGTGAGCAACGCATTTTACGAAGGACGAGGAATGTTTCCTTGGAGAGTAGACTACAATGGCAGTGTTCCAGTGACTTCAGTTCCCCTGTTTCCCCTTCGGCGCGCATGCTGAACCTATACAGTCTATGATGCTGACAAACAATGCTGACTCACAGCCTGTAAAGTATGCTTTAATATTTAAAGGATTTTCCACTGATGATTCAAACACGAGTTTTGCGCAGTGTAGAGTAGTGCTTGTTGTTTGTCGTTTCTCCTATCAAATATGCAGACTTGGTTTTATGTTTACGTGGCGCGATATGCGATGCGTAAAAAGACAGTATAAGTCAGTATAATCAGTAATTATGTCCCCACTGAATGCAACAAATGCCTCGTTTATAATGGTTCTTAATGTTTTTGTCTCGTCGCTCCAGCCAGACACAGCATCACAGTGAACGCTTGCGGATGCGGCCACTAACACGCACTGGATAGCTGGCCAAATAGAAACCTCGCTTTTCAGACCGATGAGCTTTGTAAAAATCGACGTGATACTGTTAGTGGATATTTGATATTACATTGAAGTTTCAAATATTTCATTGCAATGTCTCCTTACAAATATCATTAAATATTACAAAAATATATTTCATTATAATGACCGTCGACACATCGAAAGGAAAGGAACAATAGAAGCTAATTATTGAAATTACATATAAAGATATGAAGTCCTGCGTAAGCGGGGTCAAAATTCACGTTCACTTCTACAAGGTAACTAATTGCATTAAATGTAAACTTAAACTATAATACATTTTTCTTTAATTGCTATTAACATGCAATCAAGTGTCTGAAAACATAACCTTTAGTGCTCACCTACGTATATTCTTTTAAATTATATTAGTTCTGTACTAGTACTGTTTTTAAACTATTCTAAAGTGTACTTCTTTCCAGCAGGTGATCCAGAGGTGTGACAGCACAGAACGGCAGACCGCTGTGATCAGTGTGGAGACTCTGGCAGACGTCCTCGCAGACAGCAGTGAGGATTGAGGTCATGCCTGACCAGATCTTTGTCCCGACACCTGAGAGAAAGGTGTCAGGAGCAGAACACGGGCTTGAGATCTGCCTTCACGCGTCTCACTGAGGCCTTTCACACAGTCACTGCGAGGGTGAGAGGCAGATCCAATCGGGTCAGACAGGCAGAGAAAACTCAAAGAAAGACTTCCAGATGCCTTTCACATTCACACTGCACTCTTAAAAATAAAGATTCAAAAAGGGGGTTTTCATAGCGATGCCAAAGAAGAACCAGTTTTGGTTTCCCAAAGAGCCTTTCAGTGAACAGTTCTTAAAAGAACCATTTTTTCTTAGTGTGAAGAACACTTTAATAATCTAAAGAACCTTTTGTGGAATGAAAAGATTCCGTGGATGGTAAAGGTTCTTTGTGGAACCATTGATGCCAATAAAGAACCTTTATTTTTAAGTGTGTGTGGTCAAATACAGTTGTGTCCTCACTTTAAGCTCTTGAGGCATTTCAGCATCTGGTAAACAAAGCAAAGGTCAACAATAATACAGATGACACAGATTGATCATTTCATACTGATCTCAAGCATGTGCTGATGATGATGATGATGTGTGTACTGAACTCCAACAGCTCACTGTGAAGAACTAGCAGTGTGATTGGTCGGGCATGTCATTGTTTGCCTTCATTAATGAGAGAGTTATTTTCTCACTTATTCCCCATGAGGCATTGCACACGCTTTAATATTTCTCTTCTGATAATGTCAGATGACGTCTTTGTTGTTTCAAATCATGTCTGCAAATATGATGTGCGACACAAAGGCCTGTTTTTCATTTGGTTTGTAAAAGCATCCCTAAAACACACTGCCCTGTTATCTGTTCCATTACCGTTTAACATTATGTTTAATTTTCCCCTGAACAATTTTCTCCTGAGTTCATTTGCACATTCATATTCTTTGTAAAACTGTAGGACAGATAGATGTGGATCAGCTGAGAGTCAGCCGATGCAAGCTTGACTCACGTGACCTGCAAGAAATACCACTTTGCGCTTGATTTGTTTATCAGAAATAAATATTTGTTTACAAATTTTTGATGATGGCACTTTTTTGTCCACTTTTTTTCGTGGTCACATTAAAATAATGCAATAGTGCAAAATAGTAGCAAAAAAATAAAAAATAACAACAAAAGATAATATTATTGCTAAATCTTTTTTTTTTGCTTCACACTTTTCACACAGTGGCTCTTTGGGCATGGATTGAACCATGATAAAAAAATCTCTGAAAAAAGTAGATGTGTGTCAATCTACATGGTAATAGTATTAATTTAATCCCAAATTTTTCCCAGACATGAAAATATCCAAATCATATCAGTAGCCGTTTAAAATCCAATTTTAAATAGTCGAATGTTATTACTTTATTAATTTCAGGGTTTGTACAACCTTTTGAGAGAGAAATTCAAGCAATTTTCAATGGCTTTCAAGCATTTCACACAACTGTTTCCAGCACTTCAAAGCTCCTAAATGATCCAACTTAAGTGTTATTTTCAGTGGGACGACCAACATATACCTGCGGTGAACAAACACTCGTGCAGTCAATATTGTGACCATTAAAACCGTTAATCATTCTGTGACCACACTCAACAAAACAGAATAATTGTAAATTCATGTATCAATACTAGACACCTTAAGTGATATCATGTACCAAGAATCAGTGAATCACGTAACACTGCACATATTTAATCGAGACCCTTTATTTTTTCCCATATTTGCAGGAAATGCACTACAACACCAGTCAGAAAGATTTTTAGAGCTTTATTAAATGAAAAAAAAAAACCCTTCTTTACGGTCAGGTGTGACTGGTGGGATTGAATGGGTAACAGAGAAACACATATCTGATCTCAGATTAAAGAGTGATGCCTTGTGAACTGATGGAGACATCAGGCTGCTGAGAGAGCAAAAAACAAACATTGAATCGTGCATGTCAGCTGTTTTTCTTTGTTCTGTCTGTGGCTCGTTGATGGATAGGACAGTGAATATGAATATAGATTGGATGAGCTTGTTTATTTCAGTGGAGGATTCATCAGGAGTGATCCCTAATGTGCGATATGCAGATCTGCCTGATGTTTCTGACAGCATGGCCCATTCGCAATCGTACAGTGAAGGTTATCTCCTCTACACTCACAAAACACTGAGCCTGTGTTTGATCCATCCACACCCAGGCAAAATGCAATAAAGACAAATCAAATTCCCTTATTTCCCAAGTGCCTTCATTTATTTGGTGCAGAACTGAGGTCCAGTTATTTAAAGGTTAGCACTGCACATTCAAGATCTCTTTCTTAATGTAAAACTACAAGCGTAATTAGAATTGACCATAAGCATTGATTTTCCCAGTGCGGTGATATTTCCAATAGTCCTGTACCACAGAAACCTCTAGATGTTTCTCTAAGCTGACCTGCACTATGAGCAGCGGTGTAGAAGTATTCGAAAAACTACATGAGTGAAACCTTTACTTAATTAAAAGCCCAAGTACATAACCAAAAACATAATTCAGTGGAAGTACAAAACTACAGCTTTAAATGATATGCATTAAAAGTAGAAGTAACCTCGCAAAAATAAAAACAAGAGAAAGGAGATTGTTGTTTAATCATCGTGAATCATTTTCTCAATGCAAAGTGAATGAGTTGCATGTGTTTTCTCAAACAAGCACTGTATGGAGCAATTAAATAACTGCAAGTATCCAGAGTGAAGAACAAAAATACTTAAAATCATATTCATCAAAATCATCAGTATTTTACACCTCTGTCTGTGAGATCAGATATACTGTAGAGTTTATGGAAATTAATTATCATGACGACACACAACAAGCTGCAAGGAGCAGCTTTTAGTGTGGCATGACATCAATAACAATACAACAATACACATTATACCCAGACAAAACATTCACAGAACTGTGCCCCCCCCCCCACTAATTTCCAGAAGGTGTGAAGTATATAGAGTATAATGTGCTTAATGAATACAAAGTTCTTTGGGATCCCTTTATTTTCACTTTCTCCTAATTCCAATTATTTACTTTAAGGCTGTTATAGGTCAATATATAAAATTAATACAAGCATCCAAACTGGGACACAGTTCGTGTAAAGAGAACCAACTATCACAATTACACTCATGTGATCCTTGAATAAACAGACCCAAAGTGTCACTGCAGTGGCATTCTTCCTTCACCTTGTCTTTTTTCTCTGCTTTTCTTAGTTGAGTCAATGACAAAAGGAAGGCAGTCAAGCAGCACTGCTCTCAGTATTTTCAGTTTGATTCTGAAATGCTGTGGTTAGCAGAGGGGACATCCGTCCTCAGTCTGCTGGAACTGTCCATTGCCTTCAAAACTCCTCCTGTCTACATTCTCTGAACTGGACACTACAGAAACTGCACTGCACTGGTTTGAGACCTAGAGGAATAAGGTCTAAACTAACGGGGTACCACAGGGTTTAGTGCTTGGTCCTCTACTATTATACTCCCTTAGTCAAGACGGAGCTCCTTGTCCTCTCAGCCAGCCAGCAATTCAAGAAAACATCACATCATCATCGTTGTCCACAACACTAATCCATTCTTTAAGTTTGTGTTGCAGTATTTCTCAGATTGTTTACATTGTTTTCAAGGCCATCACCAAAAATCACAGTGCCTGTGTATTATTGACAGTGGATGAGACACTTATTGTAATGGTGTATGCTCAGCCAATTATGTACAAATGCACACTGGGTTCAAGCACTTTCCACTTTCTTCACCTGTGAAATTTCACAACTGTGACTTAACTTTTTTCACGCCAACGTTTTTGAAAAAAGTTGCCATCCACTGCCAGCATTTTTGGTGATTTTCACTCGCTAAAACTTCTGGCCCCCGAATATTGTGTCGTATGGAAAATGGGCAAATAAGAAGAAAAATAAGTAGCATCAACAATAAAGAAGCGAGCCAATACTTTTTTTTTTTTTTACTTCCAGAATTTTCTCAACACTTGAATCGTACGTTCATAAAAAGCAACATTTGAGCAAAAAGCAGAGAAAATCATGTTTTTATCAAAGACTACATCTGGATCATATTCAGTTCTATGATCAAAGCATAGATGCAGTAGATTGCTTCCATCAACACCCCTAAAGCTTGCACAGTCCTTTACCTCTTCCTGGATCGACATTTCACTCAGTAACATTAGACAGTTTTCATTTTGCGCTGACTCGCGGTGATGATTATTGTTCATATGTATATGCTTACATATGAGGCTAGCTCATTTATGTGTCTTCCTTACCTGTGTTTTGATATGATCAGAAGATGTGTAATAGTGCCCCCTAGTGTATAACAGTGAAAACACGGAAACACTGAAAATTTCATGTTTGGCGGGGAAGTGTTGTCCATGATAATGGAAAATTCTGTGTTTGGTGGGAAAGAGCTAAGAATGATGTCAACAGTGGAGGCATGGTATGACAACAAACTTTTCTAAAAGTGGGGGAACATGTCCCCACTCCCCAGTTATAATTTTGTTTGTGTCAGTTCTTTCTAAATACTCTTTTTGTGAAGTTTATTTGGTTTCATGGTATTTGTGTTCATGTTTCCTGTGTTTGGTTCCTGTTTCCTCAATTCCCTTGGTTACTAACTCGCCCTGGTTTGTTTGTACAGTTACCAGCTGAGTTCACCTTTGTCTAGTTTAACCCTGTGTATATATTGTCCTGTGTTTTTATCTTGAGTTGACGGTTGTTGTCTGTGCATGTTTTTGTAAAACTGCTGTCTTTTCTGATTGTCTTTTTCAATAATCGAGTGGATTATTCAATAAAACTGCTGAAAGCTACAATAATGACAAAATGATATTATAGCCCTGGTAGAACATATTTTTAACATCAATGAATCAACCTAAATACATTAGGTTACATCAACAAAATGCAATATAAGGATTAGAATGGAAGGTACCGTAATAGTTGCAACTTGTCACTCTTCACAGCGTGCATGGATGATGGTGATGTGTGAGTTACTGCTAGAGGCCTTGTTTATTCAGAATGATGCACCGAGCAGCACCAGTATAAATATGTCTGAAACGCGCCATAAAGTTACCATCCATCAGCTGACTTCATTACAGTATACCTGCTAGAAAACATCACAAAGTACTGTTCACTAGGTTTCTGAGTTAGTGAAGTGCTTTAAAATCACTAAATATAGATGCCTCTTTTAATGACTTTTTTTTACTTCAAATGTTATATTAGTTGTTTTTAGTGTACAGTTGTATTTAATGTTCCGTAAGTTAATAATATTGATGCTACACCAATTAAGATCTTCATTTTTTTATGAAATAAACAAATTAGTCAATTTTGTTAGCTACGTTTTTTATTAGTAGCTTGTATTGCAGCTAATAAGATGCCTAGCATGACTGTAGCTTCGGCATTAAATTATTAGTAACTTGTAGCTTGAGAAGCTCCAGTTTGACAAATGCAGAAATACCACTGCTATGTTTTCAAGTGCATTAATCAACAATTCAGTGTGATCTACATCCTCACCTGCAGGAGCCCTGGAGGAGACCTGCAAAGTCAAATATCATCGCAAACTCAAGCAACAATACACGAGCGCATTCTCCCTGCAGAATCCCACAGCGGGACGGAGACAGATGCATTATTCAGCAGGAGGAGGTGTCTCTCTGCAGCTACTATACATATGCATGCGCTCGTGTTTGTTTTTCGGAAAGGGGGTCTTGTCAGTCTCTTTCCCAAATGTGCACCTTGAGACAGCAGGGGAATTATTCAGATGCTCCCGTTCTAGCAGAACTTAACCGAAACTCAAACTAAATCACGTAATCAGCAATCATGCATGAATATTTACAACACTCCGCTCAAATCCCAAACTTCAGCGAAATGTCATGGGTTTACCTGCTTCTGCTTATGATTGACAGGACAGAATGATCAGACTCCTTACATTTATGACTTCATTGGAATATTTCAGCGAACAACTATACACAAAGCATCACATGACATCAGAATACTAATATTATGACAGTTATATGGTATTTGCATGATACATATGGTGCTAAACATCTCCTTTAATGTTTGAATATTTGAGTTTGAAACAACACGAGAGGTAACTACACTTTTTTTTTTTTTTGGGGACCTATTCTTTACCACTTTACACCTTTCTTAAGATGGTCTTACACTGAATAAATAACCTGTATTTTAGTCTGCCTGACATCTAGTCATCTACATGCCTTACCCAATAAATGTCATACATGCATTACACATATTAAAGAGCAAGAAAAGATACATATTTCACTTCACCAACATACCTATAATTGAGTTTTCATTATATATCTTGTACGCCAACAAATTTCGTATCATACGCACGCGAAAACTGCATATCATATGCACACGAAAACTGCATATTATATGCACGCCAAAGTCAATTTTTTCGTATCAATACCACGAGTTTTAATTTTTATTTGGCGTACTATTTATACGCATTTTCATGAGACCGGGCTCCACAGGTGACAGATGCGAGTGTGTCTCTAATGGAGTTAGATACGCTGTCCCGTCTTATATTAATTGAGAGGCTATCTAGAATAACTGTGCTTTTATATATTCATTTGTGGCACTGCAAGACATGTGTACTCATCGTGAAGGCAAACTGGTGAAAATCATCTTGTTACTGATGCTAGTCTGTGATGAGTTCATAAAACAAGAGAGCAGTGAGAAGAGACCGACTGACCATTGATTTTATACAACATAAACATGAGGTTCATATTGTTTTGAAAGACAATATTGTCAGTACTGTCTGTTTTTGCACAGTTTTGCCAATGGAAATAGCTTCAATCGAAGCTACAGCCGAACTGTTGTGTGTCTCTGATCAACACACAGCGGTGATTCGTTATTGAATGAATCCACATTTATAAACGAACTGAGTGAGTCAATGATTCATCGTATGCATACTGCAGGGGGGGCGGGGGGGGGGCCACAGAGTAGTAGGTGTACGTCCGGTTGATTTTCTGCCTACCTCTTTGTAATGAGTATAAAGTGACTGTCAGGTGGGGACTACTTATTGTGGTGTCGCATACGGGTTTTTTGCCTACGTACATAGTAGAGAAGTATGCAATTTCAGATGCAGCCAGTCACTTGCTTCATTTCTGAATGAATCAGCCATTTGAACAAATCGGTTGAATGAATGATTCAATGACTCATTAAGACAGTGACTTACTGCCACCTATTTGAGCTTTTAGTTTCATATTTAGAGTATTATTTCATTAAAATAATGATATTTCAGTAATTAATACCCATTCATTATGATTATTTATGCAATGTTGAATCAAATACCTGTTTGGGTGATGTTTATTCACTGGGCATCCTCTCCAATATAAAACAGCTTAAATATTGCTTTTAGTATTCATATTTTGGTCCTACACCACTTGGATGTTACGTGTTCATTTGTTGATTACAAATTGATGTAATCCCTGGTGGGGCAGCACTCAGAATTGGATTACAAATTAACGAGTTGCGGCGAATGTGTAATTGCGAATTTGACAGTCTTAATTATTAGCCATCTGATTAACTCGTGCCTTAACTCTTTCTGTCTTTTTCTGGCTGTTTTGACTGCTTTAATGGCTCAAGTTGCTCAGCAGCCTGAAGTCCAATGAAAGCAAACATAGTGTCATCTGTAGTTCACATTCATATCTGCATCTTAAACACAGCCATAGGATCCAGCTCAAGCCCAGGAGACTCCACAACACATACTATACGCTTGTGTTACAGCCTCCCTTCTGCAGTGCTGGCGTTCAATTTCTGCAGTTTTATGTTTGAAAGGCTGTTTTACAGGCTAGTATATCACTAGAATGAAATGTTAGTGGCCGTCTAAAGCTGTCGGGCAAAGCAACATTACTATCACTCTCATAGTTTCATGCATTAAACCTACTAGTGCTAAACACTCCTTATACAGCACAGGGCATTTCATATTGCCATGTCTGCTGATTATGAGCGGCTCTGGGTTCGATTTTTCGTAAACCCACTCATAAATATGGCCAGTCATGGGTTGTGTTCTTTATATCTTGTTAGAATACAGTAGGGGTTTAAATGGGGTAATGACTGGATGGCACAGCACAAAACATTACAGACTAAAACGTGAAATACAGTAGAACTGCACCGTTTTCTTGCTTGTCTGTGCACATTTAACTCTACTAATGCACTTAAGGTCTGCTTTTCAGCCTCTACATGTGAATTATCCAATAACTAGATGATTTTCTGAATAATAACCTCATGATCATTATTTGCAGCAGGTTGTGAAACACAACAGCTGTGAACAGCAGACTAAAGAGCTTTCTCAATCAAATGCATCATTTAAATGCAATGTAACTGAGAAAAGACACTAGCTAGACACGACTGTCAGTGTGAAGGATCTCCAGAGAACCAGAGCGTCCTGTAGAGCACTATCTGCATGCTACACCAGCTTTATAACCAAACATGCATGTCTCCATAGCTCTTTTCTCCTAGACTTCACCTTGTGTTTATCACAGATAAGCAGTCACATTTAAATGAATTCTGACCATCCTGGCAAACAAAATGAATCTCCAATTTATTTGTTTACCTCATTAGAAGCTCTTAATGTAGCTGTTTGAGAGATAGCTTTCCAATATGCATGTAAATTACATCCCTTATTGCCATGGCCAACATGATGCTATCTGTGTAATTTGGTGCATCACGGTGAGGACAGACTGATGGGCTAATAACACTGCAGCTATATGCTTCCTGTGCCTGGAGGTGAGATCAACTCCAGAAGCAGTCACAAAGAGTGAAATCTGTTCTGAGAACGGCGGGCGGTACTGGAGAACGCTTCAAGACAGACACACGTTCACTCCAATGCAAGCAATTCACCGTGAAGGACACAAAGTGTGTGAGATCTGTAGGATTATGACACATACAGAAGTTGTTTATGTAAATGTTGAATATATTTGAATAGGTATGTGAAGACATCTGCGGCTTGGTGAACACATGGTCAGTGATGCCATCTGGACGAGTATGTCTGTGAAGCCTCACCTGTTGTTACAGTCAGCCTGAAGGACGAGCAGTATTTGCATAGAACCTACAGCTGGATGCTTAAAATGATGAACTGAAATTTTAAGGGATAATTCACCAAAACATGAGTTTACTCAACCTCATGCTGTCCCAGAAGTGAATCAGTGCCCAAATGATGATGCTACAAAAAGCAACACATTTACGTCACGCTTCACAACATGTGTGCATATTTACGTCAAGCATTAACTCGACCCTATAAGAAAGGCCATATGGTAGTTAACCAAAAGCAATGGTTTACAGTTTAAAAAGTTTAAAACATTGTCTGACAGCCTTGTGGGGAACATGCGACATATAGCGTAACTGTGCCTCTGGTCTTTTGCCGATCCCATTTCCACTCACACCACCCCATGCTTTCCCGTCTGTCCTGTACAATAGAGGCATAAAAGGCCAAAATTATAACTTTTAAAAAGTTTCAAATATTATTAATGTTTCACTTCAGAAGACATTGATTCATCCTGAGGTGGAGTGTGGTTTCTGTCATGAGGTGCTGTGGTACAACATTTTTCAGCACCCAGAACAAAGAAACAATGATCGACTTTTTAATTTTACCTATTTACCATTATCTTTCTAGTCCATTTAGCAACGATAGTCTTTTATCCAAGCGCTTACCCAATGTGTGGAATAGAAGCAATCAAACACTAACACAAGAGCAATGTACACATGTGGCTAACTAACCAAGTCTCAGTTAGCTTAAACTGCAGGTAACAATCGAGCAAGGGTTTTTATTTTATTATGATTATAAAAATAATACGATAGAATAGCAAAAGAATAGAGCAATCTATGTGTTAGAGGGGCCGTTTTCACTTGCTTTTGGTTAATTGGAGAATAAATAAAAAGAAAACAGACAGTAGAATCCAACAAGCATTAGAGAAGTCTAGTGTTTGTTTTTTTTAAACAAAAGCATTCAGGTAGAAAAAATCCCTTCATGATTGTTCATTACAAAGTAAAAGATTAATTGCTGGAACTACACAGCGTTCACATTAATTAAACATTAAGACAGACGCATTATACTAAGACCGACTGGGAGCATGGATCTACTCTAATTTCACACATCAGTATTTTTCCCCCAACGTTCCCAAATGGGGGGGGCGTTCACGTTAGGACATAACAGATTATGTTGCGTGAATCGCCTATTTATACTCAATTCTGTGTATACAGTATTGGATATTTACTGCTGCTCAAAGGGCCTCCGGGCTCTCTCTGATGCTCCTCAAGGCTTGGTGTGGGCTCTAATTGCGTACGACTCGCTCGGCACGGTTTGCGTTTCTACTGCAGTTCAGTACCGCTTTAGATTGGGCGGGATTATTCACATGTCCTTATAGTTGCATCGCCTCTATTGCCACGACTCCTGAAAAACTTTTTCATTCCGCGTCGCCCCATCAAACTCTCGCTGGATCCGCTCCTCTGCTATCAACGGGAGGAACGTCTGTTCTTCCGCAACAGTCAACAAAACTTTTTGGTTGTTAAAAAGGTGCGCTCGTTCAAAACAGTTGCGTTCGATCTTTCGCTGCCTGTGCTGATTTAAATCTAGCGGTTCTGTTGTGTTTGTGTCGCAAGTTCAGTGACGATTCTCTCCGGCCAATCCGTGATCAGCAGAGTTTACACGTCATGTTTTGGTAACGGTACGGTTCACTTGTAACCCCAACCGAGGTGGTACTAAAAAGTACCAGGTACTGTACCCAGTACTGTACTGTACCCCCCAAAAGTGAACCGTACCGAGTTGTACCATGCCGTACCGTGCAGTACCGTGCAGTGGAAAAGCACCATAATAAACCTTCCAGGACCACTGAAAGATCCCAGGAAGGAACATCAGTCTTCTGGGTCCGCACAGAAATTGAGAAACTAGCTTTTGGGATGTCTCAGTCCTCACAGAGGTACATGGAAAGCTGAAATAGCTTAGGGGGTAGCCCTGCTGAAAGGCCTGGACAGTGGAGATCTGTAGCAACTGGACAGTGGACTGGGTTCAGATGGCATTGCTCATACCACGACACAAAGTGATGCCAATGCAAGGCAATAATTTTCCCATTGAGACTCAGAATTGTCTCAATAACCTCAGTTGAGAGAATCTATGAGCTGGTCAGACCCACAGTTTCCAAATTTCCGGCTGGGGCTAGTAGATCGAGCCTGCACTTAAGACAGAAGGTAACTCTGGATAGAAATGTCCCAAGGAGATCCATCCAGGAGAGACATTAGATCTGAGAACCCAAACCAGACTGGCCAGAATGGAAGCTAACATACTAAAGCACATGTAAAGCACTTGATTTTAATTTTAACTGTAGTGTGTTATTCAATATTTGATTTAAAGTTGATGTTTTAAATGCACTAAATTGCAACTCCATAAATACCAATGTGTAGTTACACTTATATTTAAATGGATTATAAATGTTTACCATACGTGCTTTTTCAATGCTCTTTAACCATATTTCAAAGACAATAGAAGTAACTTTAAAAGAAGTCCTACTTAAGTGGGTCAAAAAAAAGCACTCTCAAGTTCAACTAACTGCATTTAATATAACTTTAAACTATAATATATTTCCATTCAAATCCCATTAATCTGGAAGACTGAAAACTGCACAAATCCATATCGAAACAGCCACAGTGTCACAACTCAACATGTCTGGAGCACAGTATTAACTGCTGCGCCACCATTGCAAATACAAGTTATCATACATTTGGCAACACTTAATATTCAGGTCCCAATTCTCACTATTACTAGTTGCTTATTTAGCATGCATATATCACATTGGCAGATTATTTAATACTTAGAGCACATATTTTTTTTTTTAAACAAAAAAAATGCTTATCGGCATGACCGTGTTTTAGATCCTTTCAAACCCGACCCATACCTTAAACTTAACAACCACATGACTACTATTCATGCAGGACTTAGTAAGTTTTTTTGAGGGAAACTCTTGTTCTTGCAAAGATTACCCTGGAGCACAAAACAAGTCATAACAAAATACAGCTATTTGAAATATCTGGAATCTGAGGGTGCATAAAAAAAATCTAAATATTGAGAAAATCATCTTTAAGTTGTCCAAATGAAGCCTTTAGCAATGCATATTACTAATCAACATTACGTTTGATATATTTACGGTAAGGAAATTACTAAATATATTCCATGGAACATGGTCTTTCTTAATATCCTATGATTTTTGTTGTCATAAAAAAAGTTGCTTTTTGCTACCAATAACCTTTGCCTACTTATGACTAGCTTTTGTGCTTCAGGGTCACATGTGTGCCTCCCTAATCTAAATTGTTATCATTATCATTTACTGTACTAATGAAAAATTTTGGTCTGTTCTACTGTAGGTGCTTAAGAACTGCTGTATATATTGCATGTACATACATCTGAAGTGAATTATTCAACAGCAACAACAACTGCTGCAACACAATCTTGAGCAAAATCAGTGACAGAAAATATCATTTCAAACATGCTTCAAATAAACTAAATTTGACCTCTGTCTCAATGGCCCTAAACAGCATCTGTGTTTCTGGTTCTTTCTGAGACCGAGGCAGACAGCATGAGGCAGGCAGCAGGGTGTATCGGTCTGAAGGCTGGGAACAGCCAGACAGAGACACAGAGATGAAAGCCTGCGGATGAAAAGATGGTGAAAGTGCTGAATTCAGATCAGCTCCACTCGGCCCTGAAGACCAAGATGAAGGTGGAGAAAGAACAGAGTGTTTAGAGCTCTCAGGAGTGTGCAGGAGATCATCATCACACTCCCCCTGTACTTCATCGCTCTCACACCCACAGAAGCTGAAGTCTCTCAGCCACATTCCTGCGGCGGATCAGAAGATCACGCTGGATTTGAAGAACGTGTTCTAGATGCAGGGTTTGTATAGATTTGATGAGAGTGAAATTTAAGCACTTTCAAGCAGTGGCACTTCTTGAAGAGCGAGGAGGCTGTTTATGATGAACTATAATAATTATAAACTGAATTAATATTATTCATTATTTGCTGCTCATTGCAAAGTTCTGGCTAATAAATGACTTTCAGGCAGGACAAATACTGTGACTGAAAGCTAAATGTTCAATAAATACATTATAAAACAGCTCAGAAGTAGACTAGAGTAAAATAAAATGCTATATGAATGGCAGGCCACAATTTTTTTTTTATATATATATATATATCATGTTTCCTTTTAAGTATGCATGAATAGTGTGTTGTAGAAATGATTGACGTTATTCCATGGTTGAGTTTCAGACATTCCAGACTGAGATACTACATACACTACCGTCCATAAAGCAAGGCCCAGACAAACGGTAGTGAACGACAGATGGTTTTATTGGTACAGGATGGGAGGATGAACGGGTGAGGTTAAGGCTCGTTAGTTTCACAATTGAATGATTCCAGGGTTCTAACCGAGTTTCTGAGGGACAGTGTCTGATGCTGGTTTCGTTGGAATCATGGAACGCTCCCAGGAGCCGTTGGAGGACGCGGGAGACCAGAAGGTAAGTCTTTCGATGAATATCCGGATGATAGTCCAGGGCATCCATAGATTGAACGGAGACCGGCCAGTGAGTGACTTGATGTTTGTGCATTTTGTAGTGTGGCTTGATGGGTGACAGCAGGTGTCGTTGTCAGAACTCAGGTGACTGTGATCAGTTGATTTATCCGGGCTGGGTGACATGCAGTGACTGTTATGATCCCTTCACTGATCCGAGTAAGACTTTTTTTTTTTTTTTTAAAGAATGTTTTCTTATGCTCAGCAAGGTTGTATCTATTTGATCAAAAATACAGAACATTTTTTTAATTTTGTGAAATATTATTGCAATTTAAAATAACAGTTTTATATTTTAATATACTTTAAAAATGTAATTTATTTCTGTGATGCGCAGCTGTATTTTCAGCATCATTACCACAGTCTTCAGTGTCACATGATCTTCATCTATCTTACTTCATGGAAATGCAATATACAATAGCAACATTAAGCACAGTGAACACAGATGACTGTCATACATCATCATATAACACTGAAATCATGCAGACAGTGAGAATGATGTGTGTGAACATTGATGCTGATAAAATGTCTTATATATGATGCTGAAACACTGCCTTATATAAACCTGCAAATGAATGTGACTGCTATTTGGGTCCAGTATGGTCCACATTAAAGGGATAGTTCACCCAAAACTGAAAACTCACCCTTATATCATTCCAAACCCTTGTTAATCTTTACAAATGACACTATTTTTAATGAAACCTGAGAGATTTCCATTGAAAGTCCACACAACCAAAACTCTGACACTTTAAAACGGTCATTAAAACATACACAATCTCTAATCGAGAATCCATGTTCTGACGGTTAAACAAGTTTGTTACACAAGCACTTTTTAGTGTGGCTGATGTGTGTGCATGTTAATCTGTGAATAAAACTCTACAATAAATGTGTTAACCACATAAAGCGACAGTGTCTCTTCAGAAGACCCGGATCAAGCTGTTGGATTCATGTGGATTAATTTCACACTCTATTTGTCAGGTCTCGGGTCTGATCACCTGTCTCTTGTTGTCTCTGTTTTTGTGTGTTGCGCGTGGCTTGTTTTGACAGCTCGCCACGTGATCATGTCAGCATGAATCGTGTCCCCGCCGCTCCTTGTTTCCCACCTGGTTCTGGTCATCTCATTAGCTTCTCCTTATAGCTCCTCGTGTTTCTCTGTCTGTTGTCAGATTGTTGTGATTATTCCCTTGCTCTGACTGTCCGTGTATTATCGCTCACCAGTTCTGTCTTGTCTCGTCCAGGCTCCAGTGCTCGTAGCTGCCTGTTTATTTTCCCGCACCTATCTGTGCGTTCAGAAACCCGTGGGCTCCCTTTGGCATCCGCCTACCCTGGGACTCTGCGGTCTTGTTGTTGGGCTTCTCAGCCTCTCGCTCGGATTATCGAGCTGCCCCTCCGGCTCCGTCTCCACTACTTCTGTTGCGGCTTGTTCCAGCCACTGCTCTCCACCCATCGGTGTGGTTGGGGATTCAACGTCCACACTAACTGTCCGCGAAGGTGCTTATTGCCCGCGGTGATAATCTCTGCACAATAAAGCACCTGTTGAACCCGCACCTGAATCCAGCCTCGTTTTCCGTGACACTATTTGTGTGCTTTTTAATGTGTGTAAGTTTTGATTGCATAGACTTTCAGTGGACAGACAAAAAGGATGAGAGACTATTAAAAGTAACTTCATTTGTGAAGATAAATCACAGTCTTATGGAATTGGAACAACATTTTTGAGAGAACATTCCCTTTTAAGTTTAGTGACCACACCAGATTCACTTAGAGATGTTTAAATTACTAAATGAAACTGGATTCTTTCGTTTTCTGAATAAAATGTTGTTGTTGACCAGTGCGGAACTCAAGAGTCATAATGCTAGTGTTCAGAACATCAGAACGTTTTTGGTTGGCGTTTTTTCTCCAACTGTTTTTCAGTCCAGCAGGGGAAAACTTATCACTTAGTAAAATACCAGCATACTCTCCTCAACAGCACACATGATCTGAGCCCATTAGGTTTTCTATAGGGTTAGAGGTTTATTCAACTCTGGAGCACACTGTGTGTTAGTAAGAGCTGTGACGGTGGATCTCATCTCTTTGATATTCTCCTCCAGCAGGCTCTTCTGAGCCCAGCGGACTGCACTCAAACACCAGCTGTAGGAATCAAACGGCCTCACCTCAGGCTCATTATTCACACTGTCTGCCTCTCTAAAAGCTCTCCTCAGGGTCTGCAGCGATCAGGAGCACGGGCCATCAGTCAAAAACACACCCACTGCACCCATTCGTTTATTATTGCCATTGGCTTGCAATACACATTAAGAGCATGAAAGCACCTCAGGTTCAGTCTCAGAGACACACTCACTCTGTGTTAAATGCGGTTATGGCTTGCTCTTAATTTTCTTTGCTGCCTTATGACTGTTGTAATTCTCCCCTGGAGGGAGTCATAATTAACCGTCAGTTTGTTTGTGAAGCCGCCGTGTTTCTGTTTGCATGTTCAGTAAAAGAGCATTTACCCTCCACTTACTCCACATTCTACATAATAAACAGGTGTTTAGTCTAGTCTAGTCCAGCCACATTTATTTGCACAGTGCTTTTCACAATGCATGTTGTTTCAGTTGGAGTTGGGTGATAGATTATTACATAGATTATTACATAGTATATAACGCATTGCTGTATGTATGTGGATACTTATACATCCAACTTTATCGCTGGGTGAGAATATAGATGACATTTTTCGACAATTTCACAATCAGTTGAGATTTACTTTATAGTATGTACTGCTTAACAAGTGTATCCGGATAAGGTTGTTTATAATTTGATAATTGAGTTATTTAATTTTCAGAATAATAGCTTTCACTTCATGCTCATAGCTTTGATTTAGAAACATACAGTAAACATGCCAAATCTCAAATCTGATCCATAAATCCCATATCCACAGAGACTCAGCCCCGTGTGACTCTCCGATGGAAACCAATGACTTCCGGTCTGTTGTAAGCCGTCACAAGCAAGCTTTTTTTTAGATGAACTGAAATGTACTCAAATCAAAATGATTTCTTTCTTACTGCATTCACCCATCCATCAGCTGCACCTTTCCTTCCACCGTCCCGCTCATGAGGAATGACACATAATCAGAGACACTGATATGGGAGCCCTGTGTTCTCTAGATAGAAATATGGAGAGTCTGAGGAGAAGAATCTATCCCTCTTTCTCTCCCACTCCTCTGTTCTTTAGCTTTAACAAACCCAGACTCAAAACCTGCAAAGTCTGAAATATGTTGCTACTGGTGCAATTTACTGCACTTTTTTCAGGTGACACACCCACATTTTGTTCTCTCCAGTGCATATGTGGCTTTATTAAATAGCCCAGTGTCATGTCTTGGCAGACCAAATCTGCTATACACAAGTACGGACTTGCTATAGCCAACAGAAACCCAGCTGTGGGCATTCATATAGCAGACATGTGGAGCTGGGGGAGGTGGAGGGTTTACTTCTTCTTTTTTTTTAAGTCCTGCATTGCCTGTGACAGCCTGGTAATTCATCATCTTTATTTATATGTATCTTTATGTATTTGTGAGGTAGTTAGCGTATTATATTAGTGTTTAACTGAAGACGACACAGAAAGCTGTTTATGTCGTTATGTTGTTAACATTTATGCATTTTACACGTTTTATATTTCATTGGTTGGGGCAAACAAAGTTTAGATACTTGGAGTTACTACAGTTATAACTGACAAAGGATAAATTATGCGGTTTCATGTAAACTATAAGTATTCATGTATCCACATTAATTTTTTGCATGTCTGACAGCCTACATCCTTCATAGATGGACTGCTGTGATTTAGGATAAAAATGTATAAAATCTCAAACAGACAAAGCAATAGTGATGAAACACACTGTTTCCTCACACTTGTGTGTTGTGACATTACTGTCAGATCCAATATAGTTGGCACAGATCGTCTTTTAGTTTCAATCTTTCTGAAAATCTTGCCTCTAATTATAATCAGCTTGGTAATGTAATGGTGAAGTAAAGTTTGAATAATTAAAACTATTAATTTGTCTATGTATTCAATATGCATTATGGCCATATTTGGTTCAATTTGACATTGTTGAATAATATTGTTATGCATGTGAACATATGCGCTATCTCTCTCTTCTTTATTATTTCTCTAATTTCGACATTCCAATAGACCTGGCCATGTTTGCCAAAGGCTATAGTGTTAAAGAATATGGAATATGGTACCAATTTTAACTCATCCTCCAGCAAATGAAACATTGATGGGGAATAGAGCAAACGCAGAAGAGTAATAGTGTGAGCCGAGCTCTATCAGTGGATGCAGGAGTGTCAAGCTTGTGCTTAAATTGGACAGGGAACATTAGCTCCAGAGGAGAAATATAAAGTATGTGAATTACAGCACTACACCTTCTTCCAGAACACAATGTTCACCTGTAAATCTCCTCATCAGCCTGCATTCCTGTTTACAGCGTGTGTAATGCCTGAACCATGGGATCAAAGCATACATAAAACAGTGCCTGATTTGCAGAGCTGGTTTAAAACACAGTGCTATTACATCTAGTGTGAGTGCATCGTGGCATGTTGTGCATTAAATATCACATTAGTCACTGTTGATAAGCATCGTGGGCTGAGCACTACATACAGTGCAATCATAGAAACTGAATGGACTACTTTTTTCTTAGCATTACTTTAGCGTTGAGAAAATGCAGCACAGACATTCTGCCAAAAATCCCCTTTTGTGTTTCACGGAAAAAATAAAATAAAGACACGACCTTTCATTTGCCGGAGCACTGCTTTAGTGAGTAGTACCGTACATATCAGAAACTTACTGTTATTGAACCTGTTGAATACACATGCGCACTTCAAAATAGGCTGTATATTTAAAATGTAATGTACAAAAAAACATTTTAATAATAATGAACAGAAGGAACGGCACAGTGACACGCTTTTAGTTTACACTTCCATATTGGGAATATTGTGCCCAAGTACTGACCTTTTTCAAAGCTTATCCCATGAAGTATTTTTTGTCAAGTACAGACTATTGAAGCTGTATGGCAGATGAAGTCTCAAAACCTCTTTCTGAAGATGATGTTGTGAAATTTCACAATGAAAGGCAAAGGGCTGGTATAAAGGTTTCCCTCACTGCATCAGAAGAACTACGGTAACTACAGTATATTGACTGATAACTGGTCAGCACATTTAATTTACCTATTTATTACACTAAAACTTTCAAATGTCATGTGAGTTCATCCAATTTGGTGATTGCTGGCAGAACTGATACTAATCAGACAGTCTACTAATACTCTAATGACCGTTTGTTGACACCTGCAGCATTATTGTCAACAGAATGTTCAAAAGGGACCATCACAATAAAGTGTTACCAATATAATTGATAATTGGTGACAAGCTAAATATTCTCAACCTTTTAATAGTATTCAACCCAATACTCAAACTTTTAGAGCACAAATAAAACAATTGATCACAGTCACTAATGAAAACATAACATTTAAATTGAAGTTTTGCAATAATATCATGTTAATACCTATAGAAGACTAAACTTACAAAGCAGTTCTGCAAGCAAAGATTTAGAGGTGTGGATTTGTGTGTGTGTGTGTTGTGTGTGTGTGACACATCCGCTCCAGACCCTGTTAAATGACTGTGGCGGTTTGCGCTGCAGCTCCATCAGATTTATGAGCGAGTGTGTAATGGGGAACACAGAGTCCAGGTGCGACCGAAGCTTCAATCTCACAGGCTTCATAACAATAATAAAACTATCCAATACATCCACACTCTCACAGCCACATGCATTCAAACTGAATACAGCATCCAGTGTTCTTCTACTCCAAAAGTACACCAGCAGAGATATGAGGCTGTGATATGAGTGTCAATGCAGGATAAGATTCACCCTCAACATACAACAATAATCACTGGAATACAGGTGGTAAAATATGATCCCAGTCTACAGGAGCTAAAAATAGAGACTTCATCTTAACTATATTTTCAGTAGCATGCTCAGCTGTTGTTAAAATATTCCAGCCTGTTCCAGCTTTTTTGTCACACTGCACTGCAGTGAATGTCCTGTTCATTTCAGCAAATTGGTTTATTTGGATGCTTTGTTTCAGTCCACCTGTTCAAACCATTTAAAGGACCAGTTAATTAAAAAAATGAAACCTCTGTTAGTGACTTACTTTCATGCCTGTTCTTTTGCCTTTGTTTTGTGTTTGGGCTTTTAAGTTGTTTTGTTTCTTGTTTCCTGCGCTTGTTTTGTAGTGTTTTTGTTGATTATCACCTCAGGTGTTTGTTGTTATCCTGTTAGTCAGCTACTCTTGGGTTTGTATATATAGCCCTTGTGATTCTTTTGTTCTTGGTCCAGTCTTATTTTGTTCATGTGTTACACCTTGGATGGACTGTTTTGTGTTTATGTTCCGAGTGTTTTGGTTTTTGTTTGGCCTTGTTTCCAATTCTTAATAAACTACTTGCACTTAGATCTTAACCGCTAATTCTCCATTGTTTCCTGCAAAGCATTGCAAAGCACAGGAGAACTTCTCATGAAAACGTTACACATAATTCACAACACATGCATATGCACATGAATTTATGTATGTGGTTTCAGGTGTTTCAGCATGAAAGCTTTGGTGAATCATGTTTGTTTGTGTAGTGAATAAGACCCATTGATTTTATCTTCTGCCGTAACTTTGAAATCTCATTTGCGATACCATCAGTGACCAGAAAATCTCGTAACAAGTTGTGACGTGGCCCAATACGTGCTGCAAAATATCACACTGAATCACAAAGAAGCAACCTAAAACGCTTTTCAGAAAACATGTTCACTGTACGTGTGAGATGAGTATGTGAGCACATGTAATGATCTGCATCTATCAAAGCCAAGCAGAACCTCTGGCTCATGTATTACTCTAACACGCTCTCTCACGTCTCCACTCCGCCTCCTCTGACACACACTCGCTGTGTCTCCCCAATATCAGCCTCAGACATACGCCATAAATCTCTGCCATCAAACTCCTCAACCAAAAATCAATGGCCAATTCAGAAGCATCGTTTGCAGGTTCAGGATTCTACCAGAGGAAATGCATGAAGAAATACACCCGTCTGCCACCATTAGGATACTAGTAGACGCTAAGCTAATAGGTTAATGCCAGCAGTGTTTAATGAGATGGTACCGATCAATGCAGTCAGGACCGCGATTTACAGTACGTTCCCTCACACGCTACCCATTAATCCTACCACCCATTAGCGTCTAATTAGAAGCGAGCCAATGATGGATGGGGAAGCAAGCGAGCAGGTCAGAGATGAAGCTGTCATGTTTTTTCAACACTCGAGAGTGTCTGAGAAATTATGAAACAATCGTGCAGAGTGCTTACGCTGCGATTCCACAGGTCACAATGACAAATGGGCCTTCATCCGCGAGCGGAGCGTGAGCGTGTCCTCCAGCAGCTACACATGCTCACACGCATCAGAGAGATGCAACTAGGGCTGGAACGGTTCTTGGTAAAAAATCGAACCGTACGGTTCTCCACACACGGTTCGGCACGCGCTAGGACCGCGGTTCAACTTAAATCTGACAACGCATCTGTAATATGGTTTGCTACAAATAACACGTAAAACAAACAGGGCTCGGCTAATGTATGTTTCTGTTAATGGATGTGCATTCTGGCTTCCCAGTACATTACCACAACAGCGATGAAATAATAAAAAAAGTGGACGAACCATTCACTGTTGTTCAATGCGAATGCCGTATGCTGGAATATGAGCATTTATTCCGTCATCACCCGGGAGCTGATAGCGTTGATATCTGTGTTTAAGCTAAACTCATGTAAGTTTTGCCAATTTAAACATTTAAGAGCCAGAGGACGCGAGCTCGCGCGCGCAGTGAGAAGATTTGTGCGTGCGCTTATCTGAAGCATGCAAAACCTATATTAAATTAATGTATGGGCATAAAAAGTCATAAAAACACTCAAATATATTTATGCCTATATGTAAACTTTATGTATGTTAAAATGTCAATCAATTAGGTTTTCAATACAAAATAAATGTTTGGTTTTTTTTGTAAATCATGACAGAAATATATTACTATTTACATGGAGGAACTTATAAGTTTCATTTTCAGGTCAAAAAAAAGGATGATTAAATCAGAGTTATTGGAATACTTGCTATATTGCAAGACACACACAAAATTTGCAACATGCATCAAATCCTAAACCAAATATTGCAATAAGATCACATTACCCGCTAACTGGCGAATCCCACTCATGCACGCACAAATAAATCAGAGGAGGATGTAATGTACAATTCGATAAGCAATAAAGAAAATCCTTTCTTACTTTCAATACAGGATCACTAATGGAAGAGATTGTTGGAAGGCCTTGAACAAACACACCCTTCATTAGTCTATTGATGAGCTGTAATGATAATGGCTCATGTCTCTGCACACATCATGCAGTCTTTTACAGCCGATACGCTTCTGCTGATGCTCATAATGGAGTTTATATCATGAGTCTAGTACTATTCATAGGGGAAACACATTTGGGAAGTTTGCTAAGCCAAACTGGACAAACATATCAAATGCACAGGAATCAACTCACAACGCACAACTCTAACATAACATAAAGGAGCTTTCCACAGCGGTGCAAACCTGAAATGGCAATAGCATGAAAAGTACCTAGTTTCTAATGCATCCAATGTCTGAAAAATTGTGATTTTGGCACGGTCAATCTCGGAGGTCTTGTATCCAATAGTTAAAACCATAATTTGTTGAGAGGATCTTCAGTGTAGTCCAGAAATCATGCTATCTTGTGTGTGTGTGTGTGTGTGTGTTCAGGGCTGAGTGTGTAAATAATGGATGGTGTGAAAGGTTAGCGCACTGCATCACTCCGCAGTAAACAGGTCACGGCTCAACCTTCACGTCACTCAGTCTGAAGGTTTCTCCTCAGCCGCCGATGATGAATTCTGGGTTCTGTGCCTGTCCCACATGCGACTCCAGACTGAGTTTGTCCAGCGCAGACTGAAGTGTGTGGAGCAGATGGTGTCAGTCTCTGTGAAGAGCTTTATTCCTGCGCTGTGATTGTCACGTAGCAGTTCAATCACGAAACACTGTGATTTATTCAATTGTGCTTCTCGTTAGAAGAGCCGTGAAAATGTAGAGCTGTACTGACAAACAGCTTGTTACAAGAGAAACAAACTCCAAACTGTTTTTTTAAACAATATGTTTCAAGATGAATTCTTAGAAGAATTACAAATGTCTGTTGTGTTCAAAGAAATTGAGTATATATAGGAAAACTAAAGCCGTTGATTAGTTGTAGTGTTAAACCGCAAATACTAGACAATGAAAACAGAAGAGCCGTTTAAACAAAAGAACTAGATAGCAAGCAGGAAACAATCAGCGAATAAAAACAGTAGCAAAAATTGAGGTAGCAAAAAACGTTTGTCATATCTTTGCACCTCGAATAACATCTGATGTTTCAGTGACTTCTTTTAAGAATGTTTATTAACAAATTAACTGCATAAAAAATGTGAACTGTATCTCTTTAATCTTACATTTCAAAAACCAATGGTCATTGCAGGAAATTACATCACCACTCAACTCAAACGTTTCTGGTTCATTTATTTCTTTGACGAGTGAACTTGTATTATTTTGATAAAGATAATTCTCATAACCTGGCAAATAACAGTGAAATTTAAAAAATGTTATTTCCAGTTTGCTCAGGTCTAAAGCATACATGGCGCTCTTTGTTATATTCCATATAGTCTGTATGTACAAGTATGTGTTTGCTTTCAAGTTGCTTGCAATGAACAATCTTAAATATATAAATTTTAAAGACACATTAGGAGAAACATTTACATAATCCTATGAATGCACTTAAAAATACAGAACTGAATCATTAATCATAACTGAATCTAATTGTATCTCACTGTGAATCAGATCAGATCTTTCAAAATTTGCGAAAATTGTTCATGAAACGAAAATGTATCAATCTAAATAATTTCACTTTCTACCAGAAGATTCACAGCCCTATTAAGTAATTTTGAAAAGTTACAGCACAATAAATTGCTCTTTGTATCACTGCTGCCACTGGACAAACTAAGCATTGCATTTAGTTTTAGAAAAAGTAGTGCGACATGATTTCAGATTTAGTGTTGGCTGAGCTTGTCGACACACTGACCCAACAAAAACACCACTGTTATGTGCTATTATTGCAGCTTCAATTTCAATGTTTTTGGAAATGTGACATATTATATTACACTTAATTCACAATTATTAAAAGCACATCTACTGTATATAAAGAAATAAGCAGCTTGTGGCTTTCATAGAAACCGGAAATCATAACTCTTTAAGCGTGCCACCATGATTGTCTCTAGATGGTTTAGGTTCCTTCCTCAATGTGTATCTGTGGGACTTTCTCATCGATTTTATACTTAACTTGAATGAACGTCCAAATATAAGACCTTCAAAATGAAGACAAACCAGTGTGTGGGCTGATGTCTGATTAGGGATGGAACGATTACCGGTTTGATGATAAATCATGATAAAATTCCCCACGGTTAGTATTACCTTTTCAAATTTTAATTATCATTAAAACCGTATTAGATTACCGCGATTTGAACAACTCAGGATAAATAAATGCTATCCAGCATAAAGCAGAGATTTAAGTAACAGCACAGCACGCAGAGTAGCCTAGTTTCATTTTGTGTGAAAACATGGCGGAGAGCTGCGAGGTTTTAAACGAGTGCTAAGGCAATTATACAAATGAATATATTAATTAATTACGGCATATGAATGTATCTCTGAAGATTGTGACTGTCTTCAGAAAAGATTGGATGGCGTTTTGTTTTCACCTTCACTCCATGTAATAGCTAATAAACTAGTGTTCTTTACGGGAAACAGCTGTAATTCTGCTGCTCCATCAGCGCCACCTGCTGTCACAGAGTGGATTTACAGAGACTCACATTCACATTCAGTCTGTGTGCAGCTTCTGTCCGGAGAAAAAACAGACCGGATTTACATGCCCTGCTGTCATTTATGACCTGTTTGATGGAAAAACAAGCTTATGTGGATTCTACACATTTAAACAGTTCAGATAAGTTATCTAGAATTATTTATGGAGCAGATAAAATACATATAATCATTTATTAATCAATTATCATTTTGACATTTCTTTTCTTTATTTAAAGGCTGAAATGAGAGGTTTACCGTTTTATGAAACTTTTTCAAAGTTTTATTTGAACATTTCGCACATGTTATGTAAACTGTTGTCAGTCATGTTGTCATTTACAATCCGGACATCATTGGTAATGTTATTGTTTTAGTGTTTATGCAAACAAAAAGTAATTTTATTTGTTGTTTGTTGATTTTAAAATGCCCCTATTATGGATTTTTGTAAACTACCTTTCATGCAGTGTGTAACACAGTTCTAAGTGAATGAAATCATCATGCAAAGTTTTAAATCTGAAAGTGCACCGTGCATAAAGTTATTGTCTCTCAAAAGAAAGAGTCGACTCTGAATCATTGAAACGTTTTTAAAACGAATCCCAAGCCGTTTCATTTTGACGTCAACATGAAACATTAGCATATTGTCCACCCACTTGTTGGTCTTTTCGCTTGGTAAGAATGGAAATGCAAATTCGGTAACGCTGTACACAAAGCAGCACTGTGCTCACAAACACTGCTTTATCAGGCATTACAGGCGAGATCCAATCGGACCAATCACCGCATATTAGCGTTACGCAAAGGAGGTGTTTGGAAAAATTATTAGTTGAGCTAATTGTTTGGGAGTCGTTGAGGAAATGAGGTAAAAATAAATGCATATTATAAGAAAATAAAAGTGTTTTTTGACCTTGCATACCTGTCAACCTGTTGTTGGAGACTCCCAAAACCAAAATATGAACCTTCCATAACCCATGAATAGGGGCACTTTAAATATAAAACTTGGTTAAACGATTTATGTGTCAGTACTTTTTGAACATTTTCAGCACATTTTAAGAATACCGAGACAATACTGATAACCATGATAATTCTGGTCTAATCATGATAAGAAATCTTCAGCCCGTTGCTGATATTATATATATATATATCTGTATATAGCCTATACTACTATTTTAGGTGTACTATGTGTAATACATTTTTGTCCATATATGTCATGTAGATGTATGTCCATCCTAAAACCTGTCACGTGTTGATATTATATAAAATATAGTAATTATAAAAGATGGACATGTATTAAAAAAAAAAAACAAAAAAAAAAATTTTAAACCTGATTTAGATCCTAAGTGGAAATATCACTCTTGATATAGGGCAATATATGTCATATATTACATTTCCATATGGGAGTTTATCTGATTTGATGTTTTTATGAGTCTTTTCATTTGTCCGCATTCATAGGTAGAGACTCCAAACCTGAAATGAAAGGCGCGTTCAGCGTGCAGCGTAACATATCTGCTGTTGTTACTGCCACACATCTGCTCTCAAACGTGAGTTATCTATATTTTAAAACACTGCACTGCAAAAACATGCCAACGCTTTCATAGGCAAAATAAAATAAAATAAAAATCAATACATATCAGCTCTTTTCGCAGCAATATCCTGCATAATTCCCCTGAAATGAGTAAGGTGACTCAAGACAACCTGCTGAATTATTGAAAATTAATGTGCGGCAGGGCAGAGGTGGTGATGTGGCCCGGCACCGAGCAGAATAATTTTCACTTCATTAATTCAGCCGTCCAGACTCAATTATTCCACTCACACCACACTTAACAAATATAAATGTGTTTATCTCAAGAAAAGTTTCAAGTTTTTGCCCTTATAAAGCTCTTGTGTGCAAAACTGAATCACCGACTGAGCATCTTAAATAGAAAGAACCCAAGCCCCTGTTACTAGTCTAAAACCAATGTGGAACTGAAAACACATGGAAATACTCCTTAACTGTGCAGCTAGAGAATATTAATCTAACAACCGTTCGACATCAACCAATCAGAATCAAGAATGTAACAATGCAGGGATGTAATATACAGTGGTGTGAAAAAGTGTTGGCCCCCTTCCTGATTTCTTATTTTTTTGCATGTTTGTCACACTTTAATGTTTCAGATCATCAAACAAATTTAAATATTAGTCAAAGATAACACAAGTAAACACAACATGCAGTTTTTAAATGAAGGTTTTTATTATTAAGGGAAAACAAAATCCAAAACTACATGGCCCTGTGTGAAGAAGTGTTTGCCCCCCTGTTAAAACTGTGGTTTATCACACCCGAGTTCAATTTCTCTAGCCACACCCAGGCCTGATTACTGCCACACCTTTTCGCAATCAAGAAATCTCTTAAATAGGACCTGCCTGACAAAGTGAAGTAGACCAAAAGATCCTCAAAACTAGACATCATGCCGAGATCCAAAGATATTCAGAAACAAATGAGAAAGAAAGTCATTGAAATCTATCAGTCTGGAAAGGTTATAAAGCCATTTCTAAAGCTTTGGGACTCCAGCGAACCACAGTTAGAGCCATTATTCACAAATGGCAAAAACATGGAACATTGGAGAACCTTCCCAGGAGTGGCCGGCCGACCAAAATTACCCCAAGAGCACAGCGACGACTCATCCAAGAGGTCACAAAAGACCCCACAACAACATCCAAAGAACTGCAGGCCTCACTTGCCTCGGTTAAGGTCAGTGTTCATGACTCCACTGTAAGAAAGAGACTGGGCAAAAATGGTATCCATTGGAGAGTTCCCAGGCAAAAGCCACTGCTGACCAAAAAGAACAAAGGCTCGTCTCAGTTTTGCCAGAAAATATCTTGATTATCCCCAAGACTTTTTGGGCAAATATTCTGTGGACTGATGTTGAACTTTTTGGAAGGTGTGTGTCTGTTAGAAAACACTCTCTGTCTTTCTTTTGATTCCAGACATGCCTCACCCCTCCTTTTTTTCTCTCTCTCTCTCATTCTATATATACAACGCATTCTCTCTGAATTCCTCCTTCTGTATCCATCTCTCTCTCTCTTGATATTATGTTTAAATATGTCTTACTTATATGCGAAGTATGCATGCTTAAATGTATACATTAGCTTCTCTTGGTTTAAATGTCCCAAATGAGGACAGGAATGTTAGGACTACAAGGGTAAAGGAGTTCATGATGAAACCACGAAGACAGTTCAGCATTCTTCGCAAAAGTCTATTCCTAATATGTCCATGTTTTTCTGTACATGTGGCTATTTTATATAAACACATCTTCTTGGCCAAAGATCCTACGTGTATGTTACTCATATCCTCATTGGTTAAGAGGATGAAAACTCCCCTCGACATGCCTATATAATATCTGTATTTCTATGAATAAACTGAAGTATTGAGGATACATTTGACTGTTTGTTTTCTTACTTCCCGGCCGTCTATCTACACTTAAAGTACGGATAAGTCTTTCAAGGTGGCAAAGAGAATTTACTGAGGGACCAAATTGGTATTCTTTATTACAGTGCCATTACGTCTGGCGTAAAAGTAACACTGGATTTCAGAAAAAGAACATCATACCAAAAGTAAAATATGGTGGTGGTAGTTCAATGGTCTGGGGCTGTTTTGCTGCTTCAAGACCTGGAAGACTTGCTGTGATAAATGGAAAAAATCCTGAAGGAGAATGTCCGTAAAAAACAACACTGTTCGTGCCCTACAAAAAACTAAAACTGGGCGAACTTGGGTTTTGCAGCAGGACAATGATCCAAAACACAACAGCAAGTCCACATTTGAATGGCTGAAGAAAAACAAAATTAAGACTTTTGAGTGGCCTAGTCAAAGTCCTGACCTTAATCATATTGAGATGTTGTGGCATGACCTTAAAAAGGCGGTTAATGCTTGAAAATCCTCCAATGTGGCTGAATTACCACAATTCTGCATAGATGAGTGGACCAAAATTCCCCCACAGCGCTGTAACAGACTCATTGCAAGTTATCGCAAACGCTTGATTGCAGTTGTTGCTGCTTAGGGTGGCCCAACCAGTTATTAGGTTAGGGGGCAAACACTCTTTCACACATACTGTTGTTTTGGATTTTGTGTTCCCTTCAATAAAAAAAAAAACCTTTTTCCCATTTTTTTTCAAAAACTGCATGTTGTGTTCACTTGTGTTATCTTTGACTAATATTTAAAATTTGTTTGATGATCTGAAACATTAAAGTGTGACAAACATGCAAAAAAATAAGAAATCAGTAACAACAAAAAAAAAAACCCCACAAATGGGGGAAAAAAGTCAAAAAAAAAAGGGGCCAACACTTTTCACACCACTGTAGGTATGATTTGCATAATACTGCGATCACGGACTGACCAGTTCTTCACAAATAAACCAGATGAACATGCTAATGCAAAACTTAAACTAGTAAGACTAGAGCACATGGAATAACAAAAGTGTAATAACTAAATCAACAAATATATTAGTTCAAACTAAGGGAATCATTAGTTAACAGCTCAAACTAAGGGAATTATTCATCATCCTCACTTGAAATCTTAATGAGTCAATAGCATGATTAAAAATACCATGTTACAGTACAATAACACAATGCAATATTTATTTACAAAGTACATTTAAAAACTACCAAGGCTGACCAAAGTCCTATATATAAATAAAAATGAATGAACTAATGAATGGATTAATAAATAAACAAGCAAACAAACAAATAAATAAATGAGAGAGAAAAACAAAAAATAAAACTACAAGAAATACAAAAAACAACAGTATTGTACAATAGTAAAACAATGATCAAACCAGTGGTCAAGGAACACTGAAGCAATAAGTATGTCTTGAAAACGGAAACTGAGGGAGCTAATCTGATATGGAGAGTTAGACTGTTCCAGAGTTTCAGACAGGAAGATAGATCTGAGTATCGTCAGCGTATAAGTGAAAAGATATACTTATTGAACATGGACACTAGAGGGAGCATATACAGGGGAAACAACACCGGCCCGAGGATTGAGCCCTGTGGGACTCCACAGTTAATACTAGAGGAGGAGTGAAGACCAATATGAACAGCGAATCACCTGTTAGTCAAAGAAGAAAAGAATTATACTGTGCCACAAAGGCCCACTGATATCTCCAAACAGGTCAACGAGACCTCGTGGTTAAGCGATCTAATAAGATCTAATAAGACTAAAGCCATGGATTTCCCAGAGTCGGTTCCAGTAAAGATCTCACTCGAGACTCATAAAAGAGCAGATTCAGTACGGTAAAGCTTTAAAACCAGACTGAAATATTTCATGAAGATAATTAACAGTCAAATATGATTTTAATTGAATTGGTGCAATAGGATTCTTGAAATAAAAGGAAGATTTGAAAGAGGACGAAAATTAGAAAGAGGGAAAGAAGCAAGGTTTTGTTTTAAGATCTGGTGTCACAGCATGTTTAAGGCAGTTAGGGAAGAAGACAGTAGACAACAATTTGTTGATGGCCAATAACAGACCAAAACTGACTGTTTCAATAATTTGTTGTGCTAAAATATTGCTATAATACCAAACAGGTAAGGGGGAAAAAAAGGTGAGAACATTGCGCAGATCGGGGGCATGCTCCACATAGAATTTATTTTAAAGATATTTGCTTTACATGCTAATTTGTAGTTACTTTAAGGTTTTTAAAAATATTTTGTATTACCTTATATGTCCAAAACTGTAATTTTTCTCACAAAAAACAACAAAAATTTTTAACACCTTGTTGCAACATTTTACAAAAATCAATATATATTTGGTCAAAACCCCATGTTATAAAAGATTAAGTGCTATGCAAGCTATTTAAGACAATATTGGCTGATTAGATGGCAACGCTGACCTAAAATGCTAAATGTTTGCCCTCTCTCTCCATCTCAGACCTCAAATGCATCAAATATTACCCTTTTTAGACATAGTTTCTGAAGTAAAGAGTAAAGGAAATACTATATAAACGTATTGAAACAACCAGGGGCCAGTTGTATAAACTGCCAAGGAGTTACCACTCTTACTCTTCCAATACAAACAAGACCAATCTACCTTTTCATAACTGAATTAAAAACGTTATGACTTGATTGTTAACACTTCTCATATGGATCAAGCAATCTCAGAAAGAAAACAATCTACAGGTGACCTATTTTGATCTAAAAAAAGTGAGTCGTCACTGAAAGGTGAGGAGTTAGCATCTATACACTCTTAAAAATAAAGGTGCTTCATGATGCCATAGAAGAACCTTTTTGTCTAAATGGTTCCATAAAGAACCTTTCTGTTTCACAAAAGCTTCTTTGTGGCGAAAGAAGGTTCTTGCAGACATTCACAATAAGAAAAGCATGTTTCTTTAAAGAACCTTTTACTGAAAGGTTATTTGGGATACCACGGTTCTTCTATGGCATCGCTTGAAGAGTGCTCTTATTTTTAAGAGTGTAGAAAGAGCAGAACTCGACTCTCAATGGCTTGTGAGCCAATGAAATTCATCTTGTAAACCTTGAAAAGCAGCATTTGCTCAGAGATTTGCGGTAGGTCGTTGTCGTCTGTGAACACTTCACTGCACACTCAAGATCCAGACACAACAAGATAATCACCTCTTCATTAATCAATCAGCAAACGTCACCTAATTAAGCAGTAATCAGGCAGCAGTGCATGAGGCCAGCTCAGATGTAAGAGTGATCCACAGAGACGCTCTTACCTCAACGGCGCGGCGCTCGAGCTGATCCATCTCGTCCTGATGTCTGAACGCAGAATCCAGGCCAGGCTCTGTGGATTCTGCGACACGAGGGACACAAGGTCATGTTTTTAAAGGTGTAGATATGCTCATATAACATGTAAGGTGCATATGAAAGACATTTCAAACCGCTCACAGACCTAATTCAACGATTCTTCAGTTAGAGACTTTCATCGACCTGAAATGTTAACAAATGAAGCTTCTTCAAACTGTTTTATGTGTTAAAACATGTATCATGTGTCGTGGAATAAAGATAATGGCTTCAAGTAGATGTTTGGTATAGTGTGAGATGACAATGTTACTTTGACTTACACTACACTGTAACAAAAACAACTTTCAAAAAAGTTCTATACTAACCAATGTAAAAGTTGTTTTGTTTACCTTACTTAGATACTCAAGTATTTGTTCACAGCATATCCAAATGTTCTCCCAACTTTTCAAATTGAGTCATCTGAACAAACAGTTTTACACTGAACAATATTGCACAAGTTCACAGCATGCACAAAGTGCGATAGGTTGCCTTGTTTTCTTGTTTTATTTTTTTACAGTGTAATACAACAATTTAAGTAGCTGTCAACTTTTTAATTTAAAAATAAATGGAGTATTTGTGAATATAATCTACTTAATGTCATAATCAAACAGAAACATGTCTGGAAAACTGAGAAACAGTTGCATTTACAAGATGAAAGGAAAATAAAGAAACAAATGTTTAAAGCTGCTACAATTTATATTTTAGAAAAATTGTTAAAAACTAAACATTTTTAAATGTCCTGACATAGCTGAAGAGTAATTTAGAAGCTACACTAAGCCTGTGATTTAGAGTTATTTTCAGATAGTTTAACACAGCTTTGAAACCAGTGTGTTTCTGTTGCATTCACATTCACACGTGTCCGTAAACTCTTACTCACATTAATAGCACATGGTGGATCCACTCAAATATTCTGTACATAGTAATAGTGACACTTGCCTTTGCAAACATCACCCACTGACAACATGCAACATCTCTCAATATTAATAAGAGGACTCAAGCATGTTTAAAGTTCTCTCACTCACAGTCTTGTTCTCCAGCGGCGGTTCCTGCTCGCGATGCCGTGGACCTCCGTCTCTCTGCTGGTGACCGTTTCTATGACAACAGGTGCGGCTGATCATTTAGGAACAGTCTCAGATCTGGAGGGAAAACCACAGTGTGCTGACTGCCAAATAAGTTCAGGAACACGATGTGAAATTACTTCAGTTTGATGAGATAATGTTTGCGAATGCAGGGAATAAAACATCTTCTCGGTTGATCTTTCCCTTTACATTTTGCAGTTACATGCTGGGATTTTGTAATATGTGTCCCTGCAGCACAAAAGCAGTGTTAAGTCGCTGGGGGATATTTGTAGCAATAGCCAACAATACATTGTATGGGTCACAATTATACATTTCTCTTTTATGCCAAAAATCGTTAGGATAATAAGTAAAGATCATGTTCCATGAAGATATTTTGTAAATGTCCTACTGTAAATATATCAAAACTTAATGTTTGATTAGTAATATGCATTGCTAAGAACTTCATTTGAACAACTTTAAAGATTTTGAAAAATTGACCCTTATGACTGCTTTTGTGCTCCAGGGTCACATACAGTATAATATCTAGTGCTGTCAAACGATTAATCGCGATTAATCACATCCAAAATAAAAGTTTTTGCTTACATAATTTACACTCTTAAAAATAAAGGTGCTTTAAAGGTTCTTCACAGCAATGCCATAGAAGAACCATTTTTGGTCCTGAAAATAAAGTGTTACATTTCTTTTTATCCACTAATTTCATTCCTCCCATGAGGTTGAGCTCATATAGTTTCAGAGGGTTTGTGGAGTAATGCAGTGCTGAACTAGCGGTCAGATAATAACCTGGAGCACACTGAGGTGATATGTTCATCTGTCTGTCTCTGAGGAGCTTTCAGACTGAACATCAACCTCAAGATATTGACTGCACAACAAACAGTCCTTTAGAAGACGATAACACAAACCTGCACTGCGAGAAGACCACTGCACAACACGCACAGAAACTAACTATTAAAGGAACAGTTCACCCAAAAATTAACGTTTGAGTTGGTTTCTTCATCAGGTTTGCATCAGTGTCTCAGCAATGGATGCTCTGCAGTGAATGGGTGCCGTCAGAATGAGAGTCCAAACAGCTGATAAAAACATCACAATAATCCACAGCACTCCAGTCCATCAGTTCACATCTGGAGTAAAGTGATGCTTGATTTAGTAAACTCCACTATCATGCACACATCATTTCTGTGATGCAGACAGAAAAGTGTCTGAGTGATGTGTGACTGTAAACCTCTCTAAGAGCGCAGATACACCAGACAGCGATGAAGGGCAGAAAACAGCTCTGATGCGCATTATGCATGCAGATTGCAAGTTCATTTAACATCTATAATTAAGCAGCTCATGAAGGGCAGAGGCTCGAGAGAGAAACTCTCTGATGATATAAGATGTAAGATACATAATCATGCACTCCGAGCAATGTAGAAAAACAAAGATGATGCAGTCATATTAAATCATGCATTTGAATTTAAGCTGATCTCGATCTTACCACATGAAGCGTATTTTGGATATTTTTTCTTCTGTATTTCTGCCTGGTACGATGCATGAAATGAACAATATTTAAACTCTTAAAACAATCATAACTGACAAACGACAGTGACTGGTTGCATTAATGAAGGAATAGATGGACTGAATTTGTTCACATTATTAACGCAGCACAGAACTAATATAACTAATATAAGGTACAGAGACTAAATATCAAACTGTAGAGTTTCTACAGTAAAGAAAGACAAAGAGCTTGATAACGCTGGTCAGAAGAAAGGAAGACACTGTGTTAGACACATTTAAACAACAGTGTTCACTAGGTGTCTGTCATTTAATGCATGGTAATAAAACACAGAGTGAGCAATAAATGTACATCACTCACTTTGTGTTTGTTTGATTAACTATATATAAATGTAAACTTTCCTACAGCTATAATGTTAATAAATGCGGAAATGCATCAGCACACTCAGTAAAAAGAGTTCATAAACACAGTATTTAGCTGTGTCAGGCAGTAGGCTGTTTTCTACTTTTCCACAAAAATATAATAATAAACAGAAAATAAATAATAATAAAAATAATTGACACAGCCGGAAGTGACATCATCTGATCTTTCCAGCAAGGCGTCAGACGTGTAAATAGTGCTCAGTCATTTTTTCAACTATCTATCATTTTACATTTTTATTTTATTACATTAAAATAGATTATTATATTATTACAAATTTAAATTTTTAAGTGGATTAAATATACAAGTGTATATAATTCTTGACCTTTATTGTAAAGCTAGTCTACTGTGTGTGGGTGTGTGTGTGTGTGTGTGTGTGTATAGACTATATCATTTAGACTAAATATGAAATCCTGTTATCTATTTTAAAACATTATTTTATGGAATTATAATGGTGTACACGACCAGTCAAAACTTTTTGAACAGTAAGACTTTTTTTTTTTAAGAAGTTTCTTTTGCTCACCAAGCATGCATTTATTTGATACAAAATACAGCAAAAACAGTAACATTCTGAAATATGATTAGAATGTAAAACAGCTGTTTTCTATGTGAATCTCTGTTAAACTGTAATGTATGTCTGTGATGTGCAGCTGTATTTTCAGCATCATTCCTCCAGTCTTCAGTGTCACATGATCTTCAGAAATCAGTATAATATGCTGATCTGCTGCTCAACAAACATTTCTGATTACTACAATTATTATTATCAATATTTAAAACAGTTTTTTTCAGGATTCTTTGACAAATAGAAAGATCCAAAGATCAGCAAGTAAGAAAATTAAAATCTCAACCTCACATAAACTATATAAAACTATTCCGATTGACTTGCTAAGCTTGATAATCAGCATATGTTCTGATGATATGCAGCTCGTTGAAATAATAATGATAATAATAGAAATGCTTGATGATTGAAGAGTTGGCGCGCGTGTGGAGCGGCTCGGTGCTCCTGCTTCGACATCAACACATTCACACACAGAAGAAAGAGTGCAAATCACGCTCGACATGCGACGCGACGCGATCAGCGCATCAGGACACTGAGCTGAGGATGAGGATGGAGATGATGAAGAGCGGGTTTACCTGAGAGAAGCCGAGAGCGTCTTCAGCATCACCTCCGCGAGCGAGCGAGCGAGCGTCTGCCTCGCGCCGCTGCTGCAGGACAGCGCGTCCCGAGCGGCGCGTCAAGAGCGTCCAGCCAATCAGATCGTCGCGTCCGCGCAGCATCAGCATCAGCATCAATCACCAACAGACGCTGCGGCGGGGCTAGTTGTCACAGGGTTTCTATCTCATTCTCAGCTGCAGCAAGACACTAGCAATCAAAGGCTGCTTTTCTTCAATTAATCACACTGGATAATTAACCCTTGGGTGAACACCACATTAATGTATGGATGTCAGGTTTTGTATTCTTATTTTCATTCATTTCAGTTTTCATCGACCAAGACCATTGTTTGTCTGTCCTGTTTTACAGATTGCATTTAGTGGCTGAAAAGCCATAGTCGGTATGCTTTAATGTTGAAAACATATTTAACATGGACAAACTTTTCAGTTTACACAAGATGACATTGAGCACTTATGCCAAAGATTCCTTCTCTGATGTCCTTTATCAAATAAATCTGTTAATACTTTACTATTAATGAACACAGAAACAAATGACATATTAACATTCTAGTAACTACTATTAACAAGAAGCTGATTAATGAATTAGCACTCATGCTGAATGTGGTTTATTTTAGCTAACCACTAATCTACTAATTAAAATGAATTTCTTCTGGAGTAATTAATTACTATAGTGCTGGGTTACCACGATTTTCACGTTAGAATTAATTAATGCGTTAAGAATTCTTCTCATTAATTGTGAAACCATATGTAGTTTGGTAATAGTTTTCTGGAATGTATGAAAATAGTAGTTAGTTACTAATTAGCTGATGCATTGAAAGCTATTACTTTATAATTCGTTGATTGGAGTTGTTAGTTAATAGTAGCTACTGTTACTGGAAGTTTAAGTGTCGTCTAGTTGTGATTTCAGCATTCCTTCACCACAGTAACAGGGTTAAGAGTTTACACATCTCGGTCACACTATGGCTTTCACCTCAAACTCCTAGTTTGCTGGTTATCACTAGTAAGGTTGGTAGTTGTTAAGTTTAGGTATTGGGTATATTAAACCACCAACAACAGCAAACACAGGGTTTTAACAGGGTTGATGCTGTTTTACGCTATAGTACATTGTCTTAAAATGTGCACATTTATTAAAACAAGGAGTCTGTTGAAAAACAAGATATTAAAAATATATAATGAAAACCTATTTTCTTTTTAGAAAATGAAGTATGAAGGTCCACTGCTAATTTAACGGTCACTGGAGTGTGAGCAGATCACATAAAAACACGAGATGTGCAAATTCATAAGAGTTAGCCACCAATTCAGCAAAATGTAAGAGCCGAGTGAATTGCCATGAGACTGCATTGGAAATACATGAAGTGTGTGCATCTGTATCAGGACGCTCTCAGATAAGACCGTGCACAGCTCTACTGAATGCATCTACAGGCTCATGCACTTTAGCTGCATTGCAATCGAACAAAAACATCCAAATGCATGCATGCATGCAAAAAAAGTGTATTAACCCAAATGCATTTCTCTCTGGCAGCATGACTGAGGCACAGCTCATCTGAGGACACTCCTGTAGGCCAGTGAAGACAGATGTGGGCAGCAGTGATCCGCCATCTGCCAACACAACAACAAACCTGTGTGAGAGTCCACAGCCACCTCCATCAGACACACCCAGTCTGGACAGATAGCGGCTCCGCAGACCAAACGGAGACAGAGGCTTCAGACGATCCTCCACAGACGGCTGAGGGACACGCAGACGCTGAGCATCCCTGAGACACAACACTAGTGCAGCTCACACACTGACACACACACACACACACACACACCGTGCATCTGATGTTTTATTATCACATAGAGCTCCCAAACGCCACAGTCTAAACATCCAACCAGAGTGAAGTCAGATAAACACAGAGTCAGAGCGGAGAGCGATGGACAGAGAGTGGAGATGGACAGTGTGTTGGTTTGGCCTCGTGTCAGAATCAAACACCTGCTGGAGCTTCATCAGTTCAGACGCTCACAAACAGGAAAACTGAACATCTTTGTACATGTGTATCAAAATAGTCGCATTTCAAATACAGCATCACAAACTGAACAAAGAAAGAGTATATAGAGATTGTACAGTACAGAATATACAGGCAGATACAAATATGAATGTCACGAAATCTGTCAAAAGCATGTTTCACCCAAAATCTGATTCGAAATACATATTATCCGATTTGCTACCGTTCATATTCCACTATATTTTAATGTAACATCTTCTAAATATAACTGTGCAAAAAATCATAAAAGTCACACCTTGGAAACAAAGACAGGTAAAAAAACAAACATATAAAGGCTCCTGATGATACATATGTGCACAAAAAAAATCAATCTTGATCGTACAGCCTCGTTCTAATGCAAGCGCGCAGAAGCATATATTAAAAAGCTGAGGAAAAAAAAACAATAAAGTCAACAAATAATGCCATTCGCAATATTTATTGTCTTTTGAGAAGTGCACTGTAAAAAATTGATTTACACTGAAAATCCAGTATAATTACAAGAAAATACTATTCCAGTCTCTCTACTTCAAAACTTCATGGTTGATCATGACTTAATAATTGTTTGTGTAATTTACGAGCAATTTCTGAGTGAAAATTGTTGCGACACCAATTTCTTTCCGTCGTGGAGAATAGGTTGCAAATAGAGTCAACTGCAAGTTTTTGGGAATAAAATCATCAAAGTAAAACCCGTGTTACATGTGCAAAACAAAGCAGACTTATTAATACAACTGACTAAAAACAGGTAAAATAATCAAAGTTAAGGCACGAGGCACTAATGAGTCAAATGTCTGTCACATGTAGAGGCGTTCTGTTATGTACTAACGGGGATTTGACTCGGTTTGAGAGAACTGCTCAATGGTTGGACCCTAAATATATTTCTGCTCATCTCAAATACTGGAAGGGGCTTCTAGGCTCAATGAGCTCACTGATTTGTATGATGTTCCCCTGAGACAACAGAAAAAACGCATTCAAGGTATAGTACACTCAAAAAAAGAAATGTTGTTCCAAACCTGTGTTTTCTTTGTTTTTTTGTCAGTCATTGTTTTATGTAATGCGCTCTTTGTGTTCTTGTTTGCTGTTTTGTCCCATTTATTAAATAACCCTGCAACTAGATCCACACCTCTGCCTGCACATTACACATGGTAACCAAATAGTTGACTGTAGCCATTGACTTTCATAGTGTTAGTGTGTGTGTGTGTGCATGTGTGTGTGTGTGTGTGTGTGTTTGTGTGTGTGCGCGTGTGTGTGTGAGTGTGTGTGTGTCTGTCTGTGTGAGTCTGTGTGAGTGAGTGAGTGTGTGTGTGTGTGTGTGTTGTGTGAGTGTGTGTGTGAGTGAGTGTGTGTGTCTGTGTGCGTGTGTGAGTCAGTGTGTGTGTGTCTGGGTGAGTGTGTGCGTGAGTCAGTGTGTGTGTGTCTGTGTGAGTGTGTGAGTGACTGTATGTGTGTGTGCCTGTGTGCGCAATGTGTGTGTGTTGGATCCTTTGTGAGTGTCTGTATGTGTGTGAGTGAGTGTGTGTGTGTGTCTGTGTGAGTGAGTGTGTGTGTGTGCGTGTCTGCGTGCGTCTGTGTGAGTGTCTGTAGTGTGAGTGAGTGTGTGTGTGTGTGTTCGTGTGAGTGAGTGAGTGGTGTGTGTGCTTCTGTGGGAGTGATTGAGTGTGTGTGTGTTTTCGTGTCTGCGTGCGTCTGTGTGATGTCCTGGTATGTGTGAGTGAGTGTGTGTGTGTGTCCTGTGTGTGTGAGTGAGTGAGTTGGTGTGTGTGTGTGTGTGTCTGAGTGAGAGTGAGTGTGTGTGTGTGTGTGCGTGTCTGCGTGTTTGTTTGTGTGTGTTTGTTTGTGTGTGTGAGTGAGTGTGTGTGTGGTTGTCTGTGTGAGTGAGTGTGTGTGTGCGTGTCTGGCGTGCGTCTGTGTGAGTGTCTGTATTGTGAGTGAGTGTGTGGTGTGTGTCCTGGTGTGAGTGAGCGTGTGTGTGTGCGTTGTCTGTAATGTTGAGTGCTGTGTGTGTGTCTGTTTGAGTGAGTGATGTGTGTGTGTGCGTGTCTGCGTGCGCTGGTGAGTGTCTGTATGTGTGTGTGTGTTTGTGTGTTTTTGTTTGTGTGTGTGTGTCTGTGTGTGTCTGCGTGCGTCTGTGTGAGTGTCTGTATGTGTGAGTGAGTGTGTGTGTGTGTCCGGTGTGATTGAGTGGTGTGTGTGTGTGCGTGTCTGCGTGCTGTCTGTGTGATTGTCCTGTCTGTGTGAGTGAAGTGTGTGTGTTGTGTGTGGTGTGGAGTGGTGAGTGTGTCTGTGTGTTTCCTGCGTGCGGCCTGTGAGTGTCTGTGTGTCCTGTGTTCGTGAGGTGATTAGAGAGTGGAGAATATATATATATATTTATATAGATATGAAGAGTTTCATTTGGCAAAACATAACTCCTGTTTTTGAACAATTTAAGTTAAGTTTTTTTCATGTGCATTCCAATTAATCTCAATCAAACTGCAGTTGGGTTATTTTGATTAGGTTAAAAAATAACTAAAAAACACAGCTAACCAACACAATAAAAACATGATAACATAATAAAAAACATGATTTTTCTAAATTAAAAGCTATCGGTTTTTGCAGATAAACTCTTCATATATATTATATATGTATAATGCCTATAATGTAAAGGTTTGGTTACCAACATCTTTCAAAATATTTTTTGTTCATCAGAAGAAAGGAACTCATACAGGTTTGGGACGGGATAGTTTGGGTGAACTATCGCTTTAAGAAAACAAAACCTATTTTAGGACATTATTTTCAAGATGATTAAACACATTTAACCCATGCACTACTACGATAATACACTGATTAAAATCATCTCATCTAGGCACACTTTCATTATTAAAGTCGTAATAAATTACACTGCAGGTATTAAATGGCAATTAAATATTAGTAAAACAAATACTACAATGAGATACTTAAAATAGTAAATTATAAAATACAATTTGTAATGTTCTTTTTCGTATAACAGTAACAAGAATGCAGGGTTTAAATGTGTTTAACTGTAGTGGAAATAATGTCGAGCTTGTGTAATGTGCTGATGCTGTCTGTGCATGGGTTCAGTGGTGCTCAGTGAAGGATTGTGGGTAGTCTGAAGCGCTCCGAGAAAGTGGTCAGTGCAGAAAGGCCCGAGGTGAAGGAGATCAGACGTGCTTCACCTGAAACACAGCACATGAGACGCGTGAACACCGCTCACAACAGCCCAGAGACAGACACACCTGTGTCTGAAGAGAAACACTGGGAAGTAAATCTGTGAAGTAAAACAGACCTTCCCCAAAACTCTCCTCCGGATTCACAAACGCTTCATAAACTTCTGATTTGATAGTTAAACATGCGTATGTTAATGCATTCCAATCATTGGTAAATATGCACACTCATTCACAATTAGCATAATCCCGCCTATAATTACAGCTACACAAACTGCCTGTCCAGGAACGCAGTGGAATATTCTGGTCTGCTTTCTCAGGTTTGGCTTCAGTATATTGCATAAATGCAAAAAAGACTAATAGACCATATGCCTAACAATAAATATTCAATAACGCGTGTCCACCAAAGAGTTTTTAGCCAGCTGAAATAATGTCAGGCGCTCTTCTGAAAACGAGCAGCTGGTGGCGCTTGAGAACACTTCGGTGGTTTCCAGCTGAGACGCAGGCTTTAGTTGCTATGATTTGTAATATCCATGGCAGCAATGTATTACTAGTATCTCATTTCTAAGAACTGTACTAAATCTAAAAAAAGCAGTAACCAGTAATATTTAATACGAACATTTTCATGAATTCGTAAGTTTACGTCAGAACGGCTTTACAAATGATTTACACAAGATTCGCTCTGCTCGTGTTTGATGAATGAGGCCCATTGTGTGCACCCAATGCAAGACTGTACAGCGTTCCAGCTTGACAAACTCCAACTAACCCACCCTCAATCCCTGCAGCAAGTTTCTGCATCAAGACATCAGAATGCCCCTGTGTCCAGGTGGAGGCACAAACAAAAAAGAGTGATATGACAATAACATCGATTTTTTAAGCTAGTGCATAAAAATGCATCAAACACAAATGTGACCCTGGAGCACAAAACCAGTCATAAGCGTCAATTTCTTGAAATTGAGATGTATGCATCATGTGGTAAATCTGACTAATGTCTTGTTCAATTGATGTATGGTTTTTGTTGATGTATGGATCAATATGTGGCTGAGATACAACTATTTGAAAACAGAAATCTGAGGGTGCAAAAAAATCTAAAATATAGAAAATCTCCTTTAAAGTTGTCCAAATGAATTTTTTAGCAATGCATATTACTAATCAAACTTAAGTTTTGATATATTTACGGTAGGTGATTTACAAAATATCTTCATGGAACATCATCTTAATATCCTAATGATCCTACAATAGATTTTTGGTCGCATAAAGAGAAATGTATAATTTTGACCCATACAATGTATTGTTGGCTATTGCAGCGACTTAAGACTGCTTTTGTGCTCCAGGGTCACAATTATTAGATAAAACATAATTATATGTTTTAATACTTTCCAGTATTGATCATATTTCTCTCACCTCATCAGCCATCTTGTATTTATCAGTTTATTGACATTGACAGTGATTCTGCTATTATCTGTGATGCTGCTTAAAGAAACAGCTAAATGTGGCAGCTGATGTTTGGAACGCTTCCTACATAGTCCGCTCATGATGAAACAAATCTCAAACATTAAGGTCTTGAAATGCAGTTTCAGATTTTTATATTATGTTTCTCAAAGTTTTATTTTTTTTCGCACCAAACAACAATCATATTTTATCCTCATTTTTGCTCTTTGTGAAAGCACTTTATTTCAGGAGGCGTTTCCTCCTGCAGAAACAGAAGCAAACGCCCTCTGCTGTGATTGGCTGACTTCATCACAGCGAAGCCACGCCCCCTTTACATCCGTCATGATCAGTGTTACTTTTAAAAGCAATATTACATTACTCCCTAAAAAAGTAACCAATTGCATAACTTGGTTACTTTTTATGGAAAGCAATGCATTCCGCCCCCTTTTCCAGAATAGAGCTGCGCCTTTACAGCTCGGACCTGCTAAAAAACATCTGTTTTTGGTTCTGATTATCATGTTTATCACGCTGAAATCATGGGTTTTAAACCATATGAGTTTAAACTTCTGATACATGGTTTGAGTGCACACGCACAGAAAGCGGCTGTCACAGCATGCGAGCACTAAACTAAGTTCTCATTCACACACAAGTTTACCTTAAAAACACACATGAGTTATAAAAACAGTGGGTTATGTCTAGGGATGCGCCGATCCGATATTCATATCGGGTATCGGCTCCGATAGTGCCATTTTTCTCGGATCGGGTATCGGTCAGAGAGAGCCGATCCAAATCCGAGATTTTTTTTTTTTTTCGATTGTGCGAATTATTCTGTTACTTCTGAAGCCATACGATAGCTTAATGTGAGCTACATATGAATATTTAAGTCCTTACATTAAAGTCCACACAAACTCTTTTCTCCGCTGTGGCTGTCAGTCATTCGTTCAGCTTTAAACCTTGCTCGCGTTCGGTTAAAGCAGTCAGCTCGGTAAAGCTCTCTCCAAGATCATTCTGTGTTCCCATTATACTTGATTTGTAAATACATGTCTATGATTTTGCAAAAAGGACTTTATCTTCTTGCCGGAGTTTAATGTTTTGTTACTTGCTACCGGATGTCTGTGAGAACAAAACACATAGCGTAGAAAAGACTATAAATAGTTTTTAACGCGCACAGTAACTGAAATTAAAAACTGTTGAAAGAAAGGCTCAATAACTGTTGCACAGATATAATACACTACGCATCAATTTCTCTTCCCTTTGTGCTTTGCACTTTTTAACACGAAGCGCTTCGTGCTCATAGACTGTCAACCCTCTACATTGCGAGTAAATCACTCGCATATGCGACTAAATCTTCACTCTGGGCGACTAAATGATGTCTAATATTAGCCAATGGCTAATCCATTCTCAGATTTTACTCGTCAGTGTGTGAGTTGGAGGCTAAGTATAAGTTTAGCTCCGATATATTTTCACTCACAGAACACTCTGAGCGCTTCAGAGTTTCTCTCTCCGTCAAGCGATCTGATATTTCTCAGTTAATTTGAATGGATGCGCAGCGCACCTGGGTTTGTTTGGTTTGGCGTAACGTAAACTCTAGTGGAGCGCGCCGACTCGCCGTCGCTTTCTCTCCACGACAAAGAGCGAGAGTCTTACATAACATGCAGAGTTGATGCGCTACATGTAACCATATACTTTGTTGTATTTTCCTGTAAAAATCCTGTAAATATAAAGAGTTCCTTTGGAATTCTTCAGCTTTTAAGAACTGCCGGGTTTTCCTGTAGTAGGCGGAACTAATGCGCAAACGGCGATCTCATTGGCTGGCGCTCGCCTATTATTGTCCCTGTTTTGATTTCAGCGAATCGGTTTGAGCAAACGTGTGCACAACCCGATTAATATTCATGAATCCAGAAGCTCATTAATCCTTGGTGCTTTTTATATTGTTCTTATTAGTAGAATTCGTATAATAATAATATATTATCAGTATTATTGTTCGTTTTTTTACAGGAACACTGAATGACAAAAAAAAGCACCAGCACCAGTCCTAAGTTCATGATTACCAAGTTTTAATTCTAATTACTAAACTTCTATCATTAAATAATATTGATTATATCAATATAATGCTTGACTGACTGATGTTAAGAGTTTACTTTCAGATATTTAAAAAGCTGTACCATTTTACAAACATATATATCTTTGTAAAATGTCATAACTATCTCAACTGGGGTTGACTGTATAAAAACAGTTCGTGCTGGACTGTATTTGTTTTGTCCTATCGTATGATATGTTGTTGTCTTATTAAAAAATATGCTATACATTTTAAAAGAAATGTATTTTAATTTTATGGTATATACTTAATATAAATACATTCATGAATGTTTTAATGAATGGATTTTATAATAATACAAATAGCAATGTGTAACATTTTACCATATTTAGCACTTTTATTTGTTCCCCACAAAATATTGTGTTTCACTAAATGTTCAGATTTCTAAAATTATTGTGCACTGATTTTTTTAGAATAACTTTTGCTGCCGAATTATTCACTAACCTAGTTTATGATACATTTTGTCATAGATTATAAATATACATAGGCCTATATTTTTCATATTTGTTTATTTTATTTTTCTTTTATGTGGGGGGTGGGGGGGGTGGGGGGGGGGCCTATGTAAGATTTGACCTTCTTGAGTTGTTTACTGACTGTATGAAATCAAGCGCACACAGGTGTAGAGAATCACATTGAAGTGGTCATGAACTGCATCCGTTTTTTTTATTTTGTACTGTTCTCTGAGGTCCACTTATAATGTTATCAAGATTTTTACATTAAAAAACACCATCATTTAATAGTAATAAGCTATTTTATTTACTCACACTTGTGTTGCGACATTACTGTCAGATTCAATATAGTTGGCACAGCATCGTCTTTTAGTTTAAATCTTTCTAAATCTTTCTTTTGCTTCGAATTGTGCCTTGTTTGTAAACAAACCCGGACAATGAATGACACCGGGACCATTTTCTTACTGCCGGGTCGGGAGCTTCATTAAAAGAGTCATTGGTTTCTGTTCTGCCGACCTGCCGCTTTCACCTCTGTCCTCAAACATCATGAATTCGGTGGCGGGCTGAGATAGGCAGTGATGTAAAATTGGTGGGCGGGGCTAGATAGGCAGTGCTGTAAAATTGGTGGGCGGGGCTATATAGGCAGTGCTGTAAAATTGGTGGGCGGGGCTATATAGGCTGCTGTAAAATTGGTGGCGGGCATATAGGCAGTGCCTGTAAATAGGTGGGCGGGTCGCTAGATAAGGAGTGCTGTAGAATAGGTGGGGGGCGGGCCAGATAGGCAGTGCTGTAGAATAGGTTGGGGCGGGGCGAGATAGCAGTTGCTGTAGAATAGTGGGCGGGGCTAGATAGCAGTGCTGTAAATAGGTTGGGGCGGTGCTATATATGCAGTGCTGTAGACTAGGTGGGCGGGGCTAGACCATAGGCAGTGCTGTATAATAGGTTGGCGGCTATATAGGCGTGCTGTAGTTAGGTGGGCGGTGCTATATAGGCAGTGATGTAGATTGTTGGGGCGGGCTATTATTCAGTGCTGTAGAATAAGTGGGCGTGGCTAAACAGGCAGTGTTGTAGAATAGGTGGGCGGGGCTAAACAGGCGTATTGAGAATAAGTGGGAATTGGGAGTGGCTGGGCTACAGCAGTGTTGTAGAAATAGGTGGGCCGGGCTAAACAGGCATTGAGGTAGAATAGTGGGGGGCGGGGTCTATAACAGTGCGTAGAATATGTGTGCGGGGCTATATCGGCATGATGTCGAATAGTTGGGTCGGGGCTATATAGGCCCATTGAGTTAGAATTGTGGGCGGGGCTATATATGCGTGCTGTAGAAGAGGTGGGCGGGCTTATAGGCAGTGAATGTATAATTGGTGGGCGGCTATATAGGCAGTGCTGTAATTAGTGGGCGGGGCTAAACAGCAGTGCTTGTCTAAAAGTGGGCGTGGATAAACATGCAGTATTGTAGAATAAGCGGGCGGGGCGTGGCTAAACAGGCATTTGTAGAATAGGTGGCGGGGACTATAATAGGCAGTGCTGATAGGAATAGGTGGGGGCTATATAGGCAGTGATGTAGCCTTGGGGGGGCTGGCTATCTAGGCAGTGTGTAGAATTACGTGGGCTGGTCTAAACAGGCAGTGGCTTGTAGAAAAGTGGGCGTGGCTAACAGGCAGTATTGTAAATAAGTGGGCGTGGCTAAACGGCGTGTTGTAGATAGGTGTCGGGGCTAACAGCATGGATGTAGAATAGGTGGGGGACTGATACAGCATGTGTAGAATTGGTTGGCAGGGCTATATTCGGCAAGTGAATGTAAATTGTGGGCGTGTGCAAAGGCAGTGTTATAGAATAGGTGGCGGGGCTAAAACATGCCAGTGCTGTAGAATTGTGTGCGGGGCTAACAGGCAATATTTAGAAATTGGTGGGAGGCTAAACAGGATTTATGTAGAATCGGTGGGGCTTTGCTAAACCGGGCAGTATTGTAGAATAGGTGGGCAGGCTAAAGGCAGTGATGTAGAATTTGGGGGGACGGCTAAAGCAGTGCTGTAGCATAAGGTGGGCGGGGCTTTCACAGGCAGTTCTGTAGAATTGGTGGGCGGGCTATACAGGCAGTGATTAGAATTGGGTGGGCGGGCTAAACAGGCATTGATGTAATAGTTGGCGGGGCTTAACATGCATTGATGTAAAGGTGGGGGTGACTATACAGGCAGTGATGTAGAAATTGTGGCCGTGGGCTCGTCACATTCAGTGGATTGTAAATAGGTGGGCGGGGCTATAGGCATTGATGTAAGATGGTGGCGGGTCTAACAGGCAGTGCTGTAGAAGCAGGTGTTGATCTTCTGCGGAGGCGGTGCTTATCCACACTATTCATCTAGAAGAGAACATTCACGAAGCGTCGTTTGGCAGACTGCCTTCAATATAAGCTGTTTTTAGACTAACGACAAAGTTTCGAGTTCTGAAACTTACAGGATGTTTTCATAGCACAATGACCTTTTATAAAAGATCAAGGGAATTTTGTTTTCTCAGTTCATGACCCCTTTAACTATTGACATGTCCCATAAATGCTTGATTTTGCTAGTGATATGTTGAGTGTTTTAGAGCCACTGTATGAGATGTGTGTTATATGGACTCACTCAGACTTGATTCGGCTGGTTCGTGCTGAGGCCGACAGGTTCAGCTCTCCCTCTGACAACAGAAGCGAAGGAAACGTGAGGAACGGCTCATTACAGGCTCAGGTTATCTGGAGTGAACACTGATCTTACCTTTGTAATAATCATACAGATACAGCAAAACCACTGCCAGCAGAGCCACTGAAACACACACAACAACAAATTCAACAATCCTGTCTCACGAGTGTGAATCGTGAAGTGTCCACACCTCACAGGAGGCTGATTCAGATTTATTTTCTGAATGTGTTTTGTATGCAGCTCATGGTATTATAACAATAAAGGATGACAATAAGCAGTGTGGCATTATTAAAATATAGATCAGTCGGAAGTTATTACAAGCACGCGATGATGGTTTAAAGTGGGTTTTAAGCAAAAACATTAATAAGTGTGCTGCTCAAGAAACATTTCTGATTATTATTATTATCAATATTTAAAACGGTTGAGTACATTTTTTCAGGATTCTTTGATGAATAGAAAAATCCAAAGATCAGCATTTATCTGAAATAAAAAAGCTTTTGTAACATCATACACTAAAAGCTTGGAGTAATTTTATTTTATTTATTTTTTAAGAAAGAAATTATAGAAAGTAAAGATGCTTTAAACTGATCAAAAGTGATGATAAAGACATTAACAATGCTATAAAATATTTATATTTCAGATAAATGCTGTTCTTCTGAACTTTCTACTCATCAAAGAAACCTGAAAAATATCTACTCGGCTGTTTTCAACATCATAATAATCAGAAATGTTTCTCGAGCAGCAGATCAGCATATAAGAATGATTTTATGAAGGATCATGTGACACTTAAGTCTGGAGTAATGATGCTGAAAATACAGCTGCGTATCACAGAAATACATTACAGTCTAACAGATATTCACAGAGAAAACTGTTATATTGAATAGTAAAAATATTTCACAATGCTACTGTTTTTGCTATACTTTGGATCAAATAAATGCATGCTTGGTGAGCAGAAGAGACTTCGTTAAAAAAACATAAAAAATCGTACTGCTCAATAACTATTGACTGCTAGTGTATGTGTGTTTACTCACAGCACAGGCAGGCGATGAAGAAGACCTCGAGGAACAGGTATCCTTTGAGGTCTAAGATGCTTCCCGCAGCCATCGACATGAGCGCCAGACCCAGGTTCTGTATGGACTGCATACTGTGCAACACATCAGAGCGTTATTACTGGACCAACAGCATCAGGAGACATTGTCAGATCAGACTTACAATCCATATGCGGTTCCCAGCTGATGCTCCGGCACCACAAACGCCACCATGGGCCAGAGAGCACAGGCCAGCAGAGAATACGACAGACCTAACAGACACTGACACACACACACAACACTCCTATTAGAAAACACACAGCTCTCAAAGTGACAGCTTATATTGTGTGTGCAGTCACTCCGCCCTTTATTTACTGTAACACTGGCTCTCACAGCTGATTGGTCGAGAGTTTGGCGGTTACCATGGCGATCCAGGGGTTCCAGAAGGTGAAGGCCAGCATCATGTGAGAGAGGAGCGTGGAGGCGACAGCCAGCATGACCCACAAGATGTTTCTGCCTGTCCTATCGACCACGAACCCCAGCAGAGGAGACGCCGGAGCCGAGATGATGTACACGATACTACAACAAACACATAGCAACCACAACAAATCTGCACTTTAATGCATTAACACTCACTGGGAAAGATTGGCTGGTAAGATTATGCGCAGCTGTATTTTCAGCATCATTACTGCAGTCTTCAGTGTCACATGATCTTCAGAAATCAGTATAATATGCTGATCTGCTGCTCAAGAAACATTTCTGATTATTATCAATGTTGAAAACGGTCGTGCTGCACAATATTTTTGTGGAAACTGATGCATTTTATTTTTCAGGATTCACAGATGAACAGAAAGTTCAGAAGAACAGCATTTATTTGAAATAGAAGTCTTCTGAAACATTAGCCGGGTTTCCATCCAAAGTTTGAGAAGCGCTGTTGTACAGATTTAAGTATATTATTATGATAATGATTATTGCATTTCTGAATTAAATTGAACAGTAGTGTAATTGAGCGTTTACATGCACAATCGTATGCTTATTATGGAAGCTGTCAGGTTGTGTTAAAGTCGTGTTGTTTTATCAATTAGGTCATGAAATATTCAAGCAAAAATCGTTCAGCGCATGTGGACCTTCACCAGCATTCAAAACCAGAGAAAAACACAAGCATTTTAACAAATGTGTTTATAAAATGAGCTGATTTTTAACAAACACACTTTTGAGGAGGCCTTTTGAACAGGAAAGATCAGAGCATCCCCACCAGCAAACGTATCCTAACAGAATATTATTTCCATGATGTTTATTTCATTGCATTATTTTTAGCCATTATTAAAGACAATCTTTGGCATATAGTATCTCAGAAATAACCGTTTTGTTCCATGCAACACCAGATCCAAACGCTTCAGTGTGCTGGTAGCAGTGAAATTTGATTACTATTCACTATTTTTATGCACATCATAGTTTTAATGTTGTCATTCCATTTTACGTACATTATATTATCATAGTTTTTATGTGGCAGCCTGTGGCTCCCGGTTTGAGAAGCGCTGTTGTACTGATCTATTAGTTAGGATTCACTCCTGTATTTACATGGGATTGTCACTCCTAAATGTTTGCAGTGTGTGTGTGTGTTTGTGTGTGTGTGTGTGTGTGTGTGCGTTTTTGTGACAAATGAGGACATAAATGTGTATAATGACACGGGTATAACATAGGTATTACAAGGAGAAGGTTTTTCAGGACATTACCCCATGTCCCCACTTTCAAAACGCATATAAATCACACAGAATGGAGTGTATTGAAAATCTGAAATAGCAGAAGTCTCCTGTGAGGGGTATGTTTAGGGGTAGGGTTGGTGTAGGGCAATAGAAAATACGGTTTGTACTGTATAAAAACCATTACACCTATGGGATGCCCCCACTTTTCACAAAAACAAACCTCTGTGTGTTTGTGTGTGTGTGTATATACAGTATATGTGTGTGTGTGTGTGTGAGTGAGAGTGTGTGTGTTTGAGTGAGTGTGTGTGTGTGTGTGTTTTTTTGTGTTTGTGTGTGTGTGTGTATATGAGTGTGTGTGTGCGAGTGTGTGTGGGTGTGTGTGCGTGTGTGTGGTGAGTGTGTGTGCGTGTGGCCTGTCTTTGAGTGCGTGTGCTGTGTTGTGTTGTGGTGTTTGTTGTGTTGTGTTGTGTTGTGTTGTGGTGTGTTGTGTGTGTGTGTGTGTGTGTGGAGAGAGAGCCTTTTTGCTTCTGACGATGGTATTTAGGCATCAAAAATTCAGAAACACGCGGTTTCCAGAAGGTGTGTGTGTGTGTGTGGTGGTGGGTGTGTGTGTTGTGGTGAGTGTGTGTGTGCGTGAGTGTGTGTGTGTGTGTGTGTGTGTGTGTGTACCTGTTTTTCTATTCTGTTGGGGACTTAAACCTGACTACACACAGACTCATGGGGACTCGTGTCACGGTGGGGACATAAATTGTGGTCCCCACTGGTACAAAATCTTATAAATCATACAGACTGGAGGGTGTTGAAATCTGAATAGCGAAAGTCTCCTGTGAGTGTAGGTTTAGGGGTAGGGTTTGTATAAAACCATTACGCCTATGGAAGAGCTCCCCACTTTTCCACAAAAACAACCTTTGTGTTGTGTGTGCACACTTGTGGTGTGTGAGAGTGTTGTGTGTGGGTTGTGTGTGTGTATGAGTGTGTGGTGTGTCTCTGTGTGTATGTGAGAGAGAGGTGTGTGTGTGTGTGTGGGAGTGTGTGCGTGTGTGTGAGTGTGTGTGTGTTTGTGTGTTTGTGTGTGTTTGTGTGTGTGGGTGTGAGAGAGAGAGTGTGTGTGTGTTTGTGAGTGTGTGTGTGTTTGTGAGTGAGTGAGTGAGTGAGTGTAAGTGTGTGTGGTGTGAGAGAGAGAGAGAGTGTGATTGTGTGTGTGTGTGAGAGAGAGAAATAGTGTGTGTGTGTGTGTGTGTGGGTGTGTGTGAGTGTGAGAGAGAGTGTTGTGTGTGTGTGTACCTGTTTATTGGGCTCTGGCCTTGACAGTAGTGAAGTCAAACTTCTCGATGAGAAAACGCTGTGTGTGGAGAAACGCACACAGGCTTAACTCATCCATCATCATCCACACGCTCCACCTCCTTCATATTAAGTGCACATTGCATAGATCTTCATTAAAGTCTTACAGTTGATTTTCGATATGAAACCGGAAAGAATCACTGGCCCAGTCAATAAATGTGGGAAGATGGCCACATAAATAGCACACGAGATGAAGATGAGCCAAGAGAGAAGGGAAAGGTCCTTACATCCGTCAGCTTGAATTACTTTCCCCTACAGGCACACACACACTTCTTAAAACACAGTGTCTGACGGGACAGATGGCGCCGACTCATAAACGTCTGCTCTTGACATCTCACCGGTTTTTGCCCGGCTCCTTGGGAGACTTCTCTGCTCTTTCTGGTCCAGAAAGCCCAGAATCACACATGTGAGGGAGAACAGACACTTGGACGCCGCGGAGAACCACCACACAGCGTAACTCAGACTCTGTCACGAGCACGTACTCAGATGATAAAACACCCCTGCAACTATACTCAGGAATATACAGTAATGTTTTTCAGCACGCAGGCCGCCACCAGGGTTAAAAACAGGGCTTATCTGACATTAAAGCGAAATATGAGCTGATACACAGAGAGGAAAGAAACATCATGAGTTTCGTTCAACAACACAAAAGACTCAGAAAGACAGAACAAGTCAAATGAAAGGCGAAAATAACACGAGCCGTGGCGAACATACACATCTCATTCACACAACACACGGAGACGACCGACTGCGGCAGAAATAAACCGTGTGGGAGACTAAGCACTGCATGAAGATTCCCCATAGTCCCAGACACTGAACTCACAAACAACACTTCTAGCTTGCAAGTACTAGAAACTGTGCTTTCCATCATAAAGCCTTCAAGGATATTCTACTTTTTTTTTTTTTTTTTTTGGATTCTAGCTGATTTCCAGTGTAGAATCCCCTTTTTGGAAATTCCCTCTGATATTTGCGAGGGTTCGTACGGAGTCTCACCGATCATGAGTGTTATCCCGAGCGTGGTGTGTCCCGCTGAGCCCAGCATCGCCTCGATGCGGCCGTAAACCCAACCGATGACGTTCATGTTGACCGTGCTGCCCTGAACACACAGAGAGCCTCACATTCACAGCAAATCAACATGTGCACTAATTATTGCTATTTGTCACAAACATACACTACTGTTCAAAAGTGTGGGCTCAGTAAGATTAATACTTTTATTCAGAAAGGATGCATAAAACTGATCAAAAGTGACAGTAAAACATGTACAATGTTTTAAAAAGATTTCTATTACAAAATCTGCTCTTTTGAACTTTCTATTCATCAAAGAATCAACGTTTAACTGTTTTCTGTCTTCAACATTGATAATCAGACATGTTTCTTGTATATATTAGTATATTATACTGATTTCTGAAGATCATGTGACACTGAAGACTGGAGGAATGATGCTGAAAATACAGCTGCGCATCACAGAAATACATTACAGTTTAACACATATTCACATAGAACACAGCTGTTTTAAATTGTAATAATATTTCACTGTTTTTACTGTATCAGGGTTCGTACAGAAACTGCAAAATGGAATTCCAGGACTTTCAAGGACTTTTCAAGCACTACTTTTTTGTTTTCAAGGACTAAAATCAGAGATCACAATATCGTTATTATCTTTCAAATTCTAATAAATAAACTAATAAAACAAAATGGTACAAATAACACGCAGTGCATGCAAAGCACGCAATAGCTGTGGCAACTTTAACATTTGAAAGGATACTATGGCAAAGATATCGCTTTCCTTATTCAAAGTGATTTTTTTAATGAATATATGATTAAAAGCTTCATCATACACTTGTAAAGTCATGAGCTATATCAGGTTCATGGACACTAGGGGTGTGACAATACACTTAGCTCACGAGACGAGGCAAAATACAGATACTTGGTTCACTAGAAAGAATATTTTAATACTAATTTTAAGAAATTTTCAATGACAAAATAATTGTCTTTTAATTACAAAAAGTAAAACACCTGAGCTCCACAAAAACCGAGTTTTGGTTTTGAAATATTTTAACTAATCTAGAGCCATAACTAACAATTATTTTGATAATCAAGTAATCTACTGATTATCTTGACAAGTGAGTAATCTGATGTTTTTTAGTGATAAAAATAGACCTAAGTGAAAAACAGGCTTTAGTATGACTACATATACATATTTGTATATATATAAAACTAACAATGAGGCAATAATAACTGGTTCAAATAAAGTATCAAAACCAAGTAGTCATATGGCTTTAATTGAACAACACTGTTAAAATACATAAAGTAATATGCCTATACATAATATGAACATAACTGACTTAAGTACATTATGTATTATAACAAATACCTGCAGAGGGCGCCAATGGCCCGCAGATGATGGGTCACTCTTACAGCGTGATTCCATGACCGTTATAAACAAATCCCATATCATTTTATATTTTGGGTCACATGCACAACTCAGAGCGAGGGTTTAAACTTTTATATAGAAGTCGTCATGTACAACAAATCGCATATAGAAATATTCTCCTTAGGTTTACGTTACAACTCTAGTGAGATAACACACAGTTTTTATCGAAATAAAAAATGAACACTAATTTTATATGCTGCCTTTTAAAGATTCAAGTACTTTTCAAATACCTTTTCATAAATAAGGCTGTTTTCAGAGGTTTTTCAGGACTTCAATTTCAAAAAGTCAAAGTCGAGCACTATAAGCACCTTGTACTACGAACCCTGCTTTATTTTGATCAAACAAATGCAGCCTCTGTGAGCATTAAGAGACTTCTTTCAGAAACATTTACAATTTCTACACCTAACCCCAAACCAGTGAACGTAGTAAATTTTATGACATAAAATGCAGTTTTATGGACAGTAAATGTTCTCTTTTCTCCCAGCATTGTGCATCAATGGTCATTTTTGGACACAAGAATGAATCTTCACATTAACTCGTTTGGATGACAGTGATTCTACAGTGAATGTGATTGAATTCACATCACACACCGACATGTGAAATTCAGATTATCTCCTTAAATCAGATTTTTAGCATGAGCCTGTTTATCACAACTTTTCAAAAGTGGGTCGGACCAGTGTTGAACGCAGCTTTCACTCTCCATGTGACTGCAGGTCTCTATGTCTGGTTTGCTATCCTTGTTGGGACTCTCCATAGGTGTAATGGTTTTATACTGCGCAGAAACCGTATATTCTATTGCCCTACACCAACCCTACCCCTAAACCTACCCCTCACAGGAGACTTTCTGCTATTTCAGATTTTCAATACACTCCATTCTGTGTGATTTATAAGCTTTTGTCCCGTGGGGACCCAATTTTATGTCCCCACCGTACACAATCCCCATGAGTCTGTGTGTATTCAGGTTTAAGTCCCAACCAGAATAGAAAAACAGGTACACACAAACACACAGAATTACACTCACACTCACACACACAGCACACACACACTCACACACGGCACACGCACTACTCACTCACCTTCTCACACTCACTCTCTCACACACACACAACACACTCACACACTCACACACACACATTCTCACACACTCTCTCTCTCACACACACACTCTCTCACACACACACTCTCACACACAGACACACGCACACAGACACACGCACGCACTCACTCACGCACTCACTCACTCACCGTCACTCACTCCACAATCACTCGCACGCACGCCGCACGCACGCAGCGCACGCACCCTCGCACAATCACACACCGCATTCGCACACACACCACCCCTCACACACCCTCTCTCACACACACAGACACACTCACACACACATACATCACGCTCTCACACACGCACTCACTCTCACACACTCACTCACTCTCACACACTCACTCTCACACACACACACACACACACACACTCACACACACACACACACTCACTCACACACACACACACTCTCACACACACACACACACACACACACACACTCTCTCTCCCACACACACTCACTCACTCTCACACACACAGACACACGCACACTCACTCTCACACACACAGACACACGCACACTCACTCACTCACTCTCACACACGAACTCACTCACACACACACACACTCTCTCACTCACACACACACACACACACACACCACCGGGCTTGATCTCTTACCACTCTGGCCATGCTGAGCTGCAGGCCGAACACCAGATTGAGTTCTTTTCCTTTGAACCAGTTCACCGCATACGTGTTCTGAGCCACAGCCAACGACTCTCCGCCGATACTGAACAGATCACGCATGTTCACACACAGCCAGAGAAACATGAAATGCATTTTAATCAGCAGATGCTGCTCACCCAAACACAAAACGGCCCAGATTCATCAGCCAGAAGTGATTGGCCAGAGCTCCAGCAGCAAATATGATCTGCAAAACAAGTCATGATCATGATTAGTATCGCCACTGGAGGGAAGCTTGTTTCCAACACACAATAAAACACAAGGAATTATCAGTTTACATATTGCAATTCTATTTTTTTTCCCCAACATGAAAAAATTATAATACTTTCTTTTTAGAATTCTGAGTTTCTGTCTCACAATTTATGTTTGCTTGTTTGTTTCCAAGAAAACTGCGATTTTTTACCTCTCAATTCTGACTTCTTTACTTGCAATTCTGATTTTTTCCCCCTCTATATCACACTATTTTGACTTTTTCCCTTGTATTAGCTGTATCTTGTTTATTATTATTATTAATCTTGCAATTGCACACTGTAAATACAATAATTGCGAGTTTACGTCACACAATTCTGACACTTTTTTAATGGAATTCTGAGTTTACATCTTGAAATTCTGTTTTGTTGTTTGTTGTTTCCACTAAAATAATAATGAAGGTGATTGTGATTTTCTTTTATCTCGCAATTCTGACTTTTATCCCTTTTTACATCTTGCTGTTCCCTTTTTTTCTGCCGATAAATTAAAATAAAATTAATAATAATAATCTGCAATTTTTCATATCACAATTCTGAATTTTCTTGCAATTGTAAGTTTACATAATACATTTTTTTTCTGAATTTGAATTTATATCACTCAATTCTGACTTTTTTTTCTCGTAATTGCTAGTTTATAGCTCGTTTATAAAATAAGGAATTGCGACTGTCACAATTCTGAAAAAAGTGAATATTACAACAAAAAAGTTGCAATTACCTTTTTTTTAAATAATCATCCTGTGGTGGAAACAAGCTTCCATAGCACTGATTATGACACTGCTGTGTGCAATAACCTACCTGCCCTACTAACACAAACGATGCGAAGATGATCGTCCCCAGCCTGGAAAGAACAAAAGACCGTGTTATGACCATCAGCTCAGTGAACACACTTTACTAAAGCAAGCATGTGCTGTAAAAGAGTCAGCGCATTATACTGTTACAGTCCAGACATGAACAAACTTCTGGCACTATTCACTGCATCGATCAGTATGGAAAACAGCAGTGCAGTCACTTACTGTATATACAAACCTGTTCTTCATGTCTTTGCTGAAATGTGATTTAAGTGTGTGTTGAACTGGACCCACCTGATGCCGAAGACCCGGTCCAACAGAAAGCCTCCCAGGAAGCACAGCACCACATTAGGCCATGAGTACCAGGCGTACAGCTGCATGAAGGAGGCCGTGTTCAGACTCATGTCCTGAGACACACAGATCAAACATATCCAGATCAGCTCATGACCGCAGGAAATAATTACATTTAAACACGCCATGTGTGTCCCTGCAGCACAAAAGCAGTGTTAAGTCTCTGGGGGATATTTGTAGCAATAGCCAACAATACATTGTATGGGTCACAATTATTGATTGTTCTTTTATGCCAAAAATCTAGGATATTAAGTAAAGATCATGTTCATGAAGATATTTTGTAAATGTCTTACTGTAAATATATCAAAACTTAATGGTTGATTAGTAATATGCATTGCTAAAAAATTCATTTAGACAACTTTAAAGGCGATTTCTCAATATTTAGATTTTTTTGCACCCTCAGATTTTCAAATATTGTCCCCGAAAAAACGATCCGAACAACCAACATCAAATGGAAGGATGGTCAAGAACTATATACAGTGGTGTGAAAAACTGTTGGCCCCTTCCTGATTTTTTTGCATGTTTGTCACACTTTAATGTTTCCGATCATCAAACAAATTTAAATATTAGTGAAAGATAACACAAGATGCAGTTTTTAAAATGAAGGTTTTTATTATCAAGAAAAAATTAAATCCAAAACTACATGGCCCTGTGTGAAGAACTGTTTGCCCCCTAAACCTAATAACTGGTTGGGCCCCCCTTAGCAGCAACAACTGCAATCAAACATTTGCGATAACTTGCAATGAGTCTGTTACAGCGCAGTGGGGGAATTTTGGTCCACTCATTTATGCAGAATTGTTGTAATTCAGCCACTTTGGAGGGTTTTTGAGCATGAACCGCCTTTTTTAAGGTCATGCCACAGCATCTCAAAAGGATTCAGGTCAGGACTTTGACTAGACCACTCCAAAGTCTTAATTTTGTTCTTCTTCAGCCATTCAGAGGTGGACTTACTGGTTTGTTTTTTGGACTCTCGTCATCCAAGAGTATTTTCTTCCCCCAAAAGTCCCCTTGGGGATCATCGAGGATGTTTTTCTGGAAAACTGAACGAGCGCTTTGTTATTTTGCTCAGTCAGCGCTTTTCGGCTCTTGCCTTGGAACTCTCCCATGGATGCCGTTTTTGCCCGGTCTCTTTTTTATTGTTGAATCATGAACACTGACCTTGATTGAGGCAAGTGAGGCCTGCAGTTTTTTTGGATGTTGTTGTGGGGTCTTTTGTGAACTCTTGGTTGAGTCGTCGCTGTGCTCTTGGGGTATTTTTGGTCGGCCGGCCACTCCTGGGAGGTTCTCCACTGTTCCATGTTTTTGCCATTTGTGAATATGGCTCTCACTGTGGTTCGCTGGAGTCCCAAAGCTTTGGAAATGTCTTTATAACCTTTTCCAGACTGATAAATCTCAATTACTTTTTTTTTCATTTGTTTCTGAATTTCTTTGGATATCGGCATGATGTCTAGCTTTTGAGTATCTTTTGGTCTACTTCACTTTGTCAGGCAGGTCTTATTTAAGAGATTTCTTGATTGCGAACAGGTGTGGTAGTAATCAGGCCTGGGTGTGGCTAGATAAATTGAACTCAGGTGTGATAAACCAAAGTTTTTAACAGGGGGGCAAACACTTCTTCACAGGGCCATGTAGTTTTGGATTTTACTTTTTCTTAATAATAAAAACCTTCATTTAACAACTGCATGTTGTGTTTACTTGTGTTATCTTTGACTAATATTAAATTTGCTTGATGATCTGAAACATTAAAGTGTGACAACATGCAAAAAAATAAGAAATCAGGAAGGGGGCAACACTTTTTCACACCACTGTGTATATATATATGAACCTGCCTATCTCTACTCGATCAGTCCTTAGCCATAATAAAGATAAAACAAAATTAGCAAGCACCTGACCACTTAATGCTAGCACTTACCTATTCTATTCGTTTTTTTGGTCAATTTATAATTGATTACAAAAAAAAAAAAAAAAAACAAAAAGCCGTTGGCAATGTATACTGTTTAGACTATAACTGAAGATGGATTGGACGTCAGACAGATGGAGGGATAGACAGATAGATAGATAGTTTATGATGACGGATTGACGGATACGATTTTAGACATACTAGATGGATGGATGAGGGATAGACAGATAGACAGATAGATAGATAGATAGATAGATAGATAGATAGATAGATGGACGGATGGAGGGATAGACAGATAGACAGACAGACAGATAGGTAGAAAGATAGATAGATAGATAGATAGATAGAATGATGGAGGGATAGATAGACAGATAGATAGATGTACGGATGGAGGGATAGACAGATAGACAGACAGACAGATAGGTAGAAAGATATCTAGATTAGATAGAGACGAGAGAGGAGAGAGAGAGAGAGAGAGAGATACACACCTGTATGAATTGGGTCTGGAGAGCTGCGGGGTTGTCATAACAAAAGTAGCTGCCTAAAATAAAACCAAACAAAACAAAATGAGCGGAGAGAGAAACAGAAAGAGCACAATGGTAAATTAAGACGGTAAGTTTCACTTTCACTGCAATCTGACACCTCTGAGCCTAAACTCACAAAAACACTCTTTTTGATGTGCATATAATGCTATATGAATATTTTTCACATTTCTAAAAAAAAAAGCTAGACTCTATCGCGTGAATATAAGGCTGTACTGCACGATCGAGCTGGTCTCGTGACTCATGAGGAAGACGGTACCGAGCCCAGGAAGCACATGACTAAGCAAACCAGGATCCGGTGCAGCGGTGATCCGTGTCACCACAGCCGGGGGGGGCCCCCCCCCCCCCCCCCTCAGGTGCGCGACCACACCTTCATTCCTCCTCCTCCTCCTCATCCTCCTCCAGCAGACCCGCATACTCCTCTCGCGCTGCCATGCTCACAGCTCGCGGTCATGTGACTGCTCTGCGGCGAGTCACGTGATCAGGAGGAAGCAAGCAGTCACATATGTCTGAAGAAACGCTACAGTCAATCGCAGAGTCAACAAACTAACAAATAAATAAATAAAAGGAAAACATTACACTACAGGGTACAGGAAATACCGCTGATAGTCCGACTGGTGTGGTTGGGTTGATTTGCTTCCGCTGGTTCTGGCTGTAAGGCAATACAAATAAGAGACTTAAAGGGGTCATGTGATGCGATTTCAATTGTTCTTTCTCTTTGGAGTGTTACAAGCTCTTGGTGCATAAAGAATATCTGTAAAGCTGCAAAGACTAAAGTCTCAAATCCAAAGAGATATTCTTTATAAAAGTTAAGAGTCAGCCACACCCCCCTAAAACGGCCCGTTCTAACACGCCCCCACATGTCTACGTCTCTGTGTGGGAAGATTTGCATAACGCCCGCCCAAATGTTCACGCAAAGAAAGAAAACATAACTTATTCTTGCTGTAGTATTGTTGCCACCGCAGCCATGTCGTGGAGACGCTGTGTTTTTCGTTGGGGAAAGCGAAATTACTTTGTTTGGCCTTCCAAAAATAGAAATCAGTGTTTAAGTTTTATTTACAACACTGTTCCCGAACAGTTCAACCCAAATTTCAGATGTGTGCAGCACATTTTATGGAGGACTGTTTTTTTGATCCTGGGAGAGTAGACTACAATACGTCTGTGGGGGGGGGGGGGGGCCCCCCCCACCAATGCTGTTTCTATAAAGTGGGGCAATTCCAGCTTTGCAAGGACAGTCTGGCGCTTCTGATTCACAGCCTGTAAGTATGTTTTTTTATATATAAAGAATTTGCCACTGATGATTCAAACGTGAGTTTTTGAGCAGTGTAGAGTAGCGCTTTTTTGTTTGTCATTTCTCCCATTTCGTTCCTCCGATCACAAATGCAGACATGTTTTTATGTTTACGCGGCGCGATGCAACGCTTAAAAGACAGTATAAGTCATTATAATCAGTAATTATGTCGCAAATGATGTACACTTAAAATATTTGTATGGGTTTTATTGGTTTTGTCTCGTCTATTGATGTCCGGATCGCGAACGAATCGTTCTATTTAACCGGATCTTCTTAGTGAACCAGTCGAACTGAATCGTTTGAAGCGGTTCGCGTCTCCAGTACACTAATTATCCACCAATTACTTAAAGGGTCATATGATGCTGCTAAAAATAACATTATTTTGTGTATTGGTGTAATGAAATGTGTTTTATGCGGTTTAAAGTTAAAAAAACACATTATTTTCCACTTACTGTACATTATTGTTTCTCTATGCCCTGCTTTTCTGAAACGCTAGATTTTTACAAAGCTCATCGTTCTAAAAAAAAAGTGAGGTGTACGCTGATTGGCCAAATATCCAGTGCGTTGTGATTGGCCGAATACATCAAGCGTGTGACGGAATAATTAGGTATATAGAAAATAATTTACGTATAAAAATAATTACGGAATAATGACTCACGTTTGAATCGTCGTTGGCAAATTCTTTAAATATAAAAAAGTACTTACAGTCTGTGAGTCATCACAGCCGGCATTGTAGTCTACTCTCCCAGGATCAGGAGACAGTCCTCCATAAAATGCGCTTAACACATCTGAATATTTGGGTTGAATGTTCTGGAACAGTGTTGTAATCCTCGGAGCGGCGGGCCGTGGATTCTATGAAGGAGGCTATGTTTGGCAACCACATGTGACGGGCTGGACTCCGATTCGTCCACGGTGAAAGCCGATCCGGCGATCGATAGTGCAAAGTTGTAGTATTTCCTCATCGACCAGCACGTATCAGCTCTAGGCATGACAAAGCAGATATCGCCTCTTTTGGAAGACCAAACAAAGCAGTTTCGCTTTCACAACGAAGCACACAGTGCCTTCACGACATGGCGACAATACTACAGCAAGAATAAAAGGTTACGCTTTCTTTCTTTGCGTGAACGTTTGGGCAGCGTTATTCAAATCTTCCCACATTTTGATGTAGACATGTGGGGGCGTGTTAGACGAGCCGTTTTTAGGTAGCGTGGCTGACTCTTAACGTTTATAAAATATCTTTTGGATTTTTTTTTTTTTTTTTTTTTTTTTTTTTGGGGGGTTTTTTTTTTTTTTTTTTTTTTTTTTTTTGAGACTTTAGTCTTGCAACTTTACGGATCTTCTTTATGCACCAATAGCTTGTACCACTCCAAAGAGAAAGGACAATTGAAATCGCATCATATGACCTCTTAAGTTATTCGATTTATAAACGTGCCTGACACTCCCTCTGACGCGAAATAAACCAATATCCCGAGTTATTCAGTTACTCCTAACAGTACATTGACTGAACTGCTAAAAGAGAACCGATGATGGGATGTGCACGAGCAGAGCAGCTGGACTGAGTCTCGTCCTGCTGGGAGACACGGCATCATCACAGTATGGTGAGGGGCGTAACATTTCCGTCTCACGCTTGAGGTATTCGACCAATCACAACGCACTGGATAGCTGGCCAATCAGAGCACACCACGCTTTTCAGACCGATGAGCTTTGTAAAAATCGACGTGTTTCAGAAAGGCGGGGCATAGAGGAGAAACAATAATGTACAGTATGTGGAAAATAATGTGTTTTTTTAACCTAACCGCATAAACACATTTCATTACACCAAATACACAAAATAATGTTCTTTTTAGCAACATCATATGACCCCTTTAATATCAGCGACTGTTAAGCTTCATCGCTAAGCGCTGAAAAAAAAGTAGTATCAGTGTATCAGCTTTAATGCACTCATAAAAATAACCAAAGCAGTCAAATGGCAAGCGTTTCAAAGAAGACAGAATTACTCAAAGTGTATAACTTACAATGTGCAAAGGAGTCTGTGACTGTTTGGATGCAGTAAAACAACACATCTGGATCACTGGCCATAACTCTGAATAATTTCTTATTCTGGCCATAAATCAGGAATGTCATGCATGTTTAGAATTGATCAGATAGTTGTAATCTGACTCAGATGAAGACAGGAATCATGTGTTTGTGGTACCCGTGTTTTTCTGTTGATTAAGGAATAATGCAAGACTTCTTCACCTTACAAATGGTTGTCAAAAGCAAATACATCATATTGTATAGGCTGTCATATATCATATAATCAAGTGCTCAAGCAAAACAAGACGCCCTATAGAATTCAGCAGATGTAATACTCAAGCAAACATGCAGGTACTAAGTAAAAGTAAAAATAAGTGCAGCTTTAAATTGTACTTAAGTGCTAAAAATAAAAAATAAAAATGACTGGTGATTCTTGTTTACATTTTTTAAATCATCTTGCCAATGCAAAGTGAATTAAATTGCATAAACTGTTTTGTCAGACAGATATACAAAGTTTGGGTTAAAGAGGGAATACAAAACAATGCAGAGGATAAGATGTCAAAAACATCCAGCTAGTGCAACAATTATTAAAGTGGAACACAAAAATGCATTATTAGTTTAATAAAATAATAAATAAAAGAATTCAAATCTATTTTGTATGATTAGTTATTATGGTGGAACACAAAAAGCACATCTTTAAAGGGATAGAAACAAAATTCGTCGTTCGTCATTTTCACTCCCTGATGTTGTTACTTTCTTCTGTTGAACACATTGGAGACATTTTGATGGATGTTGTAACCAACAGTTGCTGGCCCCCAATGGACTTTCATTGTATTTATTTGTTTGTTTGTTCATTCCATTCTATTTAAGTCACTGAAAGAGCCATTTAGTGGTTTTGTCCCATGAGAAGTCCATCACTTCCAGCTTACACATGGATGAATTGGTTAGGACATATCTAGAAAATATGAGATTGAATTTATAGATGTATCATGAAGTAGTATTCCCTCAAAATCAACTTTTCTTTTGACTACTATGTAGTCCTCAATATCGGCTTCCATCAGAGTATTTCTTTGTAAAATCCCTTATAACTTACTAACAAAAGGCAGATTCTTGACCTCCAGCAGGTGACTTCATTTAAGAGGGGAAACAGAAGTCATGCTGTCAGTGGATTTGTCTGTAAGCTGTAGATCTTCTCGTGACTGGGTTCAGTTTGTTCTCTCCTGATCCGCACTCATCTGGAAAGCGTCAGCTCATGCGCGTGTAACACAATTAATGGCTAGGCTGCTTCTGTCTCTGGTCGAGCTCAGTCCGGCTCCGCCCGCATCTCAGGAGCCTCCGCTGGCCTGCAGAGGAGCCGCAGATCCAGCACCGCCACAGCCTGAGGTAAAACAAGCTGGAACAAGCCTTCGCTGAACTCCAGCTTGACCGTTTCTGAAGAAGAACTTGTTTCTTTGTGCAGAACTCAGAACTCTGTGAGCTGTTTGGGTGGTTGTTAGGGTGTTGCTAAGCGGTTACCGTGTTTTGGGTGGTTGTAAGGGTTTTGCTAAGTGATTACCACGTTCTTTTGAGTGGTTGTTAGGGTGTTGCTAAGCGGTTACCGTGTTTTGGGTAGAGGTTAGGGTGTTGCTAAATGGTTACCGTGTTTTGGGTAGAGGTTAGGGTGTTGCTAAGTGGTTACCGTGTTTTGGGTGGTTGTAAGGGTTTTGCTAAGTGATTACCACGTTCTTTTGAGTGGTTGTTAGGGTGTTGCTAAGCGGTTACCATGTTTTGGGTAGAGGTTAGGATGTTGCTAAGCAGTTACCATGTTCTGGGTGGTTGTTAGGGTGTTGCTAAGTGGTTACCATGTTTTGGGTGGTTGTAAGGGTTTTGCTAAGTGGTTACCACGTTCTTTTGGTGGTTGTTAGGGTGTTGCTAAGTGGCTACCACGTTCTTTTGGTGGTTGTTAGGGTGTTGCTAAGTGGTTACCATGTTTTGGGTGGTTGTCAAGGTTTGGCTATGGCAAGGTTTGGTTACTACATTCTTTTGGGTGGTTGCTAGGGTGGTGCTAAGCAGTTACCATGTTTTGGGTAGAGGTTAGGGTGTTGCTAAATGGTTACCGTGTTTTGGGTAGAGGTTAGGGTGTTGCTAAATGGTTACCGTGTTTTGGGTGGTTGTAAGGGTTTTGCTAAGTGATTACCACGTTCTTTTGAGTGGTTGTTAGGGTGTTGCTAAGCGGTTACCATGTTTTGGGTAGAGGTTAGGATGTTGCTAAGCAGTTACCATGTTCTGGGTGGTTGTTAGGGTGTTGCTAAGTGGTTACCATGTTTTGGGTGGTTGTAAGGGTTTTGCTAAGTGGTTACCACGTTCTTTTGAGTGGTTGTTAGGGTGTTGCTAAGCGGTTACCATGTTTTGGGTGGTTGTTAGGGTGTTGCTAAGTGGTTACCATGTTTTGGGTGGTTGTCAAGGTTTGGCTATGGCAAGGTTTGGTTACTACATTCTTTTGGGTGGTTGCTAGGGTGGTGCTAAGCAGTTACCATGTTTTGGGTAGAGGTTAGGGTGTTGCTAAATGGTTACCGTGTTTTGGGTGGTTGTTAGAGTGTTGCTAAGCAGTTACCATGTTTTGGGTAGAGGTTAGGGTGTTGCTAAGTGGCTACCACGTTCTTTTGGTGGTTGTTAGGGTGTTGCTAAGTGGTTACCATGTTTTGGGTGGTTGTCAAGGTTTGCCTAAGTGGTTACCACATTCTTTTGGGTGGTTGTTAGGGTGTTGCTAAGCGGTTACCATGTTTTGGGTAGTTGTTAGGGTGTTGCTAAGCGGTTACCATGTTCTGGGTGGTTGTTAGGGTGTTGCTAAGCGGTTACCATGTTTTTGTTTGTTTTAAGGGTGTGCTAGCGGTTTCCTCCTGTTTATTTTTGGGTGGTTGCAACTGGCAAGGTTATTCTATTTGGTTTCTTGCTGTCGTGTGTGCAGATCTTCTGTGACCTTCAATGGGTTTTTCCAGAAAGCAGGTTAACTTACCTTCATATAAATCTCTAAACTCTTGGTTATTAAACTAAACCTTTCTTTATCAGGTTCAAAAACATGTGCAGGAGTAAGCTGAGTCATGATTATGTTCACAGTGAACACACTAACACATGGCTGCATCTCAAAGCTTAGGCTGCTGACTTGTTTCCTCGCTGCCCTTATCAGGCAATGACTTCTGACAGTGTTTAAGCACTAAAATACATCACAAAACAGACCTCTGAGACAGCATCATAATCTAATGATCTGCAACAAAATAGAAAGTGCTGTGGTGATAACTAAACAATCATCTAATTACAACAATTAGGGGTCGACGATATGTGTTTTTCAGGGCCAATGCCAATACTGATTACTACAGATCAAGTAGACCAATAACCGATATTGTAAAAACATCATAAAAATGGTGTAAAAATAAAGTTTGAAATTAAGAATAACAAGAATAACAACCATAAAAATGCTTAATACCAGCACCGATAATCGGTTGACCCCTAACCACAATGCTAATTTCTCACTAGTAATGACATCAAATGTGGAAAACTTTGGTCAAAAACATGTATTTACATACACACTGACCAACAACTTCTTTTAGACGCTATTTAATTTTTTTGTTCCGTTGTCATAGAATGGAGTGCACAGGATTGTGGGACATCACAGGCAGCAATCTGATGAAGGTTTCTCAGGAAACATCTGACGTGTATGAAATCGAATGCTTCCCTACTGTATAGTTTGTGAAAAAAGTATGCCAAAAGAGCAGTATGTCAAAATGTATAGCATTTGATAGTATGACCTACTACGTGATTCTGAAGTGTGCAGTTGATGAACACTTTTCTATCCCTTGAGGCCATGGGAGAGGATTTATGAATGGCAGTGATGCAACGCAACTGATGCTGGTAGGTCACATGATAGTAACATCATCACGGATGTAGTATGTCTGAATTTCATTCATACTACCCATAGTCCTACTATATAGAATGTACTTTTTTAACGGTCGCAAAAGAAAGTTCAAATGCAAACGTAGTACCTACTCGTGGCCTGGAGGAGGTGAGCACGGATATAAGGTTCTCGATCATACACTTTCCACCACCATGCCGAAAAAAGCTCCTCTATCGGGTTTAGAAAGGGAGAGTATGCAGGCAGAAAAGAACCTCGGGTTATTAGTAAACCAGTCACGAACCAGAGCAGCACGATGGAAGCTGACATTATCCCAAACAACAATATAACGAGGCTGCTCTGGCTGTGCTGGTTCCCTGAGTTCCAGCTGGAACATATGCTCTCTTAGACCATCAAGCAAAGCAAGGAGGAGCATAGGAGCATTCCTCTTCCACCTATTCCTTCATTTCTCTGTGGATCCATTGTTCCAAAGCTCAGTGAACTGATTCGGGCCCTTTTATCTATTTATTGAAGGATCTGATTGACGTGTGTTCAGTTTTGACTCTTAGTGTTTCCACCTGGGTAATTGTTTGCTAATTGAACAGTATTGAATGCTAGTGCTTTCTAAATGACCACATGGTGTAAGCACTGAGAAATGTAGGGATTTGTGTGTAGAGTTTTGCAGTAACAGTTCACCAAACCTGACTCATGTGTTAAATAAATAAAGCAGGAGAATAGTGTTTATAGTTCAGCAAAATGGGTGTGCTTTTTTAAAAATGGCGTTATGGTTTTGAAAATTTAGTTCAAAAGCCTGGTTATAGTGTTTTAGCAATCGAGAAAAACTGTAACTAAATACATTAAATAGAAAAAAATAAAAATAATGCAGATCCACAATAGCTATGTTTCCATCCACAGTTGAACTTCTGCGCAAAATTGGAACGTTGCATAAAACATTTTTGAATAAACCACGATTTAACAAAAATATAAATTGCTAAAAATCTGACACCAAATATCATTAAGAAAAATAGAAGTTGCAATAGGAGAAGCCACTGTGGATGTTTTTTCAGATATAATGATGAAACGCACTAACAAGCGCTGTCGTGCTATCTTATGTACGGATGCCTGATGTTTAGCAATGCAATTGTGTGAGATAGTTTGAGAAGCAATTAAACCAAATAATAATAATAATAACATTTGAGATGGTGTGTGATGAGATTGGTGTGCTGGTTAGTTCAGTTATCCAATCACATGATCTGTTGAGGTAAAGTCACATGACTCACATGTGCATCGAGGAATTTATTTAGTAAATGTGTTTCCATCATATGCATATTATTTGACTCCGTTAAGTGCATATGCTCGTTTTTAGAATTGATCCTTTTTCCATCCAGCATGTTTTATGCAAATCCCCAAATTCTCCTTAAATCAAATGAAACATAGCTAATGTGTGAGTTGAGAATAAATTAAAAATGAACATTGCTTCATGTTCTAATAGTGCTTTATAATTCCAAAATGAACTATATAATATTGTGTGAGCCTCATCATCTCGTGCTGCAAACCTCTGATGAAAACTGACTCTGGGTCATGCTCAGAGTTCAAGGAATAAGCTGCTATCTTACACACCCTGAGAGTTACCTCAGTTTTTGGAACAAAAGTTAATGTTATCTGTTTACTAACCCAGGTGTGTGGCACAACCCGGTTTCTGGAAACCCACTGCTGTCTAGATATGGTCCAGGTGTCTCCTTCAATGCAAGTCTGTGTTTTTTCTTCACCTGTTTTCTCATCCTTTTAACACCTCAGGTCAGGTGTGGTCTGTTATCCAATGCTACATTTCCCCTCGGTTTTAATATGAAATATTGTACATTGGACGCTGAGTTAAAACAGATCATGATTTTATAATGATTACTACATTTGCAAACATTCGCTGTACAAACACATTTACAGTGCACAACCAAACCTGTCGAGTCAGAGCCAAAGCCGATCTCTGCTGAATTTAAAATCACCGGTGGCCTTCTCGTCTGGCCGGACGTCTTGGCCTGTGATAAACATTCTCTGGAAGTCCTTGACAGAACTGAAGTGTGTGGTGCATCAGTTTTTCCATTTGCTCCTCTTGACGGGCAGCTGTCCTGTGGCCTCCAAGTACTTGTTGACGAGTTCTTCCTGTACGGAGGGCAGACAGGGCTGATATCTGCTGTACTCCATGGTGTACTCGCCTTTACCCTGAACACACACACACTCTCTCTCACACACACACACTCACACACACTCCTCTCTACTCACCCCACTCCACACACCCACACACACCTATCTCTCACACACACACACTCACACACACTCTCTCTAACATTCTCACACACCACACACACACACTCTCTCACACACACACACTCACACACACTCTCTCACACATTCACACACACACACACACACACACACACACTCTCCCACACACACACACACACACACCCTCTCTCTCACACACACACACACACACACTCCAAAACACACACACACACACACACACACACACAGAGGAATGAGACCCTGACCGCGCTCTGACACTCACGTCAACATGAAACAATTTGAAGCAACCAGGAACTCATGAGAGAGTGTATTTTGATTTGGTCTTCTGTATGACGTTGATTGCTGGAGTTTTACCTTTGTCGAGTATCCAAACATGTCATTCAATGGGATCTAGACCACTAAACACCAGGTCCACAGACATTAAGCTGTCCATTATGTCAATATGATCATAATCATATATATATATATTACTCTCACACAGAACTGCAGAATATGAACCACAGAAACAACAGATAAAATAGGAACATAGTAACAGATCTAAAATCAATAAAAGATCTGAAAGTCATATTTCACCCCAATCCCAAAGACTTGTATATATACTGTACTACTGCCACTATATATATATAATATATATAGATCTTATTATACAACACCACATCACATTCCACATTACGACTGTACATTCATCTAGATGTTTTGGCTTTGAGGGTTTTTGTTTGTTTGTTTATTCATTCATTCATTCATTCATTCATTATATTTGCAATATTCTCTAACTGAAATATTAATTACAATAATATAATACACTTCCCCCAAAACATACATACTGTACCTACATACATACATACGTAAATAAATACTGTGGTATAAATATTTTATCATTTCCCAAATAATCCTTTTTTTTTTTTGCTTGTCTGTCAATGGAATTTTAGATATTTTGGCACTGGAGATGAGAAGTTGGATCTTAATAGACTTCAAATATAATCCTAATACAATACAAATTATTTAATTATTTATTTATTTAGTCACACTTTATTTTAAGGTCCAATTCTCACTATTAACAAACCATTAACTATGACTTTTGCCTCAAGAAACTCCTAATTTGCTGCTTACTAATAGTTAGTTAGGTAGTTGTTACGTTTAGGTATTGGGTAGGATTATGTAGAATATGTGCTTTATAAGTACTAATAAACAGCCAATTTGTTAATAATAGGCATGCTAATAAAAAAAACAAGTTAATAGTGTGATTTGGTCCCTATACTAAAGTGTTACCATTTCTTTCCTTATTTAAATAATCTTAAAAAGTGTTGTAAATAGACTTTGTTTTGATTAAAATATCATTACCATTGAAGTAGAATTATTATATACAGTATAATATACATCTTTGACTTTGGGGTGATCTGACTTGGCAGGTGAGATTGAGCCGTTTATCTGGTTCACATTAGCTGTGATCAGTGTGTGTCTGATCAGTGACTCACATCAGCGTAGAGTGTGAAATAGCCCTCTGTCCCGGGATGACCCTGTGACGATGGTTGACCCCTGCAATAACGGCCCCCTGGAACTCATTAGGGGCCATGATCTCCACAGACACGACCGGCACCAGACTCACCACGCTGGACTTCTCAATGGCTGAAAACACAGGACACTCACGTGAGAGAGAGTGAATGATCTGATCATCATGCCCTGTTTGAGAGCGCCCTCTCCTGCCCGGATGAAGAAGATCTCGTTAGAGTCCACCATGTGATGAGCTCCGTCCTCCAGGACGAAACACACTCCAGATATCTTGTGTCCCGTCAGAGGACCCTTCTCACACGCTTGTCTGAAACCCCGAGGACAGAAACACACACACACTTCATCAGTGATAGAAATACTCAACCTAAAGCCAGAGTTCAGCCAGAAATGATCAAGACGAAACGTGTGCGCTCCACAGAAGAAACCCGTTTGGAATGACATGACGCTGAGGGACAGTAACATTTAGGAAGTTTCTAAGAAAATGTGCTCATCCTCTGGCCATTCAAGATTAGTCCATAATCCATAATAACGCTTCCTCCAGTGAAAAAGAGCATCTGCTGTTGTCTCTCACATCAAAATCCAGCCACATATGTGTTTAGAGCTGTTTAAACGCTGCTTGATCTGTGCAGATTTCTCTCCCGATTCAGACAAGATTACTTTTTCACTAAGGAAAGTTATTCTGATTATGGACTCTATGGTATTTGAGTTACAAAACGTCTTAATGCTGGATGTTTCAGCTTTTGTCTTCTCCAGATGTTACCTGATGGACTGGAGTGCTGTGGATTACTTGTGGATTATTGTGATGTTTTTATCAGCTGTTTGGACTCTCATTCTGATGGCACCCATTCACATCTATTGCTGAGACACTGATGCAATGCTACATTTTTACAAACCTGATGAACAAACAAACTCATCCTAATCTGGGATGACCTGAGGATGAGCACATTTTCAGCAGAGTTTCATTTCATGCATGAACTATTACTTTAATAATAACACAAGTGAGATCTTTCCATGTAGCCCTGAAACCCTTATGAGGTACTTGGGAATTACTGCCATAAACTGCCATGATTTCATCTCTATTCTAGCCTGTATTTCTCAGAACAATGCTGGAATTTCATAATTGCATGGCTCTTCATGAGATGTGAGCGGCTCACCCTCTCCACAGCGGGCACAAACTGTTTGGGGATGTTAGTCTCGACAGTCTCGTCGCTGAACTCCAGCTTTGTGTAATTCTCAAGGTCCAGTGGCTCCAGGACACCAATGACTTTACCGTACTGACCGAGCCTCCAGACTGCTTCTTATGAGTGAACTCAAACCCGCGGCATAAAGCACCACCCATCTGCATTAGTGCTGGACTATACACATCACATATTCACTATGTTTTTAACATTCTTTGGTTGGTGATATAAAATATTATATATACAGTACCTCACAGAAGTGAGTACACCCCTCACATTTTTATAAATATTTTATATCTTTTCATGTGACAACACTGAAGAAATGACACTTTGCTACAATGTAATGTAGTGAGTGTACAGCTTGTATAACAGTGTAAATCTGCTGTCCCCTCAAAATAACTCAACACAGCCATTAATGTCTAAACTGCTGGCCACAAAAGTGAGTACACCCCTAAGTGAAAATGTCCAAATTGGGCCCAAAGTGTCAATATTTTGTGTGGCCACCATTATTTTCCAGCACTACCTTAACCCTCTTGGGCATGGCGTTCACCAGAGCTTCACAGGTTGCCACTGGAGTCCTCTTCCAGATGTTAGAGACCTGCTCTTCTCCAACTTCCGCTTGAGGATGCCCCACAGGTGCTCAATAGGGTTTAGGTCTGGAGACCTGCTTGGCCAATCCATCACCTTTACCCTCAGCTTCTTTAGCAAGGCAGTGGTCGTCTTGGAGGTGTGTTTGGGGTCGTTATCATGTTGGAATACTGCCCTGCGGCCCAGTCTCCGAAGGGAGGGGATCATGCTCTGCTTCAGTATGTCACAGTACATGTTGACATTCATGGTTCCCTCGATGAACTGTAGCTCCCCAGTGCCGGCAGCACTCATGCAGCCCCAGACCATGACACTCTCACCACCATGCTTGACTGTAGGCAAGACACACTTGTCTTTGTACTCCTCACCTGGTTGCCGCCACACATGCTTGACACATCTGAACCAAATAAGTTTATCTTGGTCTCTTCAGACCACAGGACATGGTTCCAGTAATCCATGTCCTTAGTCTGCTTGTTTCAGCAAACTGTTTGTGGGCTTTCTTTGCATCATCTTTAGAAGAGGCTTCCTTCTGGGACAACAGCCATGCAGACCAATTTGATGCAGTGTGCGGCGTATGGTCTGAGCACTGATAGGCTGACCCCCCACCCCTTCAACCTCTGCAGCAATGCTGGCAGCACTCATACGTCTATTTCCCAAACACAACCTCTGGATATGACGCTGAGCACTTGCACTCAACTTCTTTGGTCGACCATGTTGAGGCCTGTTCTGAGTGGAACCTGTCTTTTTAAACCGCTGTATGGTCTTGGCCACCATGTTGCAAGCTCAGTTTCAGGGTCTTGGTAATCTTTTTATAGCCTATGCCATCTTTATGTAGAGTAAAAATTCTTTTTTTCAGATCCTCAGAGAGTTCTTTCCCATGAGGTGCCATGTTGAACTTCAGTGACCAGTATGAGAGAGTGAGAGCAATAACATCAAATTTAACACACCTGCTCCCCATTCACACCTGAGACCTTGTAACACTAAAGAGGAGAGAAAATGGCTAATAGTTGTTTGCATAACACGTTATTCTGATGACTCGCGAATGCAGCTGGAGGTCAGGAAGTGGATTTTTCTCCATAGAAATCACTAACAAAACTCAAAATGCCTGTGTTTTGCGTTGTTTATGGATGCTCAAATCGGTCAAACCGAGAAACCACAAGGAGCTTTTATAGTGTATGAAAATGTGTTGTTCATAAGTGGGGAAAATTCAAGAAATTGATTGAAAAACGCTGGGAAAAGTGGCTTGTAAACCTGTGTCTGCGGTCGGGAGGAGCGGAGCTCGTGTGATAATGCACGTGTGTGCTAATGGTTAATATAAGATATAATAAGATATTAATATATAAATAGATACAGGGTGACACAGTCAGAATTCAATGAATGCTAAACGCCACACATAGACACGATGTAAATAATATATTATTGGCAGTTCTGAGAGCTTCATATCACGGAATCGTGAGATTGTGGTAAATTGAAGTGAGTGACAACTTTTTAGTGATTAGCGTTATATAAAAGCAATATTTGCTCGCTTTCTAGGCTATAATAAATTCAGAATTTGAACAAAAGTTTTGTTTTACGTGCTGCTAACAGGACCAACAGCCACATACCCTGTAACTTACATGCAGCACAGTTTCAGGAGTGACATATTCCACATCCCTCATATAAATACGGGATTCACTTTCGGAATAGTTTGTTTACAATCAGGGTTAGTTGCTTAGCCTATATCCACCGCCTCAATGGCAGGCAAGTATTTAAATTTAGTTTAAAAATCACTCCTCTTCATTACATATGGATCACGTCCAACATATGTTGTGATTATAAATACCTTTGTATGATTGTAAAGCGTGTTGGCAATACAATGAAAGCGCTATATAAAAAAAATGCCTCATGCTAAAAAAAAAAGTACAGTACGGACTTTCCTCCATCTCATCCTTTCTGCTTTTTTTGTCACTCCTTAAACTTTGCTGCATGTAAGTTACAGGGTTTGTGGCTGTTGGTCCTGTTAGCAGCAGTAAAACAAAACTTTTATTTAAATTCTGAATTGATTATAGCCTATAAAGCGAGCAAATAGCGCTTCCATATATCACTAAAAAGCTGTCGCTCACTTCAATTTATCGCAATCTCACAATGTTCCTTTATAATCAGTGAAGCTCTCTAAACTGCACATATAATATCTTATTTACATCGTGTCTACATGTGGCATTTTAGCACTGAGTGATTCTTAATGCATGAGAGTTGACAGCCCAATCTATTTATATTTTTATTAATATCTTAATATATTTTATATCTTATATTAGCCATTTGCACCACGAGCATTATCCGCTCCTGCTCCTCCCGACCACAGACGCAGGTTTACAAGCCACGTACACGAAAAAGCTCCTAGTGGCATCCATAAACAACGCACAACACAGGCATTTTGATTTCTGCTAGGGATTCCTACGGAGCCAATCACTTCCTGCCCTCCAGCTGCATTTCGCAAATCATCAGTGACGTCATGTGCAAACAACCTATTTGGCCCAATTTGGACATTTTCACTTAGTAGTGTGTTCTCACTTTTGTGGCCAGCGGTTTAGATATTAATGGCTTTGTGTTGAGTTATTTTGAGGTGACAGCAAATTTACGCTGTTATACAAGATGTGCACTCACTACTTTACATTGTAGCAAAGTGTTATTTCTTCAGTGTTGTCACATGAAAAGATATAATAAAATATTTACAAAAATGTGAGGGGTGTACTCACTTCTGTGAGATGCTGTATATATGTGTGTGTGTGTGTTTGTGGCGATAATACCGCATTCATTCCGAGTATTGACACGGTCGAGTGAGGCTGTATCTGACGGAAACAACGTAAGATTTGCAGGTCTTTTTATTTTCTCTAAGCTTGTGACAAAACTCAAACTAGTTTTTAATTTGTAGCTAATGGTAGAGTACAACATAGATTTTGACTACTGGCGCTTAACGGTCTGATATTTTTTGTTTTAAAATACGGTAAGATAGTCAGCATTTTTTATTTTCTCTAACTTGTAACAAACGTTAGCTTTTTAAAATTGTAGCATAGAAAAACTGCCGTATTGTTTAACGAACGTATCAGATAGATGGTCAGTATTCTACTTTTCTTTTCTTTTCTAACTAACTAGTTTTTAAATTGTTTAACAACACTTAAATGCTGGTCTTGACCCATTTTTTACTCTTTTCTGGAAAAACAGTCATTACATTGTTTCTATTCCGTGTATGTTTGATGCTTTTCTTGAAATGTGTGTGGGAAAAAAAAAACTTCAACAAAAACTTCCCTTTATCCCGTTTAATAACCATACGACGTTTCACATTTTAAAGTTTAAAGCACATAGTTTTGAACACTTTCAACGGCACCCACATGCAAAAACACATTCCCAAACGGTCCTAAATTCCTTTCGATCGCTGGGGTGGATAAACAGATGTCCAGTTAGACGGGTGGGGGGTGTCCAAACAGGTGTCCAGTTATGGTGGGAGGGAGAGGGTGTGGGGGGTGGAATTTTTATGAACCCTCATCAATCCAATTTTTGAATCCCTCTTTATTTATTTTAGCTTTTCTGAGACACATGACCACATGTGGCAGGGGTGTCCATATGCCCTCATTCACTATTCCCTACATTAGTCACTACTATAGTCCACTTGAAGGAGCGAATGAAAACCAGTGTGCATTCAGACTCGGAGTGCATTAGAAGGTCTGCCGCTTTGAACACACGAACAAGTGGTTTGGAAAGTGGATGGATGGAAGATTCAGATGCAGGCGCCAACTTCCGCCAAGACATGGGCGTTCATCGGCATGACACTCAGTGCATTATGGGTATTCTCCAGCTGTTGAGTGTACATGGGCTGCACACTCATAACTGCAGTTGATTTTGAGATTGAATGAATGCACTCCGTAACATCCACTATAGATTTGAGCAACACCACCCACAGATAGCTGGCTGTCCCCTCAAATAGTGCCCTATTTAGGGGTAATTTCAGCACAGCCCTGGATTACTTCGGTTCAGGTGTGTTTAATTAGGTTTTGAGCTCAACTCTGCAGGACAGCCCTGATATTATGAGTTATTCAAGTCATTCATCTTGCCGAATCAAAGCAGGAGACAACTGAAGCAGGTCAAAGATCAACAGAAACTTTATTATGTGCAATATTAAAGGTGTGGATTGTAACACTATTTTATTTTTGACACTATGCATTCGATGTTTATTCTCCAAAAATATACCTTTTGAAAAGCGAAAAAGTGAACAGCAATATCACACAGTTGAGAAAGTCGTCTTTCATGCAGTTTTGATTTTGCAAATGTTTACAGAGCAAGGTTTTGATGGTGATTACTCCAGAATAAACAACATCGATAAGTGCATTACAGAAATGTGCTGAAGGACAATGGTTTTTGCTGCTGCTCAAGTTTGTGGTGTGCAACAGGCGTAAGAATACAGTATGAGGAAACTGCTGTACAAAAACACCAGCCAGTTGATTCCTGTCAAGAGTGTTTTATTGTGAACGAGCTTTAGTGCTTCTTGCTGCCCGAGCCTTTAATGTTGAGCTCATTATAATGGGTTTGATGTCCTGCGGCCGCTTTGTTGTTTCTGTGAACACACAATAGTAACGAAACTGAGACATTATCATATTAAACAGGACAGAACTCATTTCAGTGCAACCCTATGTTCTCTTTAAAGGTGACTGTTGACGTTATGGTGTGGTGTAATATGGCGGTGCATCATGCATCAGCTGGTTTGCTCAGTTATTTAAAGAGCTTTAACTACATGCAAGCCAAGCATTAGGATGACTCTGGATGAACCACAAATATTCTGTCTAACTGTGTCAGAATGGCAGTTATTAGTAAGTTATCTAGAGGCCATGCATTACTGCTACTGTCTTGTCAAGATTCTTAACAGAATATTAAGAAGAAAACAAGACTGCAAGTAAAGCAGCATGCATATTTTTTAAAAATAATTTTTAATATATACTATTTTTTTATGTCAATATATTTAATTTTTTTTTGTATATTTCAAACTTCATTATATCAAAGTATATTTCAAAATGTATTTCAGGAGCAAGAAAATACATTTACAATATCTATAGTAGCATACTTTTAGGCTTTATTATTATTATTATTTTATTTCAATGATTTCCCCACAATCACGACGTTACAGACAATAAACGATTGTTTTTTCTTCAAAATTTACTTTGAAACATACACAAAACAAAATTATTAGTGTACAAATATATTTATTTTAAATATGCTGTCAAACGATTATCGCATCCAAATAAAGTTTTGTTACAATACATGTGTGTCCGTGTAATATTTATTATCATATAAATTACACACATACAGTATACATAGAAAATATTTACTTGTATATATTTATATTCATATAATTTATATTAAAAATAAATATATTTAATATATAAACGTTACATATTTTTCTGAAACATACAGGCATGGGTGTGTATTTATATATACACATAATAAATATACGCAGTACACACATAGTATGCACACAAAAACTTTTATTTTGAATGTGATTAATCGTTTGACAGCACTAATTAAAATATTTTAAAACATGTTTAAGCAAATACATTTTTTGCCTTGTATGTTTTGAAATATATTTAATAATCGTCAAAAACTCAAGTTTTTCACTATATTTTGTAGTGCCTTGCTGATATGAGTTCTTTGACAAGTTAAGAAATCCTGCATCCAAAGAGCGCCGATTTATGGGCTTTGTACACCAGTAGCATGTTTTGCATATTTGTGATATATTCAGTGATTGTTTGCCGCGTGGCTGACCTGTGAGTGTCTCGTGGTGCTGTGATGGCCGCTCGGTGAACCGCTCGCTGTCTCGGTGCTTCCAGACGGGACATGGGCGCAGAAGCCTGGAACCGGGACACTTCTCTCTGCCATTCCTCATCGAAGGACTGGGCCTCTGCTGCGAAGACAAAACACAGCGTCACAAACAGCCTCGATGTGAAAGGACTTGAGTAGATGGTTGTTAGGAGGCTGCTTACTGTCCCAAATCAAACAGTCCAACGCAGGTCTTTATAAGCTTTTGTGCTAAAGATTGGACTAATTTCCAGTCTGGGAAATTTGCTTTTTTTGGCCCATAGCGGCCTTGTTAATGTATGTAATTAGGACATGTTTGTCAATTGTCTGCAAGGTGAAAATCAGGACCCGTATTCACAAAACATATTATCGGACCACTAAGAGGTAGGTCGCTTTGGGTAAAAGCGTCTGCTAAATGACTAAATGTAAGAGTTCTCCTAAATAGCAGTAAAAGTTTTTAGCTAAGAGTTTTCAGACACACCTAGGATGCCTTGAGGGTGAGTAAAACACAGGGCCCTGATTGCTTAGAAACGTCATATTTTGTTTTAATAGTTTACGGCTGTTAGAATTTGTTCAAAACTGATATGCAAATTGCTAAGTAATAAAAATAGCGATGACCAAGCAAACGCCGTTAATGCATGAAAAGAAAAAGCATGCATTGAACGTTCACGCGACCAGAGAAACTGTCTCTTTAAATGCCTCCTCACTTTCATCCATGTTTTGGAAGTCCTGGTTGAGCTCCTTCTCTCCGGTTTTCCTGTTCTCTTTCCTCTCGATGACGTGGCCTCTGTCCTGGATGTGATGGGCGATGGACATCTTCTGCAGTCCGCTCTCAGAGTCCTTCAGACTCCTCCTGGTCTCCTTTATCTGAACACAGCACAAACCAGCAATCATGACACTGATCCGCAGGAGGTGCTGCGGTGTGAGTGTTCGAGAGCAGGACTCACTCCTCCAGGAGCACAGCGTGTCTGAGACGAGGCCTGGAAGACTTTGGCCGGCTCGTGTCCCGCTTTAGAGTACGTCATGACGGAGGAAGAGGAAAACGAGTGGCTGTTGGGGTCTGAAGGCATGTTCTCCTGCAAGAAACAGACTTGAAATGCTCCTCTCTCTAATTCACTCAGGAGTTTCACACAGTGTTGCCAACTAATCTTCAGAGAAAGTTGCTAAAGGAAAGTTGTGATGTCATTGCGTAATCACAACATCAAATCTCAGCAAAAACTATATTTTATATACCTTAATTTAGATTTGTTTGAAAAGCTATGCGTAATCTCATAAAGATATTACTAACTGTAAGTTCAATACCTTGAATTATTGAACACTTACACATTTTTGAATGATTACAATTTAAGTATTTTAGTAAACTAGTAAAACACATTCTCAACAATTATGCTTTAAGCAGTGTATTAGTAGTTAGTTAGTATGCTACACTCTAAGAATAGTCTGTAAAAATAGGGCACAGTCTTCTCTGTTTACGTTATATGAAATCATTTCCCGTCCTTGTTGTTTTTTGTACCACCATATTAACCGCATTTGAATTATGCGCATCGTGTTTTCGGGTTACAGGGTTACAATGGATAATGTCTTGGAACATTACTAGTATCTTTTCCATTTTTCTTACAGTGCAACTGATCAACAATCGCAAGTACACGCTACTAACAAGTGTATCATAAATGAACAATTATTCAACTATTTATTTATTATTATTAAATTGAACAATTGCAAACAGCAGCTAAATTAATTCACGTGATGTGTGTAGTGCTAGGCATATGTGGTTTCCTCTTTTTGTGTCATTTGGATGGAAAATGTGTGCCTGCAGTCACTTACCAAAAGTTGCCAAATAAATTTTACCCTAAATTTGCTAAATTTGTTGCTAGGTGCTTTTGGAAGAAAAAGTTGCTATAGTGTGAAAAGTTGCTAAATGTAGCAACAAAATTGCTAAGTTGGCAAAACTCCTGGTTTTTCACACAAAGTTTATTTGTGATAAGGCACTTAATTTGAAGATTAGAAATCTTTGGCAATCAGAATCACGATTGCTGACAAAACTGCCTGTCAATATATATAGTTCAGTCATGAAACTCTAGATGGCGCAGGCTGACGGGGGGTTAACGTAACTGATGATATTCAGAGAGTTAAGCGACTTGGCACAAGCTGATTGGTTCGTGCTGCATATGCAGCCAATGAGCTTACTGCCTTGCATTTATAGCTGGCTAGCATTCACTTGAGATTCCATAGTTCTCAGAAAGCCTCCACCTTCCCCAGCTCCACCTGTATAGATCTGCTACGTGGTTATTTTATATGCTATTTGTGCAGCAGCAGCATGTCTTAAATACTCACGGTACCGTATCACCGTATGCATTGGCAGTAGCAAGTTCCTGTACTTGCTTGCAGCAGCAGCAATAATCTACAACTACAGCAATAACCAGCAGCAGCAGCAATTCAGCAGCAGCAGCGAAGCAGATCTGTTCTGCCAAGACCAAATACATTAACATTGTCATATCCATCACCATGCTGAAATGTTCCGAGAGTTGTCATGATTGAACTACTGATAACTATGAAAACAGCTCATTATAAAAACCCATTTGAAAAGTCCTTGCATGCAGTCAGTTTAATCATTCTAATCGGTGGAAGATGAAGCATATAAACTGATTGACACTATTAAAGATGTCAGACTTACAACATTTCGATGCATGGCCTCCATCCTGTTCCTCATGCTGTCCATCATAGCCAAAGGATTGCTAAAGAAATCCAGCTCCTGTTGACATTTATCACACACATTTAGTACCTTCACATGCAAGTGCATGAAGCATCCGGCAATTCAGAGCACTTTTACAGCATCTAGAGCCTGAGATGTGTGGGAGAAACTAAACTGTTAAACATGTTAAGCAGTCCTGTAGTGTGACGAGTTACACATCAATGTGTTTCCAAACTTTTTACACATGGAGTTTGTATAACCTAATTAATTAATAAAAGAAACTAGTACAAATTATAATAATATTTGAAAGACTACATGGAGCATTTGTTCATTTAAAAATGCATTTGGCACACCAGGACTATTGAAGTGAACTGCAAAAAATGACATGGAGTTAAAGCCAACAATTTCAAAGTCTTTATCTAAACATGTAGAAGCATCACACTTATAAGTGTGAAAACACAACTAGAAAAGATGAGAACTGAAAGGCTAACTAAAAACACAGGGAACTAAATAGTGAATAGGTGCAACTAATTAAACACCATGGAGACAAGCAAGCAGAAATCAGCACTGAACTACAGAGAAGCACAGAAACACAGGAACAAAATGAAAACTAAACAACATATTCCTGCCAAAAACCTTTGTCTGTTTGAATGTTTCAGTAACTCTTGGTGCTGCGCGCTCTGAATGACTCCCAAAATTGGTAGCTGTCACCTCTGGTTATGGCGTCTAATAATGGAGAAGCAGCTCGAGTTTCTCTGAAGGTTTAGGACAGCACTGCCTCAGCGGCTTCTTACGGTCGAGCCGTTTAAAACCATCATCACTCCTCAAGCTAATAAAGCCCCTGGAGAGCGCGGCTCGGCTGTCTGCTCGCTGTGTATTTCGGGTCGGACGGGTCATGTACGCTATTTTGGGTGGGCTGTGTTTAGAAAACACAGGCCTGAGGTCACGACCCATTTATGCTGCGTGCTATCACAGAAGAATGATTCAACAGACCCACGGGGGAAATGAGGCACACAGGAGAGCTCTCAGAAGAGGACTCAGTTCTGGGAATGATCACGACACGGCCTTAACACTGAAAACACTTCTCAGGTTACTCTGTTACTAAACGCCCATGTGACTCACAAGCTGCTGCGCAACATTGCCAAATGTGTAGAAGTATTTTATATGATCAAATGATGATGACCATGTGAAGTAAGCAACCAAAAGGGAAATGTCATAGTCCAACACAACTATTCTAGCTAACAGTGAATTAGTTTAGTTAACTGCAAAAAACTACTCAAGCACACTGTCCTGTCTGAGAATGTGTTACTCGACAGCGGTGATTTGTTCTGCCCATGGGCGACATTTGACTCTTGAGTCGAGGGGGGGAGGGGGGTTCATTTTTAACCAGAAATGTGCACGCTTTTCTGATGTTTGTTTCAGTTTTCCGTGTCACGTTTTTTTGTCTTTTTCCCGTGTGACTTGAAATGTGTGTTTTGAATCGTTGTTAATAAAGGTGAGACCCGTGAGGGAAAAAAACACAATCAGTTGTGGGACTAGTCTGTCATAAATTGCATACCATTCATTTCTGAACTTTCTACCGTCCATTACTGGAAATGAAATGGTTGATATGTCCCGATCTCAATAAAGTTTACACGCTTTCAGTTCGTGAACTGGATCTCGATCAGGACGCGCACTGTCTGTGGAAGTTTGGCCAGGACCGGTTCCAGAAGAAATCACTGAGGCATTTTTGTCCCGTCCATTGCTTTGGTTATCACTGTGTCAATCTCTGATATTTCTAGAATGAATCCAGCATAAATATGCTGATGTAATTCTTGAAACGTTGGAGCATGTACGTGTCCGAAAAACGCAAGTTTCATACAAATTCGGAATGGATTATAGCCTAGAAAGCGTGCAAAACGCACTCCCATTATTATCACTAAAAGCATCACTCATCTTACTTCATTGCGATCTCACAAAGTTCCGTTATAATCAATGAAGCCTTCTAAACTACACAATGAATCTCTTATTTACATCGCATCTGCACTTAGTCGTGAGATGATTCACGAGCGTGCAAAACTCCGGCGTTTCAACGGTGAGTGAATTCTGAAAACTCTAACGTTTCTGATTGGCCACTGCGTTGAAGAGATCAACAGATATGTCTGTGATTGGCTACATTGTTCAATGCCGCGAAAACACATTAGATGGTTCGCCAGATCTTTAATTGCTTTTGCTTTCATTTGAGAGTATTTAGCACCATCTAGTACCCTTGTACAACCGGGCCTGGGCTGACATCGGGGATTCCATGACTAACGATAGGTTTTTTCCATGAATTGCCCCCCCCCCAATATCGCCAATGGTTCTGCCAACAGCCATAATCCTGAAATATTCAGACAATCTTCCAGTGGTTTCTGACTGTCTCAAGCGTACTGAACACACAAACAGTGAGAAAATCTGCTAAAATCACAAGCTCCAATCTGATTAGTTATTCTCTCTGGCGGTTTGCCTGTCAGTCTGTTCCAGTGTGGTATTTGGGTTGGGTGAGCACCAGTCTCGCATTTGGCAGGACAGTCCTGAAACTGAAAGCCACAGCCTGAATTTGGCTTACAATCATCCGATCTAAATGTTTCTCCTTCCAATGTATTTGTGTTTTTACAATTTATATAGCTAGGGTGGTTTGATTTTCTATTTTATTTCTTAAATGGCCGATATACTATTGTTATGTTGTGAAAAAAAGATACATAAATTTGAAAGCATACATCTCTTATGTGCTGGTATCAAACAACAAACACCCCCCCCCCCAAAAAAAGAGCATAGTCTTCACTGTATAAATAAATACAGACGAATCCTTACAATTAAAGTTAGTAAAGTTATTCAGTCAAAAGCAGTGAGCAATTTTCTCTCTTTTGGTTTTTTGATTAACAATAAGGACACAGACAGAAGCATTAGGCTGCTGTCACTTTAAGACAAAATGCACAGATCCAGTATATTGGATATACAGTATACATATCCAGGTCCCTAGACTTCTGGGGGCCCTAAGCAAAACTTTGTCAGTCGGAAAAATATATTAATGAACTAACAATTTAGTCTACTAAAAATAATTGTCTACTATACAGAAATTGAATGATAAAATGTAACAAAAAAAATCACTAAAGTTATTCAGTGAAGATTCTCTCGCTTTCGTTTGTTGTTTGATTAACATTAATTGATTAACAGATTTTTTTTATGCTGCTGTCACTTTAAGACCAAATGCACAGATTTAATATAAGACATAAAAACTCACCAAAACAGTAATTTTGACCTTTGGTGCTAAGTACACGTTTAACTCTTTTTAGTACTGGGCACATTCGGCAGGAGACTGTATATTTATTTATTTATTTATTTAGTCATTTAGCAGACGCTTTTATCCAAAGCGATTTACAAATGAGGACAACAGAAGCAATCAATTGTAGTATTAAAACAACTAAAAACAGATCCAAAACTAAAAGCTAAAACTTTATAAATACTACTTATACACATTTTAAAATATATTACGACAGATTTAACTGATTTTGATTCTGTACCATGACAAAAACTATTGTCTGTATTCTATTTTAATATTTTTTAACCACTTGAAAATAAAAATATTAAATAAATAAAATGTGTTAATTATTCATTATATGAATAATTATATGTAAATAATACATTAAAACATTAGCATGTATCCTTCAAATACTGTTCAATTATGTAGTTAAAATGTAGATAAAATGAAAGTAATAAAAAAACAAAACCGCATTACAGGTAACAGAACAGGTGTCAGGTCTATTGCACTTTCACTTCAAGACTTAATGCACAGATCTATTCATACACATCAGATTGGTTTTGTCCCATCACTGCTGTGGTTATCACCATGTCAAACATTGCAATTTCAGATCATCGCTCCTGAAACTTTGCATGAATAATAAAACTTTTATTCAATTTATGAATAGGTTACATACAGAAATCGAGCAACACTCCCTTTATAATCAATGAAACTGATATCACTTCAGACTAGCCGCAGCTCACGCTCACCGACTGAGTTAAAAATCCTCTTATGATCAAACAATCTGTCTACTGGTACTGCGGAAAGGCTGGTATTTTTACGTTTTTTTTTATTTAAGCATCAATCTACTGATATACTCGTACTTTTGACAACGATACTCTCTGTTGTCTATCTACTGCAACCCTAATTTGACACTAACTCACCCTTAAATGTTGACGTATGAATGTAATGTCAGCCAGTCAGACGGTGTGCTTCTGTGTAAGTGGGCGGTTTTTGCACAAAATAAGCTGCAAAGTGGACCAGACTTTATGCTGACAGTCACACCATCAGTGACCCCAAAACAAGCCGAACCCCATCCAGAGCCTTGACCCTCAGGTGAGCAGCTGTCTTCACGGAGGCCACTAGTTCAAAAACAGATCGCAGGACTGTGAGGAGGCTGGCATCAGATGAAAGTAATTACCAGAGATAAATATACTGAGAGGGGAGGGATTACAAACGGACACGGGGACTAAGTTTAGTGTTCTGAGCTGCCGGAACGGTGACACATCGTCCAGTGTTAGCATACAGCAAACAAACAACTCCTAAAAGCACCTCATCCAGCGTTTGTGAACACATCTACCCTGTTTTAAAAGTAAACTGTCTGGAAAATGGCCAGGTCGTATTTGACCACAAAGTCAAAATACAAAAGCAATGCAAAAAAAAAACAACAAAAACAATTAGACAGATTTAAGCACATTAATAACAAGTAAGCATATTCCTAGTTTCTCTACATCACGGTATTTACTTTAATAATGCTGATTTAAATTTACAAATCCTTGTACTTTTCATGTCAGCCCTGTGTCTCATGTTTTTCCTCCCTCACGTGCTCCATGTCCCAGTTTTCCCATGTTGATTGTTTCCAATTCGATTCTAGGTGTCTCGTCTTCCCCTGATTAAGTTGTATATAAAGTGTGTTCTGCCCCTTGTTTCTCGTCCGGTATTGAATGTCATCTTTCCCCGCTACGTGTGTGTTCCTGGTTCCCTTGATGTCATTAAAGTCTCTTTGCTTGAAGTATACTCCACGTCTCCTCGTTCCTCGCTCCCTCACAATAGTGAATGTGACAGAATACCGGACCGAAACCGCAAGTAAGCGGCGCCCTCTTCTCCCCGTGTTTTTTTTCCCCTGTTTTTGAAGGTGTTTTGGTTTGCGTTTTTTCCCCACGCGATTATGGAGATCGCTGCTCGATTCTCCGCCCTAGCCCGCAGAGATCTCCCCTTCTTTGAGTATGCCTGGGAATTCTGCGGGCTCGCTGCGGCAACGGCATTGGACGCCACCATCAACTCGCTGTTCTGGATCGGGGCAAATTACTACCGCCCCGTTGACCTCCCAGACTCCACAGGACTAAGCTGGAGGGAAGGGATCCCCCGGTGTCAGGAGTGTCTTCCGGCCCCGATCCAGAACCAGCCCACCGTCAAGCCCGCTTGACATTCCCTCATTCAACCCACCGGGCAGCGCCGTTCACCCTTAACCAAAGGAGGAGGATGAGTCAGCTCCAGTGTCGGCTCCAGCCCCTGAGTCAGCTTCCAGTGCGGCTCCATCCACTTAGCCATCCCCTGAGCCAGCGCCAGCCCCTGGCAGCTGCATTGTCAGCTCTAGCCCCTGATCCAGCTCCAGTGTCGTCTCCAGCCCCTGATCCAGCCCCTTAGCAGCTGAAGCCATCTCCCCCCCTGATCCAACTGCATTGCAGCTCTAGCCCTGAGTCAGCTCCAGTGTCGCCTCCAGCCCCTGAGCCAGCTCCAGTGTCGGCTCCAATCCCCGATTCAGCTCCATTGTCGGCTCCAGCCCTGAGCCGCTGAGCCATATCCAGCCCCTGATCCATCTGCAGTGTCGGCTCCAGTCCCCCGCGTTTATCCCCGAGATGGCTCCTTTCCCCGTTTTAACCCCAGAGGCTCCGTCCCCGAGGTGAGCCCAGAGAGGGTTCCGGTCCCCGATGTTAACCTAGAGAGGCCTCCATTCCCTCAAGTCAAGCCAGGGAGAGCAACAGTACCCGATCAGGCCTACTAGGGCCTTAGGGGGTGATATTTACCCAAGTATTTTTGTTGGGGGGGGGGGCCTCCAGCCGGTATAGGCTGGGCCGACTGCGAGGCCACGGCCATGGAGGCCTGCTCCGCCATGAACTTCTAGTCTGCCTGCTCCGCCATGGCTTCCTAGTCTGCCTGCTCCGTCATGGCTCCCCGAGCTGCCTGATCTGCCATGGGTCCCGGAATGGGTACCGCTCTGGAGGCCTGCCATCCAGTGTAAGCCAGTCCTGAGGGGCCTCCAGAGCGCCCACCCCCCTCCCCGTTGGATGTTGTGAGGCGTGAGGATGCGCCTTCCGGGAGGGGGGGAGTAATGTCAGTCCTGTGTTTTGTGTTTTGTTCCCCACATGTTCCATGTCCCAGTTTTCCCATGTTGATTGTTTCCAATTTAATTCCAGGTGTGTCTCGTCTTCCCCTGATTAAGTTGTATATAAAGTGTGTTCTGCCCCTTGTTTCTCGTCCGGTATTGAATGTCATATTTCCCCGCTAAGTGTGTGTTCCTGGTTCCCTTGATGTCAATTAAAGTCTGTTCGTTGAAAGTTTACTCCTTGTCTCCTCGTTCCTCGCTCCCTCACAGTAGCGAACGTGACCACATAACTTTATTCCGGCAATTTTTATCAAAATACGAACACATGGTGTTTATACTTCACAAATGTAAAATATCCACCCATACAGCAAAAATTATTTTCAATAGATTTTGAAAAAATATATAAAATATATTTGCCAAATATGTTTCAATATCTTTTATATATTATAGATCAGGTTATATTGTTTTTTCTAAATGTATATATATATATATTTTTAGTATATTTTGCCCAAAATATTCATTCATTCATTCCTGCCATATGGAAGTGCTTAATTTTCACTGGGTAACATAAGAAAATTACTCAAAATTTAAATCATAATCCAGCCTTTTATCAAGACTTTTCTTATTAGTAGTGTTTGCTAATTCAAGCATTACCAGTCCAGCACAATTGTTCATAGTTAGTAACTTGAACAATTCCCTAAACCTAACTTGAAAAATCGTGGTGTGTAACATCCAGAAAGACCTCTGAGTGTCAGAAATGTGTCAGTAGAATAAAGCCTCTGTTTTCTAAAAATACTCCATCAAATAAAAGAGCTTGATACGGAGCAGTTCACTGTGCTAGAATACGACCTACAAATACTCAGCTGCCAAATGTCCTGGGAAACTGGGCCAGTCAAGAAGATGTATGGAAGGCATGTGTGATTGGAGAGAGGCCTGTGATACTATGATAGTCATCTAGAATGTGATAAACCGTGTATGGTATTTAAGTGTTTAAACCGCTCCGGGGTCAATGAGGTTACACAACAACACAGTCTGAGAGAAGAAGAAGTAGCTTGCATAGGAAACACTCACTCGGCTGCTGCGGTCGTTCGGGCCAGTGTTGGGCTGAGCCGCGGCCCTGTGACCCCCGTGACCCCTGTGACCGAAGGGGTCAGAGAAACCCCCCATCATCTGCTGCATGCGCTCATGATGCAGCTGGAACGGGTCGCTAAAGGAGAAGATCAGAAAACAATACGATGGATAACAAACATTATTGTGTTTGTAATATAGCTCTGATTGTTAGTGACAGTGCTTCTCAACCAGTGATTCTGTTCAGATGAGTTGACATGAACAAAACTACACAAGACACAATAAAGAAAATATGACCCAGACTACATTAAATACAGATTGGCTTGCGGTGAGGATAAGCATGATTTGTGTGTGTTGGGAATCATCTCAATCAGTCTGTGTCATGCTCATAGGTTTCCATACTGTTGGGCCAGTGTAGCTCATGATAATGTTATACACTTTAAGGACATTTTGTTACTTTTGTATGATAAACAGTGGCTGTGTTGAACAGCTGAGAAGCACTGCTCTGCATGCATTGAGAACAGCAGAAGTGCCTATCTTGATGAGCAACTTAAGAACAGAAAGAAGAGAGACAAGAAACTTCATTACACTTTCTAAATGACAGCAAAACATGACGAAGCACACTGACCAGTGCATTCATCTCTACAGTTAGTGACTATACAGTGATGAAGACTCTGAGTGAAAGCTGACACTCATGCATGAAAGTTGAAACAGCCCAATACTTTATATGTGTATATAAGCTGAATAAATAATCTTTCCATTGATGTATGGTTTGTTAGGATAGCACAATATTTGGCTGAGATACAACTATTTGAAAATCTGGAATCTGAGGGTGCAAAAAAATCTAAATATTGAGAAAATCATCTTTAAAGTTGTTCAGATGAAGTTCTTAGCAATGCATATTACTAATCAAACATTAAGTTTTGATATATTTACGGTAGGAACTGTACAAAATATCTTCATGGAACATGATCTTTACTTAATATCCTAATGATTTTTGGCATAAAAGAGAAATGTATAATTGTGACCCATACAATGTATTGTTGGCTATTGCTACAAATATCCCCCAGCGACTTAACACTGCTTTTGTGCTGCAGGGACACATATGTGAGTCTGCATGGACATGATTGAGAGCTTGTGCAGTAACACAGCAAGTGAACGTAAATCAATAAATGCAATAACAATAAATTAGATTTATTTATTGCACTAATAACAGCAAACAGTGTTGAAGACTTACAATCCCGTATGGAAATGCAATATATGACATATATTGCCCTCAAGTGTACCGATATACCTATATATCGATATATAATTTTCACAAATGTACATTCTCAATTTTATTAAAACAAAACATATATACACAAATCTTTGCGTTTTGTTTATTTATCTAATTTAAAAAGAAAACGTATGTTTATATTTACTTATAATATCATCATGCATCGATGGGTTTTAGGATGAATATACATGTACATGTGCGAAAATTATATACCATTTGTAGAGGCTAGATGTTAATATATGAAATTGTTTCAATTTGTAATAAGTTTCAAGTAGGCATATGTTTTTACTTCATATATGTCGTGTTAGTTTAACAGGCATTTGCCTTTAGGGATGTCGGTCAACGAAACCAAATTAATAATAATAATATAAAATAAAAAATACCACAGAATAAAATGAAATACTAATTCAATAAAACCTTAATGTGCTTTGAATCATAACATTTTGAAATATGACGCACTAAAGGTAATTTACAAATAGCTCATGCACTGATATGTTACAGAGCTAGTTTAATAAGGCTATCTTTTGAGCGTTCTGCAGTTAGTTTAGTGTAAAAGTGTGAGACTCACGCAAAGAAGGGCTCGTCTTGTTGCTGTCTGAGCATCGCGCTGCGCTTCTGAAGGACGCACGCGCTGCACTTACTGTCGGAGCCCCACACACAGTGCACACGTGACCAGCTTTGAGCGTTTTGATTGGCTGAACACTGACGCGTTGGCCCCGCCTCTCTTGTGCAGGTGTGGTGTACTGTGTTGTCGTGGAAAGTGTTCTCATTATCTAGAAACTTCCACATGTTTATCTCACATTTATTCCAGCATTCTGTGTTCACTGTCACTGCAATATGCGCAATGGTTTCTCCAGCATACAGTTTTACTGCTATACTTTCACTGTGCAGTGTAATTTAGCCTGTGTGTGTATAGGCTATCATAAAGTCAGAGATACTGTATACTGTAACTGTGATCTGTAAAGGCATCGTTCAGACACAGTGCTCAAGAAATAGAGTTATAACATTATATCTGTCAGTGTTGGGAAGGTTAGTTTGGAAATGTAATTATAGCCTATAGGTTACAGATGACAAGTTACTCTATTTAAAGTGATGGTGTCATATAGTGTCACTATTTCAGTTACTTTATTAAAGTAAAGTAACTGATTACATTTGACTACTTTTCTAAATTTGTAATGTTTTCAACTGTTGACCATTTTGAAACAAGTAAAGCAGGCAGGGTTAATCATTTACAGTAGAGCTCAACACTGATTACTGTCACTTTCAAAATCCTTCATCACTTGAATTAAGAATAATTTATTTTAAAGCACAAAGCGGAAGCCAAACAGCCCCAAAAAGCAGACATTACTTTGTGAATCATTTCTGGGGTAAATACGGTCGTAAATCATTCTGGGGTTAATACAGGTCATAAAATCAGGGTTAACTACAGGTCATACAATCCTTCTGGGTTAATACAGTCGTAAGATCCTTCTGGATTAAATACAGGTCGGAAAATCTTCTG